>CAJHNH020005011.1:27226-244726 GCA_905116865.2 Candidula unifasciata
ACCATGTGTGCATAAACTGTGTTACATCCTCACTACTTCTATACCATGTGTGCATAACTGTGTTACATCCTCACTACTTCTATACCATGTGGCATAAACTGTGTACATCCTCACATAACTTCTATACCATGTGTGCATAAACTGTGTTACATCCCCCTCTACTCTATACCATGTCTAAACTGTGTACATCCTCACTACTTCCTATACCATGTGTGCATAAACTGTGTTACATCCTCACTACTTTCTCTTTACCATGTGTGCATAAACTGTGTTACTCCCCACTACTTATACCCATCATAAACTGTGTTACTACCATGTGTGCATAAAACTGTGTTTTACAATCCCTGCACTACTTCTATACCATGTGTGCATAAAACTGTGTTACATCCCCACTACTTCTATACCATGTGTGCATACATGTGTTACATCCTTCACTTCTATACATGTGTGCATAAACTGTGTTACATCCTCACTACTTCTATACCATGTGTGCATAAACTGTGTTACATCCTCACTACTTCTATACCATGTGTGCATAAACTGTGTTACATCCTCACTACTTCTATACCATGTGTGCATAAACTGTGTTACATCCTCACTACTTCTATACCATGTGTGCATAAACTGTGTTACATCCTCACTACTTCTCTACCATGTGTGCATAAACTGTGTTACATCCTCACTACTTCTATACCATGTGTGCATAAACTACTTCTATACCATGTGTGCATAACTGTTACATCCTCACTACTTCTATACCATGTGTGCATAAACTGTGTTACATCCTCACTACTTCTATACCATGTGTGCATAAACTGTGTTACATCCTCACTACTTCTCCACCATGTGTGCATAAACTGTGTTACATCCCCACTACTTCTTTACCATGTGTGCATAAACTGTGTTACATCCTCACTATTTCTCTACCATGTGTGCATAAACTGTGTTACATCCCCACTACTTCTCTAGCATGTGTACATAAACTGTGTTACATCCCCACTACTTCTGTACCATGTGTACATAAACTGTGTTACATCCTCACTACTTCTATACCATGTGTACATAAACTGTGTTACATCCTCACTACTTCTCCACCATGTGTGCATAAACTGTGTTACATCCTCACTACTTCTATACCATGTGTACATAAACTGTGTTACATCCTCACTACTTCTATACCATGTGTACATAAACTGTGTTACATCCTCACTACTTCTATACCATGTGTACATAAACTGTGTTACATCCTCACTACTTCTATACCATGTGTACATAAACTGTGTTACATCCTCACTACTTCTATACCATGTGTACATAAACTGTGTTACATCCTCACTACTTCTATACCATGTGTACATAAACTGTGTTACATCCTCACTACTTCTATACCATGTGTACATAAACTGTGTTACATCCTCACTACTTCTCCACCATGTATGCATAAACTGTGTTACATCCTCACTACTTCTATACCATGTGTGGCCAGAATAAAACTGGATAAAAATTTGGAAAAAAAACCACATTTCCCCCCCCCCCCCCCCCCCCCCCCCCCCCCCCCCCCCCCCCCCCCCCCCCCCCCCCCCCCCAACCCCACATCCCCAACCCCACCAAAAAAAAAACCAAACCAAAAAAAAAAAAAAAAAAGAGTAAAAAAAAATTAATAAAAAACGCTAAACGCACTTACACATGTAAGATGCGGAAAAATAAAAGCACAAAAAGATTTTAAGTGGGACCCTGAAAGTGGCCTTGTGGTTGGAGCTCAGTGACAAGCTTATCGGTTTCGATGTGGTGTACAAGGAAGCAGCCAAGGCACAATCACTGACACAGTGCTTATCAGCTAGCAAAAACCAAAAACCTCACACAGACAAAAAGGAAAGGCGTAAATAAAAAAAATCGGTAATCGAGGCGACCCCAAACGCCATACAAAATCAAAAAGACCAAGAGTCAGCCATTACACAACGACTTGATATAGTCACCGCTCAACCAGGAGCAGACTGAAAAAGTCAAGGAGTTTTATCATTTTTGTTTTCTACAAAGTTCAAAGTTCAAGTGCTGATTATATTCCACGTGTGGCTTTCGGAGCCTCATTTTGGCAGAAAAGAATGTCCACTACCTCTCTAACAAGCATGACGTACAAGAAGACTAAACAAGGTTTGCCTGAAATCTGGAGTGTTGGTCCGAGCCGATTAACGCTACACTTCCATCGCGGCACACCGAACCCACATTGTAAATTGAAGATCAGCAGATATGTAGAAGCGTGGTCGCCTGCGCAGTATAGCGAGGCACTAAATGGTGATCAGTGAATGCTAGAAAAATGAACCAGCAGCGTTGATTGCGGCCACTGTTACTGTGACAATCTGAGATCGTTACCAAGCCGTGTCTCTACGCCAGAAGACATTCCGTGTTGCCAGATTGCAGCCATGCCTGTGTGCGGATTGTTGACCCAGTGTGATCTGTGGTCCCGAGGACACACAAGACAGCGGCCAGTGATGCAACTGTCTGTTTGCTGGTTGCTGACTTGGATCACAGGCTGTTATCTGGGTCGCCAGCCGCCTCCTTCCGTGTTTCTGGTGGGAGGTCAAGGTCGGGCTGTATCAGCTCTCATGGTCAAAGAGTGTGGGCTTTCTTTCTTTCTTTCTTTCTTTCTTTCTTTCTTTCTTTCTTTCTTTCTTTCTTTCTTTCTTTCTTTCTTTCTTTCTTTCTTTCTTTCTTTCTTTCTTTCTTTCTTTCTTTCTTTCTTTCTTTCTTTCTTTCTTTCTCTCTTTCTTTTCTTTTCTTTCTTTCTGTTTGCATTTGTCTTTTTCGTTTTTCTTTTAATCTTTTTAGTTCTTTTTTTTTTTTAGTCCTTCGACTTTCCGTGTTTCTCTATTTCATGTTTCTCCTAAACGTGAACTAGACGGAAAGGTAACTTTGAGAACTTCCATAAACATCAAGAACTAATTGCCATTTGTCAAGTGTCCAGATGTGTTGTCCCAAGTGTGTTTCCACCCGCCCCCTGTTTTTGCCCTGCTAACCAGAACCCGTGTAGATCTCTACATTTCTCCTAGGCCTAACAAGTCGGGGTGAAGCAATATAAATATAACAAACACATCGATTTTAAGTGTATAGCTACTATACAAGAAATCCAACCGGCCACTCCCAAGTGACGGCGGCGCCTTGCTGCAGGATCAAGTGTTGTAAGAGGCATGACTACTCGACACCCTACTGGCGTGTTAACTATAGCTTTTGATTTCTTTGTTGTCTATGGGTCCTTCTCTCTCAGTAATGATTTCTTCCAGGGCGCATCATCGCTTGTCTGTTTGTTTACTACATGTTCCCCATACTGATTCCGAGAGCAGCGTAACCAGGTAACGACTACTTTTCACAATCTTCCAGCCTAAGCGAGACGGAACACCAGAGGGTTTAATCTCAGAGCCAAGAGATGTCTGTCTGTTGTATTAGCAGATTTTAGAAATCTTGTAGTTATAAACAGCTCCCCCCCCCCCCGCCCTCTTTTTATTTTTCATTCTAATCTGTGTATACGACGCGATACAAGGAGTATCATATGTACAGCTAGTGGAGCACGCACATTATGTTGACGTCTGTAATCATCAATCACATTACCGGCACCCTGATTCTAATTCCTCACCCCCCAACTCTCCCCACCACCAGTGCCCGAAACTCACGCGAAACGCACATGCCTCTTGTGTTGTGAGAGCTCAGCTCCCCGAGCATGGTTGCGCGGTTTCTGTCAGGCAGGAGAACGCACACAGGTCATCGTCACAGCTGAGTAGTTGATTTCTTGAATGCACGCTGGAATGCGGCAGGTCCGCCCCAAACATGCACGGGTAAACAACATGTTGCAGTTGTATAAGAGGTCATCGCACGGGGCAAGTCTGAGAGAGTAACGAAACATGGAGGTCACTGCTCTTGGAATGGTGCAGAACACCAACAACCCTAAACGATAACCGAGAAACTGAAAGAAAGAAAAGGTACAGCGGCTCTTTTCTTTTAGTTCACTCCATCATGGGAAATACGAGACTGCGTGGGAAGTTCCGACTGACAGTAACCCTAACGCCATTGTCGTTGTCGTCGCTGCCATCATTACCATCGTTGTCATCATTATTATCATCGCTGTCATCATTATTATCATCATCTTCATCACCGTCAGCACTATGGTCGTCAATATCACCATTGTCATTATCACCATCAGATGCCATGTCCAACAGACCAGCTTAGCCACCCAGGGATGTATCTTTTTGTCTAGTTTACGTCACCTGGCTTAGCCACCCAGGGGTGTATCTTTTTGTCTAGTTTACGTCACCTGGCTTAGCCACCCAGGGATGTATCTTTTTGTCTAGTTTACGTCACCTGGCTTAGCCACCCAGGGATGTATCTTTTTGTCTAGTTTACGTCACCTGGCTTAGCCACCCAGGGATGTATCTTTTTGTCTAGTTTACGTCACCTGGCTTAGCCACCCAGGGATGTATCTTTTTGTCTAGTTTATGTCACCTGGCTTAGCCACCCAGGGATGTATCTTTTTGTCTAGTTTACGTCACCTCGCTTAGCCACCCAGGGATGTATCTTTTTGTCTAGTTTACGTCACCTGGCTTAGCCACCCAGGGATGTATCTTTTTGTCTAGTTTACGTCACCTGGCTTAGCCACCCAGGGATGTATCTTTTTGTCTAGTTTACGTCACCTGGCTTAGCCACCCAGGGATGTATCTTTTTGTCTAGTTTACGTCACCTGGCTTAGCCACCCAGGGATGTATCTTTTTGTCTAGTTTACGTCACCTGGCTTAGCCACCCAAAAATGTATCTTTTTGTCTAGTTTACGTCACCTGGCTTAGCCACCCAGGGATGTATCTTTTTGTCTAGTTTACGTCACCTGGCTTAGCCACCCAGGGATGTATCTTTTTGTCTAGTTAACGTCACCTGGCTTAGCCACCCAGGGATGTATCTTTTTGTCTAGTTTACGTCACCTGGCTTAGCCACCCAGGGATGTATCTTTTTGTCTAGTTTACGTCACCTGGCTTAGCCACCCAGGGATGTATCTTTTTGTCTAGTTTACGTCACCTGGCTTAGCCACCCAGGGATGTATCTTTTTGTCTAGTTTACGTCACCTGGCTTAGCCACCCAGGGATGTATCTTTTTGTCTAGTTTACGTCACCTGGCTTAGCCACCCAGGGATGTATCTTTTTGTCTAGTTTACGTCACCTGGCTTAGCCACCCAGGGATGTATCTTTTTGTCTAGTTTACGTCACCTGGCTTAGCCACCCAGGGATGTATCTTTTTGTCTTCATCTGATTCTTTCGTCTTTACACTCACACTTGTCACTTAGTGTTTAGCCTGTAGCATGCCCACGATTAATTTAGGATCTCTTCAGACGATTAAACAGCCAAGCAGCCAGCTATTCAACTGATATACAGACAGACTAGCCAGCCAAGCAACAGACAAACAGACCAGTCACCCACCCAAGCAACAGACAGACCATACAATTAAATAACAGACAGACCAGCCAGTCAAATGACAGACAGTTCACCCAACTGAGAGACAGCCAGACCGACCTGGCCAAACAACTGACAAACTTAAAGAGTACCGGTGATGTTGATCATATCACTTAAAGAGTGCCGGTGATGTTGATTATATCACTTAAAGAGTACCGGTGATGTTGATCATATCACTTAAAGAGTACCGGTGATGTTGATCATATCACTTAAAGAGTACCGGTGATGTTGATTATATCACTTAAAGAGTGCCGGTGATGCTGATCATATCACTTAAAGAGTGCCGGTGATGATGATCATATCACTTAAAGAGTGCCGGTGATGTTGATCATATCACTTAAAGAGTACCGGTGATGTTGATCATATCACTTAAAGAGTACCGGTGATGTTGATCATATCACTTAAAGAGTACCGGTGATGTTGATCATATCACTTAAAGAGTACCGGTGATGTTGATCATATCACTTAAAGAGTACCGGTGATGTTGATCATATCACTTAAAGAGTACCGGTGATGTTGATCATATCACTTAAAGAGTGCCGGTGATGATGATCATATCACTTAAAGAGTGCCGGTTATGCTGATCATATCACTTAAAGAGTGCCGGTGATGTTGATCATATCACTTAAAGAGCACTCTTTAAATGATGTGATCAACATCACGTCGGCCGCCTTGACCTACCTTGACTTCAACGGGTACCATTTTGAGAATAGGCGACCTTAAAGCCAAGGCAATGTTTAACAAACCGTCTCAATGCGGGTGTGAACCTACCGGCCCAAGGCGAGCGACTAGCCGCTACACCATGTCTTAGAACTAGAGATGCAATCAAGCTCCAAGCTGTGTCTAGGTGATCAATGGTTTCTGCTTCCGCTCTTGTCCACAGAGTGACTGGCGGAGAACTCTTCGACTACATCTCGGAGAAGGACCACCTGGGCGAGGAGGAGGCCTCGGCGTTCATCGCTCAAATCTTGCACGGGGTCAAACATATCCACGCCAAAAACATCGCTCACCTCGACCTCAAGGTGAGTCCGGCCCAGCAGACAGCATCTGTACGTGTGCAGGCTGTTGTTGTTATATGTGCAACTATTTGAAGTGTTGTATCACTCTGCAGGTTGTTGGAGGGGTGGGGACGTGGGGTGGGGGGGGGAGAAGAGCGAGAAAGAGAGAGAGAGAGAGAAAAGAGGAGAGAGAGAGAGAGAGAGAGAGAGAGAGAGAGAGAGAGAGAGAAAAGAAGGGGTGGGGATAGAAGGTGGGAGAGAGCAATGAGGGCACGTCTTGAATTGTGCTTTTTGTAAAGATGATTATGGTGTTGAGTTGTTTCAAGAGCGAAAGTCATGTCTTGTCACACTGAGCAAGCTCCAGTCATCTCTCCCTACCTCCACAGCCAGAGAACATCATGTTGCTCAACAAAAACTCACAGAGAATTAAACTCATCGACTTCGGGCTGGCCCAGAAAATCACCGCCACAGACGACATCAGGGCACTCATGGGCACCGCCGAGTTTGTGGGTAGGTTGCTTACATTTCACTTGTTAACGCACGCGTGACGCTGACATACCCGAGCACATGACTGACATACCCGAGCACGTGGCTGACATACCTGAGCACATGACTGACATACCCGAGCACGTAGTTGACATACATGAGCACGTGGCTGACATACCTGAGCACATGACTGACATACCTGAGCACATGACTGACATACCTGAGCACGTGGCTGACATACCTGAGCACGTGGCTGACATACCTGAGCACATGACTGACATACCTGAGCAAGTGGCTGACATACCTGAGCACGTGGCTGACATACCTGAGCACATGGCTGACATACCTGAGCACATGGCTGACATACCTGAGCATGTGACTGACATACCTGAGCACATGGCTGACATACCTGAGCACATGGCTGACATACCTGGGAACGTGGCTGACATACCCGAGCACATGACTGACATACCTGAGCACATGACTGACATTCCCGAGCACGTGGCTGACATACCTGAGCACGTGGCTGACATACCTGAGCACATGCCTGACATACCTGAGCACATGACTGACATACCTGAGCACATGGCTGACATACCTGAGCACATGGCTGACATACCTGAGCACATGACTGACATACCTGAGCACATAACTGACATACCTGAGCACATGACTGACATACCTGAGCACATGACTGACATACCTCAGCACATGACTGACATACCTGAGCACATGACTGACATACCTGAGCACATGACTGACATACCTGAGCACGTGGCTAACATACATGAGCACATGGCTGACATACCTGAGCACATGACTGACATACCTAAGCACATGGCTTACATACCTGAGCATGTGGCTGACGTACCTGAGCACATGATTGACATACCTGAGTACATGACTGACATACCTGAGCACATGACTGACATACCTGAGCACATGGCTGACTTACCTGAGCACATGATTGACATACCTTAGCACATGACTGACATACCTGAGCACATGACTGACATACCTGAGCACATGGCTGACATACCTGAGCACATGGCTGACATACCTGAGCACATGACTGACATACCTGAGCACATGACTGACATACCTGAGCACATGACTGACATACCTGAGCACATGACTGACATACCTGAGCACATGATTGACATACCTGAGCACATGGCTGACATACCTGAGCACATGACTGACATACCTAAGCACATGATTGACATACCTGAGCACATAGCTGACATACCTGAGCACATGATTTACATACCTGAGCACATGGCTGACATACCTGAGCACATGACTGACATACCTGAGCACGTGGCTGATATACCTAAGCACGTGGCTGACATACCCGAGCACGTGGCTGACATACCTGAGTACATGACTGACATACCTGAGCACGTGGCTGACATACCTGAGGACATGATTGACATACCTGAGTACATGACTGACATACTTGAGCACATGATTGACATACCGGAGCACGTGGCTGACATACCTGAGTACATGGCTGATATACCTGAGCACGTGGCTGACATACCTCAGCACGTGGCTGACATACCTCAGCACGTGGCTGACATACCTGAGCACGTGACTGACATACCTGAGCACGTGACTGACATACCTGAGCACATGACTGATATACCTAAGCACGTGGCTGACATACCTGAGTACATGACTGATATACCTGAGCACGTGGCTGACATACCTGAGTACATGACTGATATACCTGAGCACGTGGCTGACATACCTGAGTACGTGACTGACATACCTGAGCACATGACTGACATACCTGAGTACATGATTGACATACCTGAGCACATGGCTGACATACCTGAGTACATGACTGACATACCTGAGTACATGACTGATATACCTGAGCACGTGGCTGACATACCTGAGTACGTGACTGACATACATGTGCACGTGGCTGACATACCTGAGTACATGATTGACATACCTGAGTACATGATTGACATACCTGAGCACATGGCTGACATACCTGAGCACATGACTGACATACCTGAGTACATGACTGATATACCTGAGCACGTGGCTGACATACCTGAGTACGTGACTGACATACATGTGCACGTGGCTGATATACCTGAGCACATGACTGACATACCTGAGCACATGACTGACATACCTGAGTACATGACTGACATACCTGAGCACATGACTGACATACCTGAGCATATGACTGACATACCTGAGCACATGACTGACATACCTGAGCACATGACTCGACCAGGTAAGGATTTGCTGCAGTTGTATTTGTTAGGTCACCAGGAACAGATGTCGCAGCCAAGCTGCGTTTAAGGGCGAATACAGAAGAAGAAGAAATATAACAGTTGATTCTTTTAACTACATGTGTGTCATTCTTGTCTGTCACCGCAGCCCCAGAAGTTGTCAGTTATGAGAGCCTGTCTCTAGCCACCGACATGTGGAGTGTGGGCGTCATCACTTACATTCTGTGAGTTGTCTGTGTTTGTTGAATGTCTGTTGAATGTTTGTTGTATATTTGTTGAATGTTTGTTGTATGTTTGTTTGACACACGTTTTTGAATCATGGATGGCTTTAGAAAATTATTTGTAATTTGTATTCTGCGTTGGTGAAATAAACAGACAGCATATTTTTTCTGCATTCTGTTTCTCCCTATCTCGTTCTCTCTCTCTCTCTTTCTCTCTCTCTCTCTCTCTCTATCTCTCTCTCTCTCTCTCTCTCTCTCTCTCTCTCTCTCTTTGCGTCTCTCCTCTCTCTGTGTCGCTTTTCTAAGTATATCTCATTTAGTCCATCTGTTTGTATGCTTACCTCTGTACGGTCGTGTGCACAAAACGTTGTCCCGGCTCCCTCAAGTGTGTACAGTGTACATAAGGCAAAAATTAGCTCAGTTTATTCCAAGACACCAAGTGTTTGCTGGCTGCATATTTTTAGATCACTTGTGCTTGGCACATCAGTCAGTTCCATCACAGCTGTATCAACTAGAATAGTTGTACACTTCCATCACAGCTGTATCAGATAGAGTAGTTGTACACTTCCATCACAGCTGTATCAGCTAGAATAGTTGTACACTTCCATCACAGCTGTATCAGCTAGAATAGTTAGTTGTACACTTCCATCACAGCTGTATCAGCTAGAATAGTTGTGCACTTCCATCACAGCTGTATCAGCTAGAATAGTTGTACACTTCCATCACAGCTGTATCAGCTAGAATAGTTGTGCACTTCCATCACAGCTGTATCAGCTAGAATAGTTGTACACTTCCATCACAGCTGTATCAACTAGAATAGTTGTGCACTTCCATCACAGCTGTATCAGCTAGAATAGTTGTACACTTTCATCGCAGCTGTATCAGCTAGAATAGTTGTGCACTTCCATCACAGCTGTATCAGCTAGAATCGTTGTACACTTTCATCGCAGCTGTATCAGCTAGAATAGTTGTACACTTCCATCACAGCTGTATCAGCTAGAATCGTTGTACACTTCCATCACAGCTGTATCAGCTAGAATAGTTGTACACTTCTATCACAGCTGTATCAGCTAGAATAGTTGTACACTTCCATCACAGCTGTATCAGCTAGAATAGTTGTGCACTTCCATCACAGCTGCATCAGCAAGAATAGTTGTACACTTCCATCACAGCTGTATCAGCTAGAATAGTTGTGCACTTCTATCACAGCTGTATAAGCTAGAATAGTTGTACACTTCCATCACAGCTGTATCAGCTAGAATAGTTGTTCACTTCCATCACAGCTGTATCAGCTAGAATAGTTGTACACTTCCATCACAGCTGTATCAACTAGAATAGTTGTGCACTTCCATCACAGCTGTATCAGCTAGAATAGTTGTACACTTTCATCGCAGCTGTATCAGCTAGAATAGTTGTGCACTTCCATCACAGCTGTATCAGCTAGAATCGTTGTACACTTTCATCGCAGCTGTATCAGCTAGAATAGTTGTGCACTTTCATCACAGCTGTATCAGCTAGAATAGTTGTGCACTTCCATCACAGCTGTATCAGTTAGAATAGTTGTGCACTTCCATCACAGCTGTATCAGCTAGAATAGTTATACACTTCCATCACAGCTGTATCAACTAGAATAGTTGTGCACTTCCATCACAGCTGTATCAGCTAGAATAGTTGTACACTTCCATCACAGCTGTATCAGCTAGAATAGTTGTGCACTTCCATCACAGCTGTATCAGCTAAAATAGTTGTACACTTCCATCACAGCTGTATCAGATAGAATAGTTGTACACTTCCATCACAGCTATATCAGCTAGAATAGTTGTGCACTTCCATCACAGCTGTGTCAGCTAGAATAGTTGTGCTGTCTTCTCGTCGTTCAGTGAATCGACCACATCGTTAACTCAATATTAAATATTCGATTAGTTAGACTTGCAGTCATTTAAACCAGACAGCAGAATCGAAAAGGTTTGTTTTTGCTCAAACTGGCAGTCACTTGAGTCTACCGTAACAAGTCATCGTTAGATCGGCTCTAGTGCGGCTGTCAGCTGACTCCAGCACCCAGTGAGTTGCTAGCAGATGTTAGATCAGTTGTGTTCTAGCGCGGCCGTCAGCTGACGCCACCACCCAGTGAGTTGACAGCAGATGGATTAGTTGTGTTGTCGGCCGTGGCCGCTGTTGTCTGCAGTCCGTGCTAATCCCACAGCTCGTCTGTTGACTCAGGCGACTTTGGCGGGCTAGTTTAGGCTAACTCCTGGTCAGACAGGCACGGTGCCATTGTCTCTGGCTCAGGCGAGCGGGCGGGCAGTGTCGCCAGCCGGCGACACATTGAAACATCTCGCCAGCCGTCGAAACATTGAAACATCTCGCCAGCCGGCGACACATTGAAACATCTCGCCAGCCGTCGACACATTGAAACATCTCGCCAGCCGTCGACACATTTAAACATCTCGCCAGCCGTCGACACAATTAAACATCTCGCCAGCCGTCGACACATTGAAACATCTCGCCAGCCGTCGACACATTGAAACATCTCGCCAGCCGTCGACACATTGAAACATCTCGCCAGCCGTTACATCTCGCCAGCCGTCACATCTCGCCAGCCGTAACATCTCGCCAGCCGTAACATCTCGCCAGCCGTCACATCTCGCCAGCCGTCACATCTCGCCAGCCGTCACATCTCGCCAGCCGTCACATCTCGCCAGGTGGCAACTCTGGAGTGTTGATGTCACGTCCTCATGCTCTATCCAAATTATCTTTATCACGACCACTTCTATTGAATGTTGTATCCCCTCTCTGTTCTGTGATGCATTTCAGTACCGTACTATCATGCTGACTGCTCTAAGCTATATCTTCCTGTCTTTCTCTCTCGCTGTCTCTTTCTCCCTCAGTCTCTTTCTCCCTGTCCCTCTATCCCGGATCTACAACTGGAAGCGGATTGGAACAAATAGCCACTAGCACTGGTTATAACTAATGTGATCATGGGATGGCAGCATGTCTATTTTGAGATACTTACTAAAACACACACATATTCAGACACTCCACACACGGATGCATAAGGTTCACACACACACATGCACACCCATCCTCACACAGCAACATTCCTCAGTTATTTCTGACAAGCCAGCAGTTCTGTTCTCCATGCCACTGTTACCTCTACCCTTACACACCTGGACAAGCTAGAGTAAATGGTAATAATCCAGGGAACCTGCTGGTAACGCTGAGGTGTCAGGGTGCATGCACAGAGCAGATATCACCAGTCCTGTACAGACTAGACTGGCAGACGGTAACACATCCCTGACAGTCACACAGACTAGACTGGCAGACGGTAACACATCCCTGACAGTCACACAGACTAGACTGGCAGACGGTAACACATCCCTGACAGTCACACAGACTAGACTGGCAGACGGTAACACATCCCTGACAGTCACACAGACTAGACTGGCAGACGGTAACACATCCCTGACAGTCACACAGACTAGACTGGCAGACGGTAACACATCCCTGACAGTCACACAGACTAGACTGGCAGACGGTAACACATCCCTGACAGTCACACAGACTAGACTGGCAGACGGTAACACATCGCCGACAGTCACACAGACTAGACTGGCAGACGGTAACACATCCCTGACAGTCACACAGACTAGACTGGCAGACGGTAACACATCGCCGACAGTCACATGATTTCAGGATCTGGGGGTGAAGCATGTGAGTGCCGTCTTGGGGGTGAAGCATGTGAGTGCTGTCTTGGGGGTCAGGATCAGAGACATTTAAACCGAGACTTCTGATAGGAGCAGTCGGTAGAGGTACCTTGCATTGCAGGACTAGGCACACGTGTGCAGTGATGTCGACTGTGATATCATATCGCTGTCACTGTCTGTACACATCGCTGTCATTGTCTGTACACATCACTGTCACTGTCTGTACACATCACTGTCACTGTCTGTACACATTGCTGTCACTGTCTGTACACATTGCTGTCACTGTCTGTACACATCACTGTCACTGTCTGTACACATTGCTGTCACTGTCTGTACACATCGCTGTCACTGTCTGTACACATCGCTGTCACTGTCTGTACACATCACTCAAACATCTTTGTTATATTGAACTCTCTGTACACTATCACGTGTCGGCTCTGGCTAAGTCGATGCGAACGCTTCGTAATGCCAGAATGCCGGGTTCGATCCCAACTGCGGGCTATGCGCCTTGGGTTGGTTTCGACAGTGGTTTCAAGAAAGCCGACCGTCCAGGAAGAAATGGCAAACTACTAGAAGACAATTTACCTAGAAAAACCACACAACAGCCAGGGGCTGTTGGGGTTGGTTCTGCAATGTCCTGTACAGGATAGGCAACTTACCTAACACCATCACGTGCCACATTTTGTAACTACACAGTCCCTAAACAGACAAAGCCTGGGTCTCAATAAGACAGAACTGATCAGACTAACATTTTAACAAATGCTTTTACTAATTCTCTTGTCCTCATGTTTTTCCTGTTGTTGTGTTTTCAGGTTAAGTGGTGCCTCCCCTTTCCTTGGAGACACCCAGCAGGAGACATACCACAACATCACTGCCATCAACTTCCACTTTGACCCAGAATACTTCTCTAACACATCTGACCTGGCTAAGGACTTCATCCGCAAGTTGTTTGTGAAGAATCCTAGGTGAGTCAGCTAGTGTTGTCCTGACAGAGAGCAGAATGTCAGACAGCTCTATCAAGCTTTTCCTCTAATCTCCTCAATTTTTGAGCAGTAACAGGTGAACAGCTAAATTAATCTCTTAAACCATATGAAATCCAAATGGAAGTTGACTTGATCCTTCACTCATTAGAGCTCTGCGGGAGGCAACTCCAGCTGTATGGTATTTACAACCCTGCGGCCCAGTAAACTGTACTTAATATGGGCACTGGGAAGTACAGTTGTGACACTGAACACATCAGCCACTGTACTGTCACTGTCAGCATGGGTCCTGTACTGTCACTGTCAGCATGGGTCCTGTACTGTCACTGTCAGCATGGGTCCTGTACTGTCACTGTCAGCATGGGTCCTGTACTGTCACTGTCAGCATGGGTTCTGTACTGTCACTGTCAGCATGGGTCCTGTACTGTCACTGTTAGCATGGGTCCTGTACTGTCAATGTCAGCATGGGTCCTGTACTGGTACTGTCAGCATGGGTACTGTCAGCATGGGTCCTGTACTGTTACTGTCAGCATGGGTCCTGTACTGTTGCTGTCAGCATGGGTCCTGTACTGTTGCTGTCAGCATGGGTCCTGTACTGTTGCTGTCAGCATGGGTCCTGTACTGTTGCTGTCAGCATGGGTCCTGTACTGGTACTGTCAGCATAGGTCCTGTACTTGTACTGTCAGCATTGGTCCTGTACTGTCAGTGGGGATCCTCTACTGTCACTGTCAGCATGAGTTTTGTACTGTCAGCATGGGTCCTGTACTGGTGCTGTCAGCATGTGTCCTGTACTGGTACTGTCAGCATGGGTCCTGTACTGTTGCTGTCAGCATGGGTCCTGTATTGATTCTGTATTGTCACTTGCAGCCTGTTTTCATTGACACTGAAGGGTCGAAGGTGACAAGCACGGCAAGGACAGTGTGACAGGCACGGCCAGGACAGTCTCCAGCTTGTGTTAATGTTTGATTCAATATTTGTATTTCCAGGAAACGAGCCAGTGTAGAAGACTGCCTGAACCACCCATGGATTCGTCCCAGGGAGCAGAATGAGAAGCTGGAGAGAAAGTCTGCAGTCATCAACATAGACAACTTCAAAGCTTTCATGGCACGCAAGAGATGGAAGGTATGACCAGGGTAGACTGTCATACTTTCGTCAGGGTAATCATACTTCTGTCAGGGTTATCACACTTATGTCAGGGTAATCACACTTCTGTCAGGGTAATCACATACTTCTGTCAGGGTAATCACATACTTCTGTCAGGGTAATCACACTTCTGTCAGGGTAATCACATACTTCTGTCAGGGTAATCACATACTTCTGTCAGGGTAATCACACTTCTGTCAGGGTAATCACACTTCTGTCAGGGTAATCACATACTTCTGTCAGGGTAATCATACTTCTGTCAGGGTAATCACATACTTCTGTCAGGGTAATCACACACTTCTGTCAGGGTAATCATACATCTGTCAGGGTAATCACACTTCTGTCAGGGTAATCATACTTCTGTCAGGGTAATCACATACTTCTGTCAGGGTAATCATACTTCTGTCAGGGTAATCACATACTTATGTCAGGGTAATCATACTTCTGTCAGGGTAATCACACTTCTGTCAGGGTAATCACACTTCTGTCAGGGTAATCACATACTTCTGTCAGGGTAATCACATACTTCTGTCAGGGTAATCACACTTCTGTCAGGGTAATCACATACTTCTGTCAAGGTAATCACATACTTCTGTCAGGGTAATCACCGTGTACAGAGGACTTACTTTTAGATGTCTGCGTCTAGACTGTGGCAGTGCTTTGGATTGTTCATCTAATCTATGCAGGGATACAGCTGGACTAGGTCTTCTTGTTTGCATTGTCGTCTGTAAACTGTTACAAAAAGTTCTTGTTGCTCATCCACTCCTTGAGTTATGCATGCACATCCATTTTACAGATCTGGCTTATTTGTATGCAGACTGTTGGTTTCTTGCTCCTCAGGCAGATGCACTCCACTTTTGAGGTAACCTGTAAATAGTCAACTCTTAAGACATTGTTGTTAGGGAGTCAGTGTGTTTGTTAGGGAGTCGGTGTGTTTGTTAGGGAGTCAGTGTGTTTGTTAGGGAGTCGGTGTGTTTGTTAGGGAGTCGGTGTGTTTGTTAGGGAGGCAGTGTGTTTGTTGGGGAGGCAGTGTGTTTGTTGGGGAGGCAGTGTGTTTGTTGGGGAGTCAGTGTGTTTGTTAGGGAGTCGGTGTGTTTGTTAGGGAGTCGGTGTGTTTGTTAGGGAGTCGGTGTGTTTGTTAGGGAGGCAGTGTGTTTGTTAGGGAGGCAATGTGTTTGTTAGGGAGGCAATGTGTTTGTTAGGGAGGCCGTGTGTTTGTTAGGGAGGCAATGTGTTTGTAAGGGAGGCAGTGTGTTTGTTAGGGAGGCAGTGTGTTTGTTAGGGAGGCAGTGTGTTTGTTAGGGAGGCAGTGTGTTTGTTATGGAGTCAGTGTGTTTGTTGCAGAGTCAGTGTGTTTGTTTCAGAGTCAGTGTGTTTGTTCTGTGTGTTGCTCCCACAATCTGAGCCTAGAACTTACACAGGTAGCTGGACTGTGTCGGTCCCAGGCAGGCATTTCTTCAACTCTGTCTCTCTCTAATTTAACAATATTTTGCCCTAAATAAAATGACCGGAATGTAAAAAGGTTCAGCCAATAGCACTGTCGGACAAACATAGGGGAAGTAACAACTGTTAATGTACGGTCAACAAGGGCACAAGAAGTTGATCACCATAAATCATATAAGGCAGCCCTAATAAATGCACAGGGAGTTGATTGGTACTGAACGAGATAACACAGATGTTATATTTCAGTTACTGTCAGTATCAGGGACTTGGCTAGAGTAGAAGACATGTCAGACTGCTATCTCCAGAGACAACACACATACCTTGTTCAACAGTGTTTCCCAGCCTTGTCAAGTCAGACTTCCTTTTCTAAACATAATAGTCAAGCAACCTGTCCGTCTGGTCTAGCGGTGACATGACTTTAGAAATCTCATTTGATGTCAGTTATTATTAAATTGGAGCCTGATTGCCATACTCAATGCGAACATGTGAACACAGACGCACAGAGACACACATGCACACAAACACGTATGCACCCAGACATACAGATAACACCTAGCACCTGTGGCTGGATGGGCTAGCCGTCACTGGTTTGTTGTGTGTGACATATCGACGACTGCATGGTTTAGAGTTTTGACCCTGATTTGTTGTATGTGACATATCAACGACTGCATGGGTTAGAGTTTTGACCCTGATTTGTTGTATGTGACATATCAACGACTGCATGGGTTAGAGTTTTGACCCTGATTTGTTGTATGTGACATATCAACGACTGCATGGTTTAGAGTTTTGACCCTGATTTGTTGTATGTGACATACTGATGACTGCGTGGTTTAGAGTTTTGACCCTGATTTGTTGTATGTGACATGTCGATAACTGCATGGGTTAGAGTTTTGACCAGTAAAATACCTACACTTGTCTGTGCCAGGACTGTGTCAGAAATGTTATATTAGGTCTGATTTAATGTGAGAATGCCGGAGTATGGACAAAACCATGTGCAGTTTGTACTGTAGTAAAAAGTTTGAAGTTCTGAGAAGTGGATGAGACCCTTGTACAAGGACATCATCGAATGCAGGGGCCTAGAACATGTGAATGACCAAAAGCTGACACCCCAACAGCACACACTGAGAGAACTTCTTTTACCATGAGAACTACTTTGACCATGGGAAATACTTTTACCATGAGAACTACTTTTACCATGAGAACTACTTTTACCATGAGAACTACTTTTACCATGAGAACTACTTTTACTATGCGAACTACTTTTACCATGGAAACTTCTTTTACCATGAGAACTACTTTCACCATGGAAACTTCTTTTACCATGAGAACTACTTTTACCATGGAAACTTCTTTTACCATGAGAACTACTTTTACCATGGGAACTACTTTTACCATGAGAACTACTTTTACCATGAGAACTACTTTTACCATAACTTCTTTTACCATGAGAACTACTTTTACCATGGGAACTACTTTTACCATGGGAAATACTTTTACCATGAGAACTACTTTTAACATGAGAACTACTTTTACCATGCAAACTTCTTTTACCATGGGAACTACTTTTACCATGGGAACTACTTTTACCATGAGAACTACTTTTACCATGGGAACTAATTTTAACTTGGGAACTACTTTTAACATGAAAACTACTTGTACCATGAGAACTACTTTTACCATGGGAACTACTTTTAACATGAGAACTACTTTTACCATGGGAACTACTTTTACCATGAGAACTACTTTTACCATGGGAACTTCTTTTACCATGGAAACTACTTTTACCATGGGAACTACTTTTGCCATGGGAACTACTTTTACCATAGGAAATACTTTTACCATAGGAACTACTTGTACTACTGACGACACATGTCTACTTGAATGTTGCTGTAATAATGCCACTGTTGGGGGCTGCCAGACAGTAATGGTGGACTCCTGCTTGTGGATCCGAACGTCATGTGTTTAGGTCTGACTTGTTCTAAACATGACTTTGCCTCTCAGGTAGACTTAACCTTAAAAGGACACTGGGTATTGTCCAGCAAAGTAAAGGCGGCAGGCATGCTGTTGACCAGCCGAGTGCTGATTGGTCTGTACAATATAAGTCTAGCTTTGTATGCCCAATATGCCTGAAGTCAGGAAAAAGGGTCTTTTTTCCCTTCTTATTTACTTACTAAAACCACTGTTTGTTACTTACTAATACCACTGTTTGTTACTTACTAATACCACTGTTTGTTACTTACTAATACCACTGTTTGTTACTTACTATTACCACTGTTTGTTACTTACTAATACCACTGTTTGTTACTTACTAATACCACTGTTTGTTACTTACTAATACCACTGTTTGTTACTTACTAATACCACTGTTTGTTACTTACTATTACAACTGTTTGTTACTTACTAATACCACTGTTTGTTACTTACTAATACCACTGTTTGTTACTTACTAATACCACTGTTTGTTACTTACTAATACCACTGTTTGTTACTTAATAATACCACTGTTTGTTACTTACTAATACCACTGTTTGTTACTTACTAAAACAACTGTTTGTTATTTACTAATACCACTGTTTGTTACTTACTAATACCACTGTTTGTTACTTACTAATACCACTGTTTGTTACTTACTAATACCACTGTTTGTTACTTACTAATACCACTGTTTGTTACTTACTAATACCACTGTTTGTTACTTACTAATACCACTGTTTGTTACTTACTAATACCACTGTTTGTGTCCTTATGAATGTTGACGTGTTCTAAACATTTCTCCATTTGCCAGCAATCCATGCGTGTTGTGAGTTTGTGTAACCGTCTGTCAAGGAGTGTGTTGCTGAGAAAGAGTACGGACACTTTGGGAAGTCGGAACACACTGGACGAGGGGGTAAGTATTCGTGTCTTGTTATGTCCCCTTATCTCACACACCAAGCACAGATTTGTCAGTTAACAGTTACACTAAACTATACTTACGTTATTCTAGGCTTACACCATCTCTTACATTATCCTGGGCTTACACCATCTCTTACATTAACATCAGCTTACATTATCCTAGACTCACACCATCGCTTACATTACCCTGGGCTCACACCATCGCTTACATTATCCTAGGCTCACACCATCTTTTACATTATCCTAGGCTTACAAATTCTCTTACATAGGCTTACACCAACTCTTACTTTGTCCTAGGTTTACACCCTCTCCTACATTACCCTGGGCTTACATTATCCTAGGCTCACACCCTCTCTTACATTACCCTGGGCTTACATTATCCTGGGCTTAGACTATCTCTTACATTAACCTGGGCTTACAAAATCTCTTACATTATCCTAGGCTCACACCATCTCTTACATTACCCTAGGTTTACACCCTCTCTTACATTACCCTAGGTTTACACCATCTCTTACATTGTCCTAGGCTTACAAAATCTCTTACATTATCCTAGGCTCACACCCTCTCTTACATTACCCTAGGTTTACACCCTCTCTTACATTATCCTAGGCTTACAAAATATCTTACATTATCATAGGCTTACACCATCTCTTACATTACCCTAGGTTTACACCCTCTCTTACGTTATCCTAGGCTTACACTGTCTTATTCCACTTGAAGATGCACATAGTTTACACAACATAAACCATAAATAATTCGTCTGTCTTTGTTGATGGATGATATATGTGAGAACTGCCCACTACTCACTCAGTGGTCAGGCATTTTCCTTGATTGATTGATCTTTCCCCAATCCTCTGGGTTGACCCAGATTTATGATTGATTATGACTGTGTTAGGAAAACTAGTTAAAAACAATATTGTTGCCACTGATTCCCACTGATTCTTCTGTCCCCACTGTTCTTCTGTCGCCAGTGATTCTCCTGTCCCCAGTGATTCTCCTGTCCCACTAATTATCCTGTCCCCACTGTTCTCCTGTCGCCAGTGATTCTCCTGTCCCCACTGTTCTCCTGTCCCACTAATTCTCCTGTCCCCACTGTTTTCCTGTCGCCAGTGATTCTTCTGTCCCCACTGTTTTCCTGTCGCCACTAATTCTCCTGTCCCCACTGTTCTCCTGTCTCACTAATTCTCCTGTACCCACTGTTCTCCTGTCCCACTAATTCTCCGGTCCCCACTGTTCTCTTGTCGCCACTGTTCTCCTGTCCCCACTGTTCTCCTGTCCCCACTGTTCTCCTGTCCCACTGTTCTCCTGTCCCCACTGTTCTCCTGTCGCCACTAATTCTCCTGTCCCCACTGTTCTCCTGTCCCACTAATTCTCCTGTCCCCACTGTTCTCCTGTCCCCACTGTTCTCCTGTCCCCACTGTTCTCCTGTCCCCACTGTTCTCCTGTCCCCAGTGATTCTCCTGTCCCCAGTGATTCTCCTGTCCCCCACTGTTCTCCTGTCCCCCACTGTTCTCCTGTCCCCAGTGATTCTCCTGTCCTCCACTGTTTCTCATGCCCTTATGTTTTTGCTGTTGATGTGGAACAAGTGTGGGAGAGTAGAGTCTGTGTCAACTGACTGGTCAGAAGATTAGATACCATGTACGTGGTAGACTGGGGTTTCCCCTGACCTGCATTATTTCAGTTGTAGTTGTATTTACTGTCATGTTCTATCTTCTGCATGTTGAACTTAGCCTGTACGTATGGTCTTGTATGTATGTATGTATATGTGTGTGTGCGTGTGCATGTGCGCGTGAGTGTGTGTGTGTGTGTGTGTGTGTATGTATATATGTATGAGTATCACAGTTTATTATATGCTGAATGATGTATATTTGTATGTTTGTGGCATCATACTGATATGAGAAGTTAATATATGCTGCTTATAAACTACATATCCTTGCATGTTATGTGGCACTGATGGTATGCTACCTTCTGTTGTTTACAGTCGTGGGTAAACATCATAAACTTAATTATAACACAGAAAAGTCGTTGTTTTATTGCCAACTTTCACTAACTCTGTGTTGTACTGTGTTCATCGTGATGATAAACTTATATTATTACACACATATCTTTGGGCACATCATGATGATAAACTTATATTATTACACACATATCTTTGGGCACATGATGATGATAAACTTATATTATTACACACATATCTTTGGGCACATCATGATGATAAACTTATATTATTACACACATATCGTTGAGCACATCATGATGATAAACTTATATTATTACACACATATCTTTGAGCACACCATGATGATAAACTTATATTATTACACACATATCTTTGGGCACACCATGATGATAAACTTATTACACACATATCTTTGGGCACATAATAATGATAAACTCACATTATTACATACATATCGTTGGGCACATGGTGATGATAAACTTATATTATTACACACATATCTTTGGGCACACCATGATGATAAACTTATTACACACATATCTTTGGGCACATAATAATGATAAACTCACATTATTACATACATATCGTTGGGCACATGGTGATGATAAACTTATATTATTACACACATATCTTTGGGCACATGGTGATGATAAACTTATATTATTACACACATATCGTTGAGCACATCATGATGATAAACTTATTACACACATATCTTTGGGCACATAATAATGATAAACTCACATTATTACATACATATCGTTGGGCACATGGTGATGATAAACTTATATTATTACATACATATCGTTGGGCACATGGTGATGATAAACTTATATTATTACACACATATCGTTGAGCACACCATGATGATAAACTTATATTATTACACACATATCTTTGGGCACATGGTGATGATAAACTTATATTATTACACACATATCGTTGAGCACATCATGATGATAAACTTATTACACACATATCTTTGGGCACATAATAATGATAAACTCACATTATAACATACATATCGTTGGGCACATGGTGATGAAAAACTCATATTATTACACACATATCTATAGGCACATTGTGATGAAAAACTCATATTATTATACATATTTCTTTGGGCTTTTGTTCGTTCATCATGAGTAATGAAGACCACTTTCATCCAACGTAGTAATGATCAATGATTATGAGTATGAAGGTGGCCGATTAGTTTAATGTGAGTCTGAAAAGTTCTTGAACAGTGCGGACAACATATGGAAGCTGCAGCAAGTGGAGGATTAGCAATACGATTCTTTCTAGTCTGCCTCCGTTTCTCTGCCTGTGCAACCTCCGCTGCCTGGCAGGCCGATGCACAATGTCTGAGGGACGTACGCCATCCAGAACGGTTTTGTGCAGTAGCCTCCCACGTCGCTGTGTTGATGCCAAAAGAATTGAGAGCAGTCTTGAGAGTGTCCTTACAGCGCTTTTTCTGTCCTCACTGGGACCTTTTCCCTTGCTGGAGCTCGCCATAAAATACTCTCTTTGGGAGGCGAGATTCTGGCCAGCGGGTTAGGTGGCCAGCCTAACGCAGCTGATAATTCTTCAGTATCGTGTGGATGCTAGGCAGGTTTGCACTATCAAGAACCACAGTGTTTGGGATCTTGTCTTGTCATTTGATTCTGAACAGCTTTCTGAGACAGGTTAAATGAAACCTTTTAGCACGGCGCTGATACACAGTGCACATTTCCCAAGCATACAGCAGTACTATAAGAGTTACAGCTTTGTAGACCTTTAGCTTGGTCAGCAGGGAGATAACCACTTTAAAGTTTGCTAAAACTGCTACTGGCCTTTGAGATTCTAGCCTTGATCTCGACGTCGGTGTTGACTTTCTGAGATAGGGTACTGACAAGAAAAGTGAATTTGTCGACTACATTTAGCATTTGATTATTTACAGTGATAGTGGGATCACAGTAATTTTTTTCTGGGAGCGGTTGATCGATAACAACAGTTTTATCAGTGTTGATAGTTAGCCCGAAGTTGGTACAGGCTTGAGAAAATCTATAGATGATGTGCTGCATACTGGTCTCAGAGCTGGATTTTATCTTTAGGCACATCATGACAAGAGGGGATCTGCTGTGGGTGATATGTGTCCCCATAGATTTTGATCTCTGGCAGCATGTTAATCAATGTATGATACACCTCCTCACCATGACAGTAGACTATCTCTTGCTGTCTTCCTTGATCTCTCTGTTTATAAATACAAAAATCATACTCCCTTTCAAACCGAAATATTTTTTTTGAAACAGGTGTTGGAGGAGTCTAAAAGAGATTAGAAAAACAGTACATCTCTGGCTTGCACTTCCGAGCTCCCAAATCCGCATGCACTAACTGCACAGCACAGCTGACAGTCTGACCTCCATTCTGTCGTGAGAGATTGATTAGCCAGGTTTCTTTGGGTTAGTGTGTTAAGACATTCACTCGTTCTTCTCAGGATACATTCAGCTCAGGCACTGCAATTGCCACAAGACCAGATCGAAAATAAGACTGCCCTATCTGATATTCTTGCAGCTTAAATAGCTTTTTCCTTTCCTCGTGAAATTCCAGCTTAGCCTGTTTTGGCCATACTGCACAAAGGTCACGTTTGTCTCCATCTGACACTGGATTTGTTCACACACACGAGGCACAGCAGAGAAAATGATCGCTTACAGAGGTCACATCCAGATTGATGTTGTTTCACAGAAGACTGGCTCCATGGTGTGATCAGAGTTATTGAGTGGACGTGTTGATTAAATTGGAATCATCAACAAATGTCTGGATGGCAAGGAGCTGATACGTGGTGTCACGTTTTGCTGAACGCCTAATTTGTAACCCTTTGAAAATAAAGTTCGTTCATTCGTTCGTTCGAACTAAGTCTGTCCACATATGAGTATGTTAGGGTTGACTTGTGACATTATGTTTGGCTCATATACTAGAGTTTTGTACATTTATTGTGGCTCATATACTAGGTCTTGAACATTTTTTGTGGCTCATATACTAGGTCTTTTACATTTATTGTGGCTCATATACTAGGTTTTGTACATTTATTGTGGCTCATATACTAGGTTTTGTACATTTATTGTGGCTCATATACTAGGTTTTGTACATTTATTGTGGCTCATATACTAGGTCTTGAACATTTATTGTGGCTCATGTACTAGGTTTTGTACATTTATTGTGGCTCATATACTAGGTTTTGTACACTTATTGTGACTCATATACTAGGTTTTGTACATTTATTGTGGCTCATATACTAGGTCTTGAACATTTATTGTGGCTCATATACTAGGTTTTGTACATTTATTGTGGCTAATATACTAGGTTTTGTACATTTATTGTGGCTCATATACTAGGTTTTGTCATTTATTGTGGCTCATATACTAGGTTTTGTACATTTATTGTGGCTCATATACTAGGTTTTGTCATTTATGGTGGCTCATATACTAGGTTTTGTACATTTATTATGTCTCATGTACTAGGTCTTGAACATTTATTGTGGCTCATATACTAGGTTTTGTACATTTATTGTGGCTCATATACTAGGTTTTGTACATTTATTGTGGCTCATATACTAGGTTTTGTACATTTATTGTGGCTCATATACTAGGTCTTGAACATTTACTGTGGCTCATATACTAGGTCTTGAACATTTATTGTGGCTCATATACTAGGTTTTGTACATTTATTGTGGCTCATATACTAGGTCTTGAACATTTATTGTGGCTCATATACTAGGTTTTGTACACTTATTGTGGCTCATATACTAGGTTTTGTACATTTATTGTGGCTCATATACTAGGTCTTGAACATTTATTGTGGCTCATATACTAGGTTTTGTACATTTATTGTGGCTAATATACTAGGTTTTGTACATTTATTGTGGCTCATATACTAGGTTTTGTCATTTATTGTGGCTCATATACTAGGTTTTGTACATTTATTGTGGCTCATATACTAGGTTTTGTACATTTATTATGTCTCATGTACTAGGTCTTGAACATTTACTGTGGCTCATATACTAGGTCTTGAACATTTATTGTGGCTCATATACTAGGTTTTGTACATTTATTGTGGCTCATATACTAGGTTTTGTACATTTATTGTGGCTCATATACTAGGTTTTGTACATTTATTGTGGCTCATATACTAGGTTTTGTCATTTATGGTGGCTCATATACTAGGTTTTGTCATTTATGGTGGCTCATATACTAGGTTTTGTACATTTATTATGTCTCATGTACTAGGTCTTGAACATTTATTGTGGCTCATATACTAGGTCTTGAACATTTATTGTGGCTCATATACTAGCTGACTTTTATCTCTGAATTGTTTTTGTATGGGACTTTTATCTGTGAATTGTTAATGTACCTGACTTTTACTTGTGAATTGTTGTGTATGGTACTTTTATCTGTGAATTGTTTGTGTATCTGACTTTTATTTGTGAATTGTTTGTGTATCTGAATTTTACTTGTGAATTGTTTGTGTATGTGACTTTTATCTGTGAATTGTTTGTGTATGGGACTTTTACTTGTGAATGGTTTGTTATGTGACTTTTATCTGTGAATTGTTTGTGTATGGGACTTTTACTTGTGAATTGTTTGTTTTGTGACTTTTATCTCTGATTGTTTGTGTATGGGACTTTTGTCTGTGAATTGTTTGTGTATCTGACTTTCATCTGTGAACTGCTTGTGTATGTTAGTTTTATGTGTAAATTGTTTTTGAATCTGACTTTCAGTTCCATATTGATAACATAGTTCTCATGTTGACAGTCAACTGCATTGATCCAGGCTTGAGGTCAAGATTATATACAGATGACCCAGCTCTCTGGAGCTGTGATATTTAGATGTATCATAACAATGAGATTTGATTCTGAACTTTTATTGTTCTTGTCATCTCAGTAACATGAAGATACACATTGGCTGTCCTGCTACAAACAAATATGTTATCTTCTTCATCATTTCCTTGTGATGAAGTTGTCAGGCTTAGTAGGTCGTGGGTTCGTTTCACAGATGTGGTTTTTACGCAGAACGAGTGCCAAACTTTACCAGCCGTCTGCTGGCACATTCCCCTGTTCTTCTATAATCATTTCTGAATGGCACTTACTAACACCAGTTTCACACAAATGGGTCTGTCTGGGTTACTTGTGCACATTTTATGTTGATTTAACCAAACAATGCTTGATGTATAAAGCCATGACGAAACGTCAACCTTCATGACTAAAGGAGATGTCAGTGTTTGTGACTTTGAGGGGTGTGACAACATATCCCAGAATGTTTGTACGTTTCTAATTATGGTAATATGCTTGCTTGTAACACTGACTTGCTCTGCATGGACTGGCAGGGACGCCATCTTAGATGTAGCCTTGGCTACACTGAGCTACCCTTCTCTGTGCCGGCCAGCTTGCTGTTGAATCTTGCGTACCTTCTCTCTGGTAAGTGCTTCCTGTGTCACGTCTGCTTATCTTGTAACCTTAGAAATCATCAACTGCAGTTGATGATTAATGTCTTTGTATGTTACTGATTATGTCATAATGTATCAGTTGCCATCATCGCAGCATCAGAGATCCTCATTGTATAAACTAAACCTGGGTCCTAGGGATGTATGTGACTACTCATCTTAACATAGGAGGTGAAAGTAGACCATATAACATGGATGTATGAGGTCACAGCTTGGAGACAGTAAGTCAGTTCCTAAATTAGAAAGTAGAAATTACCTCTACAAGAGCAGTGATAAAGACAAACTGGACATTCTGGTTAAAAAACCTTCATCAGCACTCTCAGAACCAAAGGTCACTGATACCATCAAAAATGTAAACAAAGTCACTTGCCAAAGCAGGAGTCAGTATGATTCTGGACTACAGAAACAGAGGTCCTAATTCCTGGGGCACAGATTTAGTGAGCCTCATCCTGTGACACAGAAATGACGGTCGGTTGACATGTCCGGCTGCCTCCCACCACCGGTCTTGGAATTGAGCAGCAGTGTTTCTCACTGGACTTGGACAGCCTAATCTTCATCTTTTTTGCAGTTCCTGGGTGTTAAGTTTGCACTTGAGTTTTGCCTGGACGTGTGTTTCATGGATTTGGCTTATGTGTATGCAGACTGTTGGTTCTTAATCACTCAGTCATGTATGCTTCACTTTGGAGGAAAGATCCCTAATTAGTTACTCTTACCTCATGCAACTGACACCATTAGTATTGGAACTCTTCGCTGGCTGCTGAAGATGGGGACGGAGCGCTTATTGGAATGCCCTGAATGCTGTGATGTTGGTTCGTGAATCAAATCAAATCATGCATGTTAGGGGCCAGTGGGTCTTAAACCCCCCCCCCCCCCTTCCCCTGAGAGGGCCATGGAACCCACATGAGAAAGATAGGCCAGTATTCTCTGGCTTTTATTAAAGCTGTCTCTCCCTCGTTTATGCATTGTCTGTCCCTTGTTTAGGCCTTGTCTGTCTTCTCTTGTTTATGCATTGTTCATCCCTTATTAGGCATTGTCTGTCGCTTATTTATGCATTGTTTGTCCCTTGTTTGTGAGCATCATCTACACTAACCATTACCTATGCACATCAAACAATGTACTTGATTGTATTTCTGCCCATGCACACAGCACTCGCTGTTTAACATTTTTTATTTTTTTATTTTGATATCTAACACTTGAGTCGGGTGGGAATTTCCCTGTATTGAGGCTTGACATCAGTGTAATGTAGTCTAGCAGTCATATTTGAAAACATGTGGGATATATGCTTGAAGTCCTACATCATTATTTGTGAAAGTTGAAATGTGGGTGAGCATATTCTGGGTGCTTGTAATATTGTGGTATGTACTGTCAGTGTGTCTGAGACTAACATCAGAACTGACAGCACCGCCAGCACCAATACCCTGACCAACATAGTCCCCAAACCAGAGATCATCACTAGCTCAGACAGTGAATCTCTGGGATGGTTTCTTCTCTGTCTGTGCCAGTGCTACTGCTGATGGATGAGAACATTTGTAGCACCCAGCCTTGCATACATGATGGCAGAACAGGCCAGGTATCCCAACATGTACACATGTCGATGGTCACAAACGGCTACCTTGATGAAATAGACTTAGTGGATCCAGAATAATCTGATTCTGTCCATGGATAGAACAAAGACTTTGTCCACGGGTAAAACAAAGATTCTGTCCATGGATAGAACAAAGACTTTGTCCATGGGTAAAACAAAGACTTTGTCCATGTGGCGCCATTTTTATACAAACTGAATAGACCTATTATTCTGTCACAAGTATTTTGTAGAAGCTGATTATTGCAGATCGGCTGAAATCAGTTGTTGTGCTGAACACCGTGGATATTGCAGGGTCTCCATCTGATATGGAAGTATCTCGTTCGCTGCCAGAAATGGCTGGAATATGTTTACAGGTATCATTGGGTTCTACTGATATCAATCATGTGCCTTCCAAACTTTGAGGTAGTGACTCACATAGCTCATCTTTTCAGATAAGGTTGAATCACAATGTGCTATGTGCAGGTTGGGCATTTTAAACATCCAGCAGCCATTAGAACTCAAACTCATGTGTCTGACTGATATAGCTACAAGCTGTAATGCTGGAACTCAAGTTAATGCCTTGTGTAGTTAAGTCGGCTTGCTAGAACTAATGTACCTCCATACCTTTCTGTCCACATCAGGTAACACAGAAGTTGCAGCAAGTATCAGAGCTACCTGAAAGCAGCATGGATAAGCCTGAGAAGGGATCACAGTGTCAGACTGAAACCTTGGTACCTGCTGGAGGACGCTGTTCGGAATCAAAGGACAGATGTTCAGAAGTCTCCAGTGATGTTCAACTGTCGGAAGTTTCCAGTGATGTTCAGATGTCAGAAGAAAGCATTGAACAACTGTCAGCTGGTCCTCATCCCGTGGGAAGCCTGGAGTTTGGAATAGAGCCCGTCGTCCAGGTTGAAGCAGTTCTTAGTTACCAGGATGTGAGCACTTTTGGAGCTAGTGCTGCACAGGCAGTTGGGCATGATGGGATGCAACAGAAGAGAGTCTGTGCTGAGGTGCAGGAAACCAGTGATGTGTTGGAAAACCAAGATTGCAGCAATGCTGACAGTGTGCTCGGGGTGTGGGGGAGCCTGCGGGACAATCAATTCAGTTATTTGAATAAAAAAAAGTATAACAGTGATGCTGAGTTACAGGGGGGTGATGTGACCAACCCACAGGGTGGTGATGTGACCAAGTTACAGGGTGGGGATGTGACCAAGTTACAGGGTGGTGATGTGACCAAGTTACAGGGTGGGGATGTGACCAAGTTACAGGGTGGTGATGTGACCAACCCACAGGGTGGTGATGTGACCAAGTTACAGGGTGGTGATGTGACCAACCCACAGGGTGGTGATGTGACCAACCCACAGGGTGGTGATGTGACCAACCCACAGGGTGGTGATGTGACCAAGTTACAGGGTGGTGATGTGACCAAGTTACAGGGTGGTGATGAGACCAACCCACAGGGTGGGGATGTGACCAAGTTACAACGTGGGGATGTGACCAACCCACAGGGTGGTGATGTGACCAAGTTACAGGGTGGGGATGTGACCAAGTTACAGGGTGGTGATGTGACCAACCCACAGGGTGGGGATGTGACCAAGTTACAGGGTGGTGATGAGACCAACCCACAGGGTGGTGATGTGATCAAGTTACATACTGGTGATGTGACCAAGTTACAGGGTGGTGATGTGAACAAGTTACAGGGTGATGATGTGACCAAGTTACAGGGTGGTGATGTGAACAAGTTACAGGGTGGTGATGTGACCAAGTTACAGGGTGATGATGTGACCAAGTTACAGGGTAATGATGTGACCAAGTTACAGGGTAATGGTGTGACCAAGTTACATAGTGGTGATGTGACCAAGTTACAGGGTGATGATGTGACCATGTTACAGGGTGGTGATGTGACCAACCCACAGGGTGGTAATGTGACCAAGTTACAAGGTGGTGTTATGACCAACCCACAGGGTGGTGATGTGACCAAGTTACATGGTGGTGATGTGACCAACCCACAGGGAGGTGATGTGACTAACCCACAGGGAAGTGATGTGACCAAGTTACAAGGTGGTGATGTGACCATGTTACAGGGAAGTGATGTGACCAAGTTTCAGGGTGATGATGTGACCAAGTTACAGGGTGGTGATGTGAGCAAGTTACAGGGTGGTGAGGTGACCAAGTTACAGGGTGGTGATGTGACCAAGTTACAGAGTGGTGATGTGACCAAGTTACAGGGTGATGATGTGACCAAGTTAAAGGGTGGTGAGGTGACCAAGTTACAGGGTGGTGATGTGACCAAGTTACAGAGTGGTGATGTGACCAAGTTACAGGGTGATGATGTGACCAAGTTACAGGGTGATGATGTGACCAAGTTAAAGGGTGGTGATGTGACCAAGTTACAGAGTGTTGATGTGACCAAATTACAGGGCGGCGATGTGACCAAGTTACAGGGTGGTAATGTGACCAAGTTACAGAGTGGTGATGTGACCAAGTTACAGGGTGGTGATGTGACCAAGTTACATGGTGGTGATGTGACCAAGTTACAGGTTGGTGATGTGACCAAGTTACAGGGTGGTGATGTGACAAAGTTACATGGTGATGATGTGACCAAGTTACATGGTGATGATGTGACCAAGTTACAGGGGGATGATGTGACCAAGTTACAGGGTGATGATGTGACCAAGTTACAGGGGGGTGATGTGACCAAGTTACAGCGTGGTGATGTGACCAAGTTACAGGGTGGTGATGTGACCAAGTTACATGGTGATGATGTGACCAAGTTACAGAGTGGTGATGTGACCATGTTACAGGGTGGTGATGTGAACAACCCACAGGGTGGTGATGTGAACAACCCACAGGGTGGTGATGTGACCAAGTTACAGGGTGATGATGTGACCATGTTACAAGGTGGTGATGTGAACAACCCACAGGGTGGTGATGTGACTAAGTTACAGGGTGGTGTTGTGACCAACCCACAGGGTGATGATGTGACCAACCCACAGGGTGATGATGTGACCATGTTACAGGGTGATGATGTGACCAAGTTACAGGGTGGTGATGTGACCAAGCTATAGGGCTTGATGTGACTAAGAAACAAACAAGTACAATGCATGTGTAATCAGCACAAAGCTAATACAGATCACAGACAAGGTCTGAAGAGTTTACATGAAAAACGGTCTACTGATCTACTTTAAAATGTTTGTTGCTGTCTGACTGCATTTCTAGCTACCTTTCTGTGTTGCCTGGTGTGTAGTTAGATTATATGCATAGTGGTGACTACACATGTTGAGTTTGATTGTGTGCAGAGTGGTGACTATACATGTTGAGTTTGATTGTGTGCAGAGTGGTTACTACACATGTTGAGTTTGTGTCCATACACTGTTAGGACTACAGATTGTAATTTATGGTGTTTTCTGTGAGAACTATTTGATATACTGCTCAACTACTGGATAATTGGGACTATCAGGATTTGATTACAATGCAGATTAGATATCAGTGATTTGATGATGACCAAGATTTGAAGACTATAAGGGTTTGATGATGACCAAGATTTGATTATGACCAAGATTTGATCATGACCAAGATTATAAGAAAGTAAAGTTTGATAATGACCAAGATTTGATCATGCCCAAGAATGATTGTGTCCAAGATTTGATTATGACCAAGATGTGATGAGATTTGATGATGACTAAGATTTGATGGTCACCAAGATTTGATGATGACCAAGATGTGATGAGATGTGATGATGACTAAGATTTGATGATGACTAAGATTTGATGATGACTAAGATTTGATGATGACTAAGATTTGATGATGACTAAGATTTGATGATGACTAAGATTTGATGATGACTAAGATGTGATGATGACTAAGATTTGATGATGACCAAGATTTGATGATGACCAAGATGTGATGATGATCAAGATGTGATGAGATGTGATGATGACAAAGATTTGATGATGACCAAGATGTGATGATGACCAAAATTTCATAGTTACTGAGATTTGTTTATGATCATGATTTGATTGCGATCAGTATTTGATGATGATCAGGAGGCAATGACGAATAAGATTTGAGGGTGACAAGAATTAGATAACAAGAGGAGAAAGAAACCAGAGGAATCGAAAGCAGTTTCTTGCTTTAATTTGAGACATCATTGGGCAGTCTGTGAGGGATGTCTTTGGACACTAGCTGATATAAAACTGGAAACCTTTGGTGTCCACACTTAAACATGGCATACTAAGTTAAGGAGTGCTTCTGAAGAACTAATCTGCATTGATGTATAAATCGTAAGACATGCTTGAAAAGATGTTTTCATTAGTTAGGGCCATCAGATGAGCAGTAGAATGTTGTACATTTATGAGTACAGAGAACTGACCCACTGGATGTGCTCTGTAAAAAGGGACGTAACCGACATTATTGTTCTATGAAATTTGGTGGAAGAAATTATCTTTCTTGGAAATCGAAACATAACAGGCGAACTTGTATCCCAAAGGGTTACACAATGGGCATGCGGGCCCCTCTTAGATTCGGACCTGTAAAGCACTCATCTGTCAAACGGCTGTTGTATTTTATATTGCAGGCTTATTATGTTCATGTATCAACATTCATAGTATGAATGTAAAGTAACAATACAAAAGCATGGATAGCATATGCAAAGCTTTATTTATACATGCAAAACTACACACACAGTACAGAAACACAGCAAGGAAGAAGTACATACACAAACACACTTACACCCAGGAGGCACACACGCACACACACAGCAAGCACACACCACCATAATATACAAACACTCACAGACACAGTGCATACACACAGACACATGCACACTGATGCAGAACACACTGACATAAAAGACACAGACAAAAGATATACCTACAGACACAACATATACCTACAGAAACAACATATGCACACAGAAACAACACATTTGCACAGCAGAAACACTCAGACAACACACAGTGACACAGCAAAGACAGGCATTCACACACTCACAGACACAACACATATACACACAACATATAGACACAGACATAATACTTACACATCACTAAAAGACACAACAATACACAGACACGACAACACACAGACACAACAAAGAGACTCAACAATACACAGACACAACAACACACAGACACAACAACACACAGACACAGTAACACACAGACACAATAACACACAGACACAATAACACACAGACACAAAAACACACAGACACAATAACACACAGACACAACAACACACAGACACAACAACACACAGACACAATAACACACAGACACAATAACACAGACACAACAACACACAGACACAACAACACACAGACACAACAATACACAGACACAACAGTACACAGACACAACAAAACACAGACACACAGACACAACAATACACAGACACAACAGTACACAGACACAACAGTACACAGATACAATAACACACAAACACAATAACACACAGACACAACAACACACAGACACAACAGTACACAGACACAACAACACACAGACACAACAACAACACACAGACACAACAGCACACAGACACCATAACACACAGACACAATAAAACACAGACACAACAATACACAGACACAACAGTACACAGACACAATAACACACAGACACAATAATACACAGACACAATAACACACATACACAACAACACACAGACAGAATAACACACAGACACAATAACACACAGACACAACAACACACAGACACAACAACACACAGACACAATAACACACAGACACAATAACACACAGATACAAGTATGCACAGACACAATAACACACAGACACAACAACACACAGACACAATAACACACAGACACAATAACACACAGATACAAGTATGCACAGACACAATAACACACAGACACAACAACACACAGACACAATAACACACAGACACAACAACACACAGATACAAGAATGCACAGGCACAACATACACAGGCACACACCAACAGATAAAGACATCTCTGAAATGAAGAGACCTAGAGGTTCGGGCCTCCTGTATGATGCATGGCTACACTTGTATGAGAGATTGCCTGTATGATGTGTGGCTACGCTTGTGTGAGAGATTGCCTTTATGATGTGTGGTTACACTTGTGTGAGAGATTGCCTGTATGATGTGTGGCTACACTTGTATGAGAGATTGCCTGTATGATTTTTTACTACACTTGTGTGAGAGATTGCCTGTATGATGTTTGGCTACAGTTGTGTGAGAGATTACTATTTGTATGATGTGTGGCTACACTTGTGTGAGAGATTGCCTTATGTTGTGTGGCTACACTTGTGTGAGAGATTGCCTGTTTGATGTGTGGCTACACTTGTGTGAGAGATTGCCTTATGTTGTGTGGCTACACTTGTGTGAGAGATTGCCTTTTTATGTGGCTGCACTTGAGTGAGGGCTTGCCTGTATGATGTGTAGCTACACTTGTGTGAGAGATTGCCTGTATGATGTGTGACTACATTTACTTCCATGTCCAAGTGTATTTGTGATAGAAAGCCAGTGCATTGAGTGGCTACACTTTTATTTTGTTTCATTGTCTTCCCACAATAAAGATGTATTACACTAACAATAGATGTTCATGTTATCCTATCTGAGAACCTAATGAACGAACGAACGAACGAACGAACGAACTTCATTTTCAAAGGGTTACAAATTAGGCACGCAGGCCTGTCTTACATTCGGCCCTTCCAAACTTCCATCTTTCACACAGCAGTTGTATTTCATCAATGAAGCATGTTATATTCATGTAATGATATGCATATTATGGATATGAAGTCAAAAACAAAAGCATGGGTGGTAAAATATGTGAGCACGCTCACACGCGAACACACACACTCCCATGTGAATGTGTGGGTGTGTGAATTATATGTGTAGGCGTCAGTCCCAGAATCGCCCACATGAGCTTCATTCTGTATGCGTTCAAGTTTCATCATAACTTTTTGAACAGCATTCTCTGTTCCATGTCCATTGCTGCCATAATCTGGAGAGCACTGAGGCGTTTTTGGCATTTCACCGCAACTGCCTCCACGTGATCACTATAGAACAGGTTTCTGTCGAAAGTGATACCCTGGTACCTCAGTTTTCTTTCTATTTTGATGTTTCTGTCATTAATTGTGTGCTTGGAACATCAGCTCTTACAGTTATGTTGACCAGAGAGCACCATAAAACAGTCGCCTTTTCTCAGTGGATGACAGACAGCACCATCTTTTCACACCAGCCGGTCACTGTCTGTAGTTACCTGTAGCTCTTGGGTTGTCTGTAGTTACCTGTAGCTCTTGGACTGTCTGTAGTTATCTGTAGCTCTTGGGCTGTCTGTAGTTACCTGTAGCTCTTGGGTTGTCTGTAGTTACCTGTAGCTCTTGGACTGTCTGTAGTTATCTGTAGCTCTTGGGCTGTCTGTAGTTACCTGTAGCTCTTGGGCTGTCTGTAGTTACCTGTAGCTCTGAGGCTGTCTGTAGTTACCTGTAGCTCTTGGGTTGTCTGTAGTTACCTGTAGCTCTTGGACTGTCTGTAGTTACCTGTAGCTCTTGGGCTGTCTGTAGTTATCTGTAGCTCTTGGGCTGTCTGTAGTTACCTGTAGCTCTTGGGCTGTCTGTAGTTACCTGTAGCTCTGGGGCTGTCTGTAGTTACCTGTAGCTCTTGGGTTGTCTGTAGTTACCTGTAGCTCTTGGGCTGTCTGTAGTTACCTGTAGCTCTTGGGCTGTTTGTAGTTACCTGTAGCTCTTGGGCTTTCTGTAGTTACCTGTAGCTTTTGGGTTGTCTGTAGTTACCTGTAGCTCTTGGGCTGTCTATAGTTACCTGTAGCTCTTGGGCTGTCTGTAGTTACCTGTAGCTCTTGGGCTGTCTGTAGTTACCTGTAGCTCTTGGGCTGTCTGTAGTTACCTGTAGCTCTTGGGCTGTCTGTAGTTACCTGTAGCTCTTGGGCTGTCTGTAGTTACCTGTAGCTCTTTGGTTATCTGTAGTTACCTGTAGCTCTTGGGTTGTCTGTAGTTACCTGTAGCTCTTGGGTTGTCTGTAGTTACCTGTAGCTCTTGGGCTGTCTGTAGTTACCTGTAGCTCTTGGGCTTTCTGTAGTTACCTGTAGCTCTTGGGTTGTCTGTAGTTACCTGTAGCTCTTGGGCTGTCTGTAGTTACCTGTAGCTCTTGGGCTGTCTGTAGTTACCTGTAGCTCTTGGGTTGTCTGTAGTTACCTGTAGCTCTTGGGCTGTCTGTAGTTACCTGTAGCTCTTGGGCTGTCTGTAGTTACCTGTAGCTCTTGGGCTGTCTGTAGTTACCTGTAGCTCTTGGGCTGTCTGTAGTTACCTGTAGCTCTTGGGCTGTCTGTAGTTACCTGTAGCTCTTGGGCTGTCTGTTGTCTATCGCTGCCATGCCTGTACGCAAGAATATCATCTGCAAATACCACTATATGTCCAACACCTGGTGCTGAAAGTTCTGTAATTCTGCTTGTATACACATTGAAGGGCTTTAATGACAATGTGAAACCCTGGGTAATCCCGGGGTGATATTGCATACTTCTGAGTTCCCTGTATCCAGGTGGAGGGCGACCTCACGGGAATGTAGGACAGGTAGTGTCGAGTTCACCAGCCATGGACAGACTCTGTTCTCCCCGAGTGCAGATATCAAAATATCACAGGTGACTCTTTTGTCGGAATCCTCAAAATCAACATTGGCCACCGCTGTCTCCTGTCTCGTCTGCACCCCTCAAAAACATTAAAGGCAGACGTGGCCGCACTTGACCAGGTGTCTTGTCCTTGTCGGCAACTGCCCAGACCTCTTGACCAGAGCTCCTCTCTTTCTGAAAAACCTACAGTTTAACATCAACAATCTTTTCAATCACCTTGCCAAACCTATTTTGAAGAACGAACAAACGAACAAACTTTATTTTCAAAGGGTTACAAATTGGGCACGCAGGCCCGTCTGACATTCGGCCCTTCTAAGTACTCATTTTTCAGAGTACCAATGCCTGTTATCAATAATGCATATTATGGATATAATACAGAATTATAAATTATACAATAATGCAAACACACATCATGTGTACACAATCGTACACACTCAGACACACGTATACATACTCATAAGTTCTCATACATTCGAACTCATGTACAGACATACGTGATACATACACATCTACATACATATACAAACATAAATGCACGAACAGAAAAAAAACCACATACATTTATTGATATACATGCACACATACATTCCATACATACACACCTATACATGCATCCATGCATACACACATATACAATCACATGTACAGACACCAACATATGCTCACAACCACACATTTACACTTACATGAATACATACACCCACATACATGCATACATACATTCACACATACCTGCATACATACACATACATGCATAGAAACACACATTTATACATACACTCACATTTTTGCACACATACATACATACCTAAATACACAATATACACACGTGTACACCCACATACTTACACAGTTAAATATGCATACATACATCCACCAACATGCATACATACAGACATAGGTACATGCATACACACATGCATACATACATGCCCACACACATTATATACATACAAACACATACATGCATACACCAGTGTTAATTAGGATACATTTTTTGGTTGGTATTTTATTTGAAGACATCTGCCATGGTACATTGTTTCATATTGTCTAGAAGACATCTGCCATGGTACATTGTTTCATATTGTCTAGAAGACATCTGCCATGGTACATTGTTTCATATTGTCTAGAAGACATCTGCCATGGTACATTGTTTCAAATTGTCTAGAAGACATCTGCCATAGTACATTGTTTCATATTGTCTAGAAGACATCTGCCATGGTACATTGTTTCATATTGTCTAGAAGACATCTGCCATGGTACATTGTTTCATATTGTCTAGAAGACATCTGCCATGGTACATTGTTTCATATTGTCTAGTTCAACAAATGCAATGTCCTTACCACCGACTATGCACACCCATCAAGTAGCCTCCGGTTATAGAGAACTATTGATCGACGTGCAATGTTCAGGGCAGACAAATAAATGTGCATTTCTCGCATCCCGCCTCAACACAGACATATTTTATGTGTGGGTGTAAAGACGGACATGTTTTATGTGTGGATGCAAACACGGACATGTTTTATGTGTGGGTGCAAACACGGCAATGTTTTATGTGTGGGTGTAAACACGGAAATGTTTTATGTGTGGGTGTAAACACAGCAACACTTGTAGGTTGTAGCTTTCAGTTATGGGCCTGACTTTCGTGTATGAATAGCTAGTTATTGTCCCAACTTTCGTGTATGAGGATTTAGTTATTGTCCCAACTTTAGTGTATGAGAAGAGCCAGTCATTGTTCCAACTTTCGTGTATGAGGAGCCAGTCATTGTTCCAACTTTCGTGTATGAGGAGCCAGTTATTGTCCCAACTTTCGTGTATGAGGAGCCAGTTATTGTCCCAACTTTCGTGTATGAGGAGCCAGTTATTGGCCCAACTTTCGTGTATGAGGAGCCAGTTATTGTCCCAACTTTCGTGTATGAGGAGCCAGTTATTGTCCCAACTTTCGTGTATGAGGAGCCAGTTATTGTCCCAACTTTCGTGTATGAGGAATTAGTTATTGTCCATACTTTCGTGTATGAGGAGACAGTTATTGTCCCAACTTTCGTGTTTGAGGAGCCAGTTATTGGCCGAACTTTCTTGTATGAGGAGCCAGTTATTGTCCCAAATTTCGTGTATGAGGAGCCAGTTATTGGCCGAACTTTCTTGTATGAGGAGCCAGTTATTGTCCCAACTTTCGTGTATGAGGAGCCAGTTATTGTCCCAACTTTCGTGTATGAGGATTTAGTTATTGTTCCAACTTTTGTGTATGAGGATTTAATTATTGTCCCAACTTTTGTGTATTAGGAGCCAGTTATTGTCCCAACTTTTGTGTATGAGGAGCCAGTTATTGTCCCAACTTTCGTGTATGAGGAGCCAGTTATTGTTCCAACTTTCGTGTATGAGGATCCAGTTATTGTCCCAACTTTCGTGTATGAGGAGCCAGTTATTGTCCCAACTTTCGTGTATGAGGATTTAGTTATTGTCCCAACTTTCGTGCAATGAGGATTCAGTTATTGTCCCAACTTTCGTGTATGAGGATTTAGTTATTGTCCCAACTTTCGTGTATGAGGAGCCAGTTATTGTCCCAACTTTCGTGTATGAGGAGCAAGTTATTGTCCCAACTTTCGTTTATGAGGAGCCAGTTATTGTCCCAACTTTAATTTATTAGGAGCAAGTTATTGTCCCAACTTTCGTGTATGACGAGCAAGTTATTGGCCCAACTTAATTTATTAGGAGGAAGTTATTGTCCCAACTTTAATTTATTAGGAGCCAGTTATTGTCCCAACTTTCGTGTATGAGGATCCAGTTATTGGCCCAACTTTAATATATTGGGAGCCAGTTATTGTCCCAACTTTAGTTTATTAGGAGCCAGTTATTGTCCCAACTTTCGTGTATGAGGAGCCAGTTATTGTCCCAACTTTCTTGTATGAGGAGCCAGTTATTGTCCCAACATTCGTGTATGAGGAGCCAGTCATTGTTCCAACTTTCGTGTATGAGGAGCCAGTCATTGTTCCAACTCTCGTGTATGAGGAGCCAGTCATTGTCCCAACTTTCGTGTATGAGGAGCCAGTCATTGTTCCAACTTTCGTGTATGAGGAGCCAGTTATTGTCCCAACTTTCGTGTATGAGGAGCCAGTTATTGTCCCAACTTTCGTGTATGAGGAGCCTGTTATTGTCCCAACTTTCGTGTTTGAGGAGCCAGTTATTGTCCCAACTTTAATTTATTAGGAGCAAGTTATTGTCCCAACTTTCGTGTATGAGGAGCCAGTTATTGTCCTAACTTTCGTGTATGAGGAGCCAGTTATTGTTCCAACTTTCGTGTATGAGGAGCCAGTTATTGTTCCAGGCAGAGAGCATTCAGTGTCAGCTTGCCACAGTGAAGGCACTGAGTGGGTGTACTCTTCATTAATCGCTGGCTGGGACAGACATTAACATATTTACCACACAGCCCTCATTAACGTGCTTCCAGATTGACGTACTGTCCAGATTGACGTACTGTCCACATTGACGTACTGTCCAGAGTGACGTACTGTCCAGAGTGACGTACTGTCCAGAGTGACGTACTGTCCAGAGTGACGTACTGTCCAGAGTAACGTACTGTCCAGATTGACGTACTGTCCAGAGTGACGTACTGTCCACATTGACGTGCTGTCCACATTGACGTACTGTCCAGAGTGACGTACTCTCCACATTAACGTACTGTCCACATTGACGTACTGTCCACATTGACGTACTCTCCACATTGACGTGCTGTCCACATTGACGTACTGTCCACATTGACGTACTCTCCACATTGACGTACTCTCCACATTGACTTGCTATCCACATTGACGTGCTCTCCACATTGACGTGCTCTCCACATTGACGTACTCTCCACATTGACGTGCTCTCCACATTGACGTACTCTCCACATTGACGTACTCTCCACATTGACGTACTGTCCACATTGACGTGCTCTCCACATTGACGTACTGTGCACATTGACGTACTCTCCACATTGACGTACTGTGCACATTGACGTACTCTCCACATTGACGTACTGTGCACATTGACGTACTGTCCACATTGACGTACTCTCCACATTGACTTACTCTCCACATTGACGTACTGTGCACATTGGCGTGCTCTCCACATTGACGTACTGTGCACATTGACGTACTCTCCACATTGACGTGCTCTCCACATTGACGTGCTCTCCACATTGACGTGCTCTCCACATTGACGTGCTCTCCACATTGACGTGCTCTCCACATTGACGTGCTCTCCACATTGACGTATTGTGCACATTGACGTACTCTCTACATTGACATACTCTCCACATTGACGTACTCTCCACATTGACGTACTGTCCACATTGACGTACTCTCCACATTGACGTACTGTGCACATTGACGTACTCTCCACATTGACGTACTGTGCACATTGACGTGCTCTCCACATTGACGTGCTCTCCACATTGACGTGCTCTCCACATTGACGTACTCTCCACATTGACTTACTGTGCACATTGACGTGCTCTCCACATTGACGTACTGTCTACATTGACGTGCTCTCCACATTGACGTGCTGTCTACATTGACGTGCTCTCCACATTGACGTACTGTCCACATTGACGTACTGTCCACATTGACGTGCTCTCCACATTGACATACTGTCCACATTGACGTACTGTCTACATTGACGTGTTCTCCACATTGACGTACTGTCTACATTGACGTGCTCTCCACATTGACGTACTGTCTACATTGACGTGCTCTCCACATTGACGTACTGTCCACATTGACGTACTCTCCACATTGACGTTCTCTCCACATTGACGTGCTCTCCACATTGACGTGCTGTTCACATTGACGTGCTGTTCACATTGACGTACTGTCCACATTGACGTGCTCTCCACATTGACTCCACATTGACGTGCTCTCTACATTGACGTGCTCTCCACATTGACGTACTGTGCACATTGACGTGCTCTCCACGTTGACGTGCTCTCCACATTGACGTACTGTCCACATTGACGTACTCTCCACATTGACGTGCTCTCCACATTGACGTACTGTCCACATTGACGTACTCTCCACATTGACGTGCTCTCCACATTGACGTGCTCTCCACATTGACGTACTGTCCACATTGACGTACTGTCCACATTGACGTGCTCTCCACATTGGCGTGCTCTCCACATTGACGTGCTCTCCACAGTGACGTGCTCTCCACATTGACGTGCTGTCCACATTGATATGCTGGCTTGCAGCATGACCTCTGGGAATGACAGAATAACTTCTAGGCTGACCCCAGACCAACGGACAGACACACAGACGCACTAGCGAGAATTGACATATGCATACCAGACACGTGCCATCTGTTTTATCCATGGAGGGAGGGAGGGAGAGGTTACAGAAAATAAACTGGTGGAGGGGGGGGGGGTGGAGGTTGCCCTTATATGTTACTGGGACATTCGCCTCTACTAACTGTCAAGTGCCCGTAGAGTATACTCACACATCTTTGCCAGGACTGACGTCCTCTCTAGTTCCACAAAATCGGTTGGTAGTGTACGGGACTTTGCTTTATGTAATCGTACAGTCGGGACCGTCAAACGACTGGGTGGGGTGTGTACAAACATTTCTAGGTGTGTAGAGAAATCTCTAGGTTGTAGAAACATTTCTAGATGTGTAGAGTCATTTCTAGGTTGTAGAAAAATATCTAGATGTGTAGAGTCATTTCTAGGATGTAGAAAAATTTCTAGGTGTTTAAAGAAATCTCTAGGTTGTAGAAACATTTCTAAGAGAAATCTCTAGGTTGTAGAAACATTTCTAGGTGTGTAGAGAAATCTCTAGGTTGTAGAAACATTTCTAGGTGTGTAGAGACATTTCTAGGTTGTAGAAACATTTCTAGGTGTGTAAATACATTTCTAAGTATGGACACTCCCCTATAGTGGGATATATACATACAATGTTACACGTTCTAGGCATGTTAAGACACTTCTAAATGTGAACTCTGAAGCCATGTATGTTGCATGAGCTAAGACATGAGCACACACAAAACGCTGACGTCCCTAGCCTATATGCGACCAAAGAAATGCATGGTGCATAAATATGCAGCGTCTAGTGGCAACAGGTGGTAGCGACACATAGACACAAGCACACACACACGGACATACCACACACACAAGCACACACACACAGACACGGACATACCACACACACACACACACACACACACACACACACGGACATACCACACACACACACGGACATACGCGTGCCCTGGTAGGCCGAAGTTGTACACACTCCTTCTACTGTCTGCCGCCATTCACATTCTGGCGTGTTTGTGTCCCCAATGAATGCTTTGACGTAGTGTGGTGTTTCTGCGGCTGTAACGAATTTGGCCAAATGAATCATCTGCTTGCAGTTTCGCTACCTTGTCATTTTAGTTTCAGGTAACTGTTATGGATCACTCAGTCAGTTTTTAAAAAAAAGTCAGTATTGTTTGGATTAAGTCTCGTTTTAGACAGTGCTAATTAAAGTAAGGTTTTAGACAGTGCTAATTATAGTTAGGTTTTAGACAGTAATAATTATAGTTAGGTTTTAGACAGTAATAATTATAGTTAGGTTTTAGACAGTAATAATTATAGTTAGGTTTTAGACAGTAATAATTATAGTTAGGTTTTAGACAGTAATAATTATAGTTAGGTTTTAGACAGTGCTAATTATAGTTAGGTTTTAGACAGTAATAATTATAGTTAGGTTTTAGACAGTAATAATTATAGTTAGGTTTTAGACAGTGCTAATTATAGTTAGGTTTTAGACAGTAATAATTATAGTTAGGTTTTAGACAGTAATAATTATAGTTAGGTTTTAGACAGTGCTAATTATAGTTAGGTTTTAGACAGTAATAATTATAGTTAGGTTTTAGACAGTAATAATTATAGTTAGGTTTTAGACAGTGCTAATTATAGTTAGGTTTTAGACAGTAATAATTATAGTTAGGTTTTAGACAGTAATAATTATAGTTAGGTTTTAGACAGTGCTAATTATAGTTAGGTTTTAGACAGTAATAATTATAGTTAGGTTTTAGACAGTAATAATTATAGTTAGGTTTTAGACAGTAATAATTATAGTTAGGTTTTAGACAGTGCTAATTATAGTTAGGTTTTAGACAGTAATAATTATAGTTAGGTTTTAGACAGTAATAATTATAGTTAGGTTTTAGACAGTGCTAATTATAGTTAGGTTTTAGACAGTAATAATTATAGTTAGGTTTTAGACAGTGCTAATTATAGTTAGGTTTTAGACAGTACTAATTAAAGTTAGGTTTTAGACAGTGCTAATTATAGTTAGGTTTTAGACAGTAATAATTATAGTTAGGTTTTAGACAGTGCTAATTATAGTTAGGTTTTAGACAGTACTAATTAAAGTTAGGTTTTAGACAGTGCTAATTATAGTTAGGTTTTAGACAGTAATAATTATAGTTAGGTTTTAGACAGTGCTAATTATAGTTAGGTTTTAGACAGTGCTAATTATAGTTAGGTTTTAGACAGTGTCTGTTGCAGAAATGCAACTTTTAGAGTTTTGGTTTGCAGATAGTAAGATTTTAGACAATACCTTTTGTAGGAGGGTTTAGAATTAAGACAGTTTTGGCTGCAGATTATGAGGTTTTAAACATTATTCATTATAGATTACCTGCATTTGGCCAGTGATAGCCGCAGGTTAGTCAGGTTTTAGACATTATTCGTTATAGACTGCCTGCATGTGGTCAGTGATAGCCGCAGGTTAGTCAGGTTTTAAACATTATTCGTTATAGATTACCTGCATTTGGCCAGTGATAGCCGCAGGTTAGTCAGGTTTTAGACATTATTCGTTATAGATTGCCTGCATGTGGTCAGTGATAGCCGCAGGTTAGTCAGGTTTTAGACAGTGCATCTGCATATTGTCGAGTTTCAGAAAGTGTTAGTTGCCGATTATAAGGTTTTAGACAGTATTGTTTGCTGGTGTTCCATGTATCAATGGACTATTTTCGACATGAATGGTATTGACTAGTACAGACAATATTGAACCCGTCTAGAATTGTTCTACACAGGTATACTATTGTTGTAGAAATGAAAGTGTGGTGATTAATTGTTTAAAAGACATTTATAATGAGTTAGATGACTAATGATGTCACTAATAACGCAGTGTAGATTATTTTGTTTGTTTAACTTAAGTGATATAATCTTCTGTGTATTCACCGACAGAGAAATTGGGCGGAAACTTTTGCTTGTTCGTCCGTCGGTCGTCTTTAGTCGTGTGCCAGTGTGAATTATTTGTATGCAGACTGTTGGTTCCTTGCCTATCAGACAGTTGCACTTCCACTTTAAAGAAAAAAATCCCTTATTAGTCTACGACATGCTTGTTAGAGAGACACTGCGTCCATTGTTGTTTTTCCTACAGTGGGGCTCCGGAACGCACATGGAGATAATGTAGTTCAGATATCACTATAGGCTTTCGTTTTTCGTTCATGTGTTAATGATGTGAGGTCACTGTTTGAAACATTATTGACACATTCAGATACGCTTTCTAGCATTTCTTTCAACATCAGCAGTGCTGTTTGACACATTGCTAGTCTGGTTCAGTGCTGTTTGATACATTGCTAGTCTGGTTCAGTGCTGTTTGATACATTGCTAGTCTGGTTCATTGCTGTTTGACACATTGCTAGTCTGGTTCACTGCTGTTTGATACATTGCTAGTCTGGTTCAGAGCTGTTTGACACATTGCCTGTCTGGTTCAGTGCTGTTTGAGACATTGCTGGTCATGTTCAGTGCTGTTTGAGACATTGCTGGCCTGGTTCAGTGCTGTTTGAGACATTGCTGGTCTGGTTCAGAGCTGTTTGAGACATTGCTAGTCTGGTTCAGTGCTGTTTGATACATTGCTGGTCTGGTTCAGAGCTGTTTGAGACATTGCTGGCCTGGTTCAGAGCTGTTTGAGCTATAAGTACTGTCTGTGTTTACCGCTGTCGGGGTGTAGGAGGGGAGGGGGGGGGGGAGTTTTTAGGGCCTCATGGCTTATGCTGTCGCCATGGACTGTGCAGATTAGAATTTTATTTTTACCCTGGACATTACCAAGCATTGGAACAGGCGCTCGTGCATGAGGGGCTGGCGTTCTTCACCGGCGACCTTATAGCAACAGATGTGATGTTGTAGCCATGGAAGGATGGAAGAGACCTTATAGCAACACATGTGGTGGTGTAGCCATGGAAGGATGGAAGAGACCTTATAGCAACAGATGTGATATTGTAGTCATGGAAGGATGGAAGAGACCTTATAGCAACAGATGTGGTGTTGTAGCCATGGAAGGATGGAAGAGACCTTATAGCAACAGATGTGGTGGTGTAGCCATGGAAGGATGGAAGAGACCTTATAGCAACAGATGTGATATTGTAGTCATGGAAGGATGGAAGAGACCTTATAGCAACAGATGTGGTGTTGTAGCCATGGAAGGATGGAAGAGACCTTATAGCAACAGATGTGGTGGTGTAGCCATGGAAGGATGGAAGAGACCTTATAGCAACAGATGTGATATTGTAGTCATGGAAGGATGGAAGAGACCTTATAGCAACAGACACGGTGTTGTAGCCATGGAAGGATGGAAGAGACCTTATAGCAACAGATGTGGTGTTGTAGCCATGGAAGGATGGAAGAGACCTTATAGCAACAGATGTGATATTGTAGTCATGGAAGGATGGAAGAGACCTTATAGCAACAGATGTGATGTTGTAGCCATGGAAGGATGGAAGAGACCTTATAGCAACAGATGTGGTGTTGTAGCCATGGAAGGATGGAAGAGACCTTATAGCAACAGATGTGGTGTTGTAGCCATGGAAGGATGAAAGAGACCTTATAGCAACAGATGTGATATTGTAGTCATGGAAGGATAGAAGAGACCTTATAGCAACAGATGTGATATTGTAGTCGGAAGGATGGAAGAGACCTTATAGCAACAGATGTGATATTGTAGTCATGGAAGGATGGAAGAGACCTTATAGCAACAGACACGGTGTTGTAGCCATGGAAGGATGGAAGAGACCTTATAGCAACAGATGTGGTGTTGTAGCCATGGAAGGATGGAAGAGACCTTATAGCAACAGATGTGATATTGTAGTCATGGAAGGATGGAAGAGACCTTATAGCAACAGATGTGATATTGTAGTCATGGAAGGATGGAAGAGACCTTTTAGCAACAGATGTGATATTGTAGTCATGGAAGGATAGAAGAGACCTTATAGCAACAGACACGGTGTTGTAGCCATGGAAGGATGGAAGAGACCTTATAGCAACAGATGTGGTGTTGTAGCCATGGAAGGATGGAAGAGACCTTAAAGCAACAGATGTGGTGTTGTAGCCATGGAAATATTGAAGAGTCAAATAACCGGTGCTGAACCTATCAATACAATCAAGTAACCGGTGCTGAACCTATCAATACAATCAAGTAACCGGTGCTGAACCTATCAATACAGTCAAGTAACCGGTGCTGAACCTATCAATACAGTCAAGTAACCGGTGCTGAACCTATCAATACAGTCAAGTAACCAGTGCTGAACCTGTCAATACATTCAAGTAACCGGTGCTGAACCTATCAATACAGTCAAATAACCGGTGCTGAACCTATCAATACAATCAAGTAACCGGTGCTGAACCTATCAATACAATCAAGTAACCGGTGCTGAACCTATCAATACAGTCAAGTAACCGGTGCTGAACCTATCAATACAGTCAAGTAACCAGTGCTGAACCTGTCAATACAGTCAGGTAACCGGTGCTGAACCTATCAATACAGTCAAATAACCGGTGCTGAACCTATCAATACAGTCAAATAACCGGTGCTGAACCTATGAATACAGTCAAATAACCGGTGCTGAACCTTTCAATACAGTCAAATAACCGGTGCTGAACCTTTAAATACAGTCAAATAACTGGTGCTGAACCTATGAATACAGTCAAATAACCGGTGCTGAACCTATCAATACAGTCAAATAACCGGTGCTGAACCTATTAATACAGTCAAGTAACCGGTGCTGAACCTTTCAATACAGTCAAATAACCGGTGCTGAACCTGTCAATACATTCAAATAACCGGTGCTGAACCTGTCAATACATTCAAATAACCGGTTCTGAACCTATCAATACAGTCAAATAACCGGTGCTGAACCTATTAATACAGTCAACTAACCGGTACTGAACCTATTAATACAGTCAAATAACCGGTGCTGAACCTATTATTACAGTCAAATAACCGGTGCTGAACCTATTAATACAGTCAAATAACCGGTGCTGAACCTATCAATACAGTCAAATAACCGGTACTGAACCTATTAATACAGTCAAGTAACCGGTACTGAACCGCCAAAAACGGATAGCAGACTTAGTTGTATGTGAGGCGACGATGTCACACAACAGAAAATTGCAACTTTGATCGGCCTCGGAGAGAAAGAGCTATGTCGCCAACCAGGCACATTCTACTGTAGGTATATACAGCCTGACTCCGTTCTCGCCATGGCTGTCCAGTCATTTAGCCAAAAGATTAAAAGATATACAGAATTGGGAGAAATTAAAAGACGTGTGTGTGTGACACGGGGGAGTTATTGTTGTGGGATGCTGTGTGTGTGTGTGACACGGGGGACGTTATTGTTGTGGGACGGTGTGTGTGTGTGTGACACGGTGTGTGTGTGTGTGTGTGTGTGTGACACGGTGGACGTTATTGTTGTGGGACGGTGTGTGTGTGACACGGGGGACGTTATTGTTGTGGGACGGTGTGTGTGTGTGACACGGTGGACGTTATTGTTGTGGGACGGTGTGTGTGTGACACGGGGGAGTTATTGTTGTGGGACGGTGTGTGTGTGTGTCACACGGTGGACGTTATTGTTGTGGGACGGTGTGTGTGTGTGACACGGTGGACATTATTGTTGTGGGACGGTGTGTGTGTGTGACACGGGGGACGTTGTTGTTGTGGGACGGTGTGTGTATGACACGGGGGAGTTATTGTTGTGGGACGGTGTGTGTGTGTCACACGGTGGACGTTATTGTTGTGGGACGGTGTGTGTGTGTGACACGGGGGACATTATTGTTGTGGGACGGTGTGTGTGTGTGACACAGAGGACGTTGTTGTTGTAGGACGGTGTGTGTGACACAGGAGACGTTGTTGTTGTAGGACCGTGTATGTGTGACACGGGGGACGTTGTTGTTGTGGGACGGTGTGTGTGTGACACGGGGGACGTTGTTGTTGTGGGACGGTGTGTGTGTGACACGGGGGACGTTGTTGTTGTGGGACGGTGTGTGTGTGACACGGGGGAGTTATTGTTGTGGGACGGTGTGTGTGTGTCACACGGTGGACGTTATTGTTGTGGGACGGTGTGTGTGTGTGACACGGGGGACATTATTGTTGTGGGACGGTGTGTGTGTGTGACACGGGGGACGTTGTTGTTGTGGGACGGTGTGTGTGTGACACGGGGGAGTTATTGTTGTGGGTCGGTGTGTGTGTGTCACACGGTGGACGTTATTGTTGTGGGACGGTGTGTGTGTGTGACACGGGGGACATTATTGTTGTGGGACGGTGTGTGTGTGTGACACGGGGGACATTATTGTTGTAGGACGGTGTGTGTGACACAGAGGACGTTGTTGTTGTAGGACGGTGTGTGTGTGACACGGGGGACGTTGTTGTTGTGGGACGGTGTGTGTGTGACACGGGGGACGTTGTTGTTGTGGGACGGTGTGTGTGTGACACGGGGGACGTTGTTGTTGTGGGACGGTGTGTGTGTGACACAGGGGACGTTGTTGTACGACGCTGTGTTTGTGACACACACCTTGTTGCGTTTGTTGTTCAACTCACTGCAGTAACACCAAGAATGTATACTGTGGTTTCACACAACACACATCTAGAAGGGAATGTCCTCACTTCCTGGTAAAGGTTGCTGATGCGTACAATCTTCACTTATACAAAGTTAGGGTGAGCTGTGGAGAAGTTTCTATCACCAGTTCTCACCATATACCTCGTCTATGGGAAAGGGGGGGGGGGGGGGTTGTCGTGGTCTCGAGGCATGGTGTCCGCCTCGAGTGCTAGAGGTTGCGGGTTTAATCCCCGGTAAGGGCTAAAAAAATTGCAAGTGGACTTGGACCTCTAGTAATTTTCAGTGAGATCAGACGTTCGTGTGCATTGTTGCGCACGTGAAAAATCCCTTGGCAACTGGAAATTGAAAAGAGTAGCCTAACGGCGCTTCCTGGCAAATTTTGGAGTTAAAAATCTACCCAAAGTATTTCAGGATCCTCGCCGGTGCTACCGAGCCTGTGTACTGTGCTGAGCTTCTTCGGACTTGGACTTGAGTTAGAAAAAGAATGGAGCACTTCTGGGCTACTACTGGTGTGTCACGATGTTGATACGTTGTTCAAACCTCAAACCATCTTCCTTGTCAGACAATTTGAAGCGATGCTCAACCGATTAGCTCCCACAAGTGACGGAACAGAACAGTTTGGGGACAAGCTAGGGAAAAAAGGCCAGGGAGAGGGTGAAGCGAGGTAAAGAAGAAAAGACAAGGGAAGAAGGCGACGGAAAAAAACATTGGTAGGGAGAGTCGGTGGAAAAAGGGGGGGGGGGGTCTAAGAGATCAGAGCCTGCAGGTGTTGGCGTCAATGTTATGGTTACATCAGACCTCTGTGTTTATAACAAACAGCGCAAACCACTCTGCCACCAGCCATCTTACTAGAGAATAACAACTGTATCGTTACAGGGGAATAAGCAGTAGCTAGCACAAGGTCTCTTCCATCCTTCCATGGCTACAACACCGTGTCTGTTGCTATAAGGTCTCTTCCATCCTTCCATGGCTACAACACCACATCTGTTGCTATAAGGTCTCTTCCATCCTTCCATGGCTACAACACCGTGTCTGTTGCTATAAGGTCTCTTCCATCCTTCCATGACTACAACACCACATCTGTTGCTATAAGGTCTCTTCCATCCTTCCATGGCTACAACACCACAACTGTTGCTATAAGGTCTCTTCCATCCTTCCATGACTACAACACCACATCTGTTGCTATAAGGTCTCTTCCATCCTTCCATGGCTACAACACCACATCTGTTGCTATAAGGTCTCTTCCATCCTTCCATGACTACAACCCCACATCTGTTGCTATAAGGTCTCTTCCATCCTTCCATGACTACAACACCACATCTGTTGCTATAAGGTCTCTTCCATCCTTCCATGACTACAACACCACATCTGTTGCTATAAGGTCTCTTCCATCCTTCCATGACTACAACCCCACATCTGTTGCTATAAGGTCTCTTCCATCCTTCCATGACTACAACACCCACATCTGTTGCTATAAGGTCTCTTCCATCCTTCCATGACTACAACACCACATCTGTTGCTATAATGTCTCTTCCATCCTTCCATGACTACAACCCCACATCTGTTGCTATAAGGTCTCTTCCATCCTTCCATGACTACAACACCACATCTGTTGCTATAAGGTCTCTTCCATCCTTCCATGACTACAACACCACATCTGTTGCTATAAGGTCTCTTCCATCCTTCCATGACTACAACCCCACATCTGTTGCTATAAGGTCTCTTCCATCCTTCCATGACTACAACACCACATCTGTTGCTATAATGTCTCTTCCATCCTTCCATGACTACAACACCACATCTGTTGCTATAATGTCTCTTCCATCCCTCCATGACTACAACACCACATCTGTTGCTATAAGGTCTCTTCCATCCTTCCATGGCTACAACACCACATCTGTTGCTATAAGGTCTCTTCCATCCTTCCATGACTACAACACCACATTTGTTGCTATAATGTCTCTTCCATCCTTCCATGACTACAACACCACATCTGTTGCTATAAGGTCTCTTCCATCCTTCCATGGCTACAACACCACATCTGTTGCTATAATGTCTCTTCCATCCCTCCATGGCTACAACACCACATCTGTTGCTATAAGGTCTCTTCCATCCTTCCATGACTACAACACCACATCTGTTGCTATAAGGTCTCTTCCATCCTTCCATGACTACAACACCACATCTGTTGCTATAATGTCTCTTCCATCCTTCCATGACTACAACACCACATCTGTTGCTATAAGGTGTCTTCCATCCTTCCATGACTACAACACCACATCTGTTGCTATAATGTCTCTTCCATCCTTCCATGACTACAACACCACATCTGTTGCTATAAGGTCTCTTCCATCCTTCCATGGCTACAACACCACATCTGTTGCTATAAGGTCTCGTCCATCCTTCCATGGCTACAACACCACATCTGTTGCTATAAGGTCTCTTCCATCCTTCCATGGCTACAACACCACATCTGTTGCTATAAGGTCTCTTCCATCCTTCCATGGCTACAACACCACATCTGTTGCTATAAGGTCTCTTCCATCCTTCCATGGCTACAACACCACATCTGTTGCTATAAGGTCTCTTCCATCCTTCCATGGCTACAACACCACATCTGTTGCTATAAGGTCTCTTCCATCCTTCCATGGCTACAACACACATCTGTTGCTATAAGGTCTCTTTCCATCCTTCCATGGCTACAACACCACATCTGTTGCTATAAGGTCTCTTCCATCCTTCCATGGCTACAACACCACACATCTGGCTACAACACCACATCTGTTGCTATAAGGTCTCTTCCATCCTTCCATGGCTACAACACCACATCTGTTGCTATAAGGTCTCTTCCATCCTTCCATGGCTACAACACCACATCTGTTGCTATAAGGTCTCTTCCATCCTTCCATGGCTACAACACCACATCTGTTGCTATAAGGTCTCTTCCATCCTTGGCTACAACACCATGGCTACAACACCACATCTGTGTGTTGCTATAAGGTCTCTTCCATCCTTCCATGGCTACAACACCACATCTGTTGCTATAAGGTCTCTTCCATCCTTCCATGGCTACAACACCACATCTGTTGCTATAAGGTCTCTTCCATCCTTCCATGGCTACAACACCACATGTGTTGCTATAAGGTCTCTTCCATCCTTCCATGGCTACAACACCACATATGTTGCTATAAGGTCTCTTCCATCCTTCCATGGCTACAACACCACATATGTTGCTATAAGGTCTCTTCCATCCTTCTATGGCTACAATAACACATCTGTTGCTATAAGGTCTCTTCCATCCCTCCATGGCTACAACACCACATGTGTTGCTATAAGGTCTCTTCAATTTTTCCAAGGCTACAACATCACATGTGTTGCTATAAGGTCTCTTCCATCCTTCCATGGCTACAAACCACATCTGTTGCTATAAGGTCTCTTCCATCCTTCCATGGCTACAACACTACATTTGTTGCTATAAGGTCTCTTCCATCCTTCCATGGCTACAACACCACATCTGTTGCTATAAGGTCTCTTTCATCCCTCCATGGCTACAACACCACATCTGTTGCTATAAGGTCTCTTCCATCCTTCCATGGCTACAACACCACATCTGTTGCTATAAGGTCTCTTCCATCCTTCCATGGCTACAACACCACATCTGTTGCTATAAGGTCTCTTCCATCCTTCCATGGCTACAACACCACATCTGTTGCTATAAGGTCTCTTCCATCCTTCCATGGCTACAACACCACATCTGTTGCTATAAGGTCTCTTCCATCCTTCCATGGCTACAACACCGTGTCTGTTGCTATAAGGTCTCTTCCATCCTTCCATGACTACAATATCACATCTGTTGCTAAAAGGTCTCTTCCATCCTTCCATGACTACAATATCACATCTGTTGCTATAAGGTCTCTTCCATCCTTCCATGACTACAATATCACATCTGTTGCTATAAGGTCTCTTCCATCCTTCCATGGCTACAACACCACATCTGTTGCTATAAGGTCTCTTCCATACTTCCATGGCTACAACACCGTGTCTGTTGCTATAAGGTCTCTTCCATCCTTCCATGACTACAATATCACATCTGTTGCTATAAGGTCTCTTCCATCCTTCCATGACTACAATATCACATCTGTTGCTATAAGGTCTCTTCCATCCTTCCATGACTACAATATCACATCTGTTGCTATAAGGTCTCTTCCATCCTTCCATGGCTACAACACCACATCTGTTGCTATAAGGTCTCTTCCATCCTTCCATGGCTACAACACCACATCTGTTGCTATAAGGTCTCTTCCATCCTTCCATGGCTACAACATCACATCTGTTGCTATAAGGTCTCTTCCATCCTTCCATGACTACAATATCACATCTGTTGCTATAAGGTCTCTTCCATCCTTTCATGGCTACAACACCACATCTGTTGCTATAAGGTCTCTTCCATCCTTCCATGGCTACAACACCGTGTCTGTTGCTATAAGGTCTCTTCCATCCTTCCATGACTACAATATCACATCTGTTGCTATAAGGTCTCTTCCATCCTTCCATGGCTACACCACCACATCTGTTGCTATAAGGTCTCTTCCATCCTTCCATGGCTACAACACCACATCTGTTGCTATAAGGTCTCTTCCATCCTTCCATGGCTACAACACCACATCTGTTGCTATAAGGTCTCTTCCATCCTTCCATGGCTACAACACCACATCTGTTGCTATAAGGTCTCTTCCATCCTTCCATGGCTACAACACCACATCTGTTGCTATAAGGTCTCTTCCATCCTTCCATGGCTACAACACCACATCTGTGGTATTAGACTGTATTAATAGGTTCAGCACCGGTTATTTGACTGTATTGATAGGTTCAGAACCGGTTATTTGACTGTATTGATAGGTTCAGAACCGGTTTTTTGACTGTATTGATAGGTTCAGAACCGGTTATTTGACTGTATTGATAGGTCCGGCTTTGGTCACTTGGATTATTGTGACCGTCTTGATATCACGTGACCATTTTGAGCTTTGCTCGATTGTATATATCTATAGAAACAATGTGATTTGTGTATTTTATTCGCTCTCTCACTCTCTGTGTATGTGTTTCATTATCTGTTGGTGTGGCTGTGTAGTAATGCACCTGGCGAGAAACCGCCAGATATGCATGGCCGTATAGTGTGCAGTGTATTGTCTGTGTCCGCCTGAATTTAATTCACTTACTGTTAACATTGTTTTGATCTTAAAGTATTTTCATAGGCGTACATTTGGTGTGTTTGGTGCTTACAGATTCAACATTGCCAGGGATTAAATCATAGATAACATGGTGACAGTATTTTATCAGAGGCGTAACAGTAGTTATCTTCGGTCATTGTGCACCCAACATGTGTAACATTACTATTTCATAGCTGTAACACCGTTGACAGGTGTAACATCTGTGAAATGATTATGTCATAGGTGTAACATCTGTGGCAGAATTATGTCAACAATGGTGACAGGATGATGTCATTAGCTGTAACGCCGGCGACAGGATTATGTCATAGGTGTAACGCCGGTGACAGGATTATGTCATAGGTGTAACGGTAGTTATGTTTGTTTATTACACACCCAACATTGGTGACAGGATTATATCATAGGTGTAACGGTAGTTACCTTTGTTTATTACACACCCAACATTTGTTGACATTACTATATCATAGGTGTAATGGTAGTTACCCATGTTTATTACACACTCAACATTTGTGACAGGATTATATCATAGGTGTAACGGTAGTTATGTTTGTTTATTACACACCCAACATTTGTGACAGGATTATATCATAGGTGTAACGGTAGTTACCTTTGTTTATTACACACCCAACATTTGTTGATATTACTATTTCATAGGTGTAACGGTAGTTACCTTTGTTTATTACACACCCAACATTTGTGACAGGATTATATCATAGGTGTAACGGTAGTTATCTTTGTTTATTACACACCCAACATTTGTTGATATTACTATTTCATAGGTGTAACGGTAGTTACCTTTGTTTATTACACACCCAACATTTGTTGATATTACTATTTCATAGGTGTAACGGTAGTTACCTTTGTTTATTACACACGCAACATTATAGACAGGATTATATCATAGGTGTAACGGTAGTTATCTTTGTTTATTACACACCCAACATTTGTTGATATTACTATATCATAGGTGTAACGGTAGTTACCTTTGTTTATTACACACCCAACATTTGTGACAGGATTATATCATAGGTGTAACGGTAGTTATCTTTGTTTATTACACACCCAACATTTGTTGATATTACTATATCATAGGTGAAACTGTAGTTATCTTTGGCTGCTACACACCCAACATTGGTGACAAAATAGGTGGAAAATTAGTTATGATATTTATCAAAGGACCATCACTAGAAGCATGCACCTACGTCTGCTAGATCCTGTCACAGAAAACATGTTTACAGCACGATCCAACTTTGGCAGCTATTGATCTGTGATCCCGCTTGAAAGTGTGTTTACAACTATTTGGAGCTTCTTGCAGTACGCCCATGATTTCTGTAGTCTCTTGTGGAAGTTTGTCTACAGTGCAGCTATATTCTGCTGAGCCCTTCAATCAAAGCCAGTCAGTTGAAAACAGGTTGAACATTCTCAATGGATTTACAATCGGTCGACAGTAGAGACCTCTTTCTATAATCCCTGGAAACGTGTGTACATTGTTACTGATCACTGAAAGCGTGTGTACAGTAGGTCAGACAGTAACATTGTTACTGATCACTGGAAGTGTGTTTACAGTAGGTCAGTCAGAAACATTGTTATTGATCACTAGAAATGTTGGAACAGTAGGTCAAACTGTAACATTGTTGCTGATCACTGGAAATATGTGTACAGTAGGTCAGACAGTAACAGTGTTACTTATCACTGGAAGCGTGTGTACAGTAGGTCAGACTGTAACATCGTTACTGATTACTGAAAATGTGTGTACAGTAGGTCAGACTGAAACATTGTTACTAATCACTAGAAGCGTGTGTACAGTAGGTCAGACTGTAACATTGTTACTGATCACTGAAGCGTGTGTACAGTAGGTCAGACAGTAACATTGTTACTGATCACAGAAGCGTGTGTACAGTAGGTCAGTCACCATAGCGTTCTCTACAGGTCACCGAATGACCACGGGAAAGAGGCTTTCAGAGTGTAAGAGTGCTTGACTGATATAAACGAATGACCACGGAAAAGAGGCTTTCAGGGTGTAAGAGTGCTTGACTGATATCAGCGAATGACCACGGGGAGGAGACAGGCTCTCAGAGTGAAAGAGTACTTGACTGACATCAACGAATGACCACGGGGAGGAGACAGGCTCTCAGAGTGTAAGAGTGCTAGACTGACATCAGCGAATGACCACGGGGAGGAGACAGGTTCTCAGAGTGTAAGAGTGCTAGACTGACATCAGCGAATGACCACGGGGAGGAGACAGGCTCTCAGAGTGAAAGAGTACTTGACTGACATCAACGAATGACCACGGGGAGGAGACAGGCTCTCAGAGTGTAAGAGTGGTTGACTGACATCAACGAATGACCACGGGGAGGAGACAGGCTCTCAGAGTGTAAGAGTGCTAGACTGACTTCAGCGAATGGCCACGGGGAGGAGACAAGCTCTCAGAGTGTAAGAGTGCTAGACTGACTTCAGCGAATGGCCACGGGGAGGAGACAAGCTCTCAGAGTGTAAGAGTGCTAGTCTGACATCAGCGAATGACCACGGGGAAGAGACAGGCTCTCAGAGTGTAAGAGTGCTAGACTGACTTCAGCGAATGACCACGGGGAAGAGACAGGCTCTCAGAGTATGAGAGTACTTGACTGACATCAACGAATGGCCACGGGGAAGAGACAGGTTCTCAGAGTGTAAGAGTGGTTGACTGACATCAACGAATGGCCACGGGGAAGAGACAGGCTCTGTGTTGACTTGAACCTGTCTGCTGTTGCTGTGCATTAGGTTATCCAGGCTGCCGAAATCTCGTCTGCTACCCTTTATGGGTTGTTCAGTCGCCATTGTTCCTGATAAGTTAACCTGTATATTCAAAGTCTGTGATTTTTTCAGTTTTCCCCTGACCCATTTTAATATGGTTAGTGTGCTGTATTTGTGTGAATGTGTGTGTGTGCGCGAGCGCGTGCGTGTGCGTGCGTGCGTGCGTTTGTGTGTGTGAGTGGGGGAGGGGGGGGGGGGTTCTTTTCAAATTCAGAAGAAAAAAAAAGACTTTTTCTCTGTGCTTTTTTGTCTGTTAGAATTAATTCTTTCAAATCCCATACTCATTTGGTAATCAGGACTGTGTAATCTGCATATCTGAGTTCCGGGATAGGTTTGCCTCCAGTTGTCATTGGATGGAAGCTGATAGCATTTCACAAAATATTTTCATCGTGTATCTTGAAGAGGGACGGAAAAAGATTATAACATAGTCTTCTCTGCACCTCAAACTAGTTCGATGTTTCACCAGCTACTCTGGCTCCTGCTTATTGTTCACGGTAGAGCGATTCCATTAGATGCGCCATATTTGCTTTAAGTCCAGTGCATTTTCATTCATTATGCGGTGTTGAACACAATCAACAGCCTTGCAGCAGAAGGGTCTACATTTCTCAAATTGAAAATATGAGCCCTTGTTCCTGCGCAGCCTCTGAAGCCTGTTCCAAATTCTAGCAGTTCATATTCTTATTTATTTGTTGATGACATTGTGCCAGACAGTACCATTGTGGTGGATGCACAACAGTGATGGAAGGACAACAGTGCCAGACAGTACCATTGTGGTGGATGCACAACAGTGATGGAAGGACAACAGTGCCAGACAGTACCATTGTGGTGGATGCACAACAGTGATGGAAGGACAACAGTGCCAGACAGTACCATTGTGGTGGATGCACAACAGTGATGGAAGGACAACAGTGCCAGACAGTACCATTGTGGTGGATGCACAACAGTGATGGAAGGACAACAGTGCCAGACAGTACCATTGTGGTGGATGCACAACAGTGATGGAAGGACAACAGTGATAAAAGAACGACAGTGGTGTATGGACGACAGTGGTGGAAGAACAACAGTGATAAAAGAACGACAGTGGTGTATGGACGACAGTGGTGGAAGAACAACAGTGATGAAAGAACGACAGTGGTGTATGGACGACAGTGGTGGAAGCACAACAGTGATGAAAGAACGACAGTGGTGTATGGACGACAGTGGTGGAAGAACAACAGTGATGAAAGAACGACAGTGGTGTATGGACGACAGTGGTGGAAGAACAACAGTGATGAAAGAACGACAGTGGTGTATGGACGACAGTGGTGGAAGAACAACAGTGATGAAAGAACGACAGTGGTGTATGGACGACAGTGGTGGATGCACGACAGTGATGAAAGGACGACAGTGACCGAAGCACGACAGTGACCGAAGCATGACAGTGACCGAAGCATGACAGTGATGGAAGCACAACAGTAATGGAAGCACGACAGTGATGGAAGCACAACAGTGATGGAAGCACGACAGTGACCGAAGCACGACAGTGATGGAAGCACGACAGTGATGGAAGCACGACAGTGATGGAAGCACGACAGTGACCGAAGCACGACAGTGATGGAAGCACGACAGTGATGGAAGCACGACAGTGATGGAAGCACGACAGTGACCGAAGCACGACAGTGATGGAAGCACGACAGTGACCGAAGCACGACAGTGACCGAAGCACGACAGTGATGGAAGCACGACAGTGATGGAAGCACGACAGTGATGGAAGCACGACAGTGACCGAAGCACGACAGTGATGGAAGCACGACAGTGATGGAAGCACGACAGTGACGGAAGCACGACAGTGACCGAAGCACGACAGTGATGGAAGCACGACAGTGATGGAAGCACGACAGTGATGGAAGCACGACTGTAATGGAAGCACAACAGTGACTGAAGCACAACAGTGACGGAAGCTCAACAGTGACGGAAGCACAACAGTGATGGAAGCACGACAGTGATGGAAGCACGACAGTGATGGAAGCACGACAGTGATGGAAGCACGACAGTGATGGAAGCACGACAGTGATGGAAGCACGGCAGTGACGGAGGCACGGCAGTGACGGAAGCACGACAGTGACGGAAGCACGACAGTGACGGAAGCACGACAGTGACGGAAGCACGACAGTGACGGAAGCACGACAGTGACGGTAGCACGACAGTGACGGAAGCACGACAGTGACGGAAGCACGACAGTGACGGAAGCACGACAGTGACGGAAGCACGACAGTGACGGAAACACGACAGTGACGGAAACACGACAGTGACGGAAGCACGACAATGACGGAAGCACTACAGTGATGGAAGCACAACAGTGACGGAAGCACAACAGTGACTGAAGAACCACACTGATGTAAGAACCACACTAATGTAAGAACCACACTGATCGAAGAACCACACTGATGGAAGAACCACACTGATGTAAGAACCACGCTGATGTAAGAACCACGCTGATGGAAGAATCACGCTGATTGAAGAATCACCCCGATGGAAGAACCACCCCGATGGAAGAACCACCCCGATGGAAGAACCACACGGATGTAAGAACCACACTGATGGAAGAACCACACTGATGGAAGAACTACCCTGATGGAAGAACCACCCTGATGGAAGAACCACACTGATGAAAGAACCACAATGATGGAAGAACTACCCTGATGGAAGAACAACACTGATGGAAGAACCACACTGATGGAAGAACTACCCTGATGGAAGAACAACACTGATGGAAGAACCACACTGATGGAAGAACCACACTGATGGAAGAACTACCCTGATGGAAGAACAACACTGATGGAAGAACCACACTGATGGAAGAACCACACTGATGAAAGAACAACACTGATGGAAGAACCACAATGATGGAAGAACTACCCTGATGGAAGAACTACCCTGATGGAAGAACCACACTGATGGAAGAACCACACTGATGGAAGAACCACACTGATGAAAGAACCACACTGGCGGAAGAACCACGCTGATGGAAGAATCACGTTGATGGAAGAATCACGCTGATGGAAGAACCACACTGATGGAAGAATCACTATGATGGAATAATCACGCTGATGGAAGAACCACACTGATGGAAGAATCACGCTGATGGAAGAATCATGCTGATGGAAGAACCACACTGATGGAAGAACCACACTGATGGAAGAACCACACTGATGGAAGAACCACACTGATGGAAGAACCACACTGATAGAAGAACCACACTGGTGGAAGAACCACGCTGATGGAAGAATCACGCTGATGGAAGAACCACGCTGATGGAAGAACCACACTGATGGAAGAACCACACTGATGGAAGAATCACCCCGATGTAAGAACCACACTGATGGAAGAATCACCCCGATGTAAGAACCACACTGATGTAAGAACCACACTGATGGAAGAACCACACTGATGGAAGAACCACACTAATGGAAGAAAAAGAGTGAAGGAGGAACGACAGTGATGCACCACAGGCGCGACAGTGATAGACCTTTACTCTCGGTTTTACGGTTAGCTACCTGGTGATTTGTTGTCAGTCAGTGACAGTCGGTGCCATATTTGTTCATGCTTTGATCGTGGCCAATCCCACTGTTCACTGTTGACTTTATCCCCGATTGTGCTCCTATGTGGCGTCCACCCGGGAAGGGTTGGGAGGCCTGCCACAAGCGCAGCTGTTAGGTCTAATTACGGGTGATTGCTATGTCACAACAGGAGCACTTGGGTAAAACTGTAAACGTGAGGTCGACTGTTAGGTAATGTCAGGTGTTGTGCACCATAGCTGATTCTACAAGATGATAGATACACTGCCTCTGATGTACTCTACTAGATGTTAGATACACTGCCTCTGATGTACTCTACTAGATGTTAGATGCACCGACTTGTCTTTACTATACTCTACTTGATGTTAGATACACTGACTTTATTGTACTGTGCTAGATGATAGATACACTGACTCTGATGTACTCTACAAGATGTTAGATACACTGACTCTGATGTACTTTACAAGATGTTAGATACACTGACTCTGATGTACTCTACTAGATGATAGATACACTGACTCTGATGTACTCTACAAGATGATAGATACACTGACTCTGATGTACTATGCTAGATGATAGATACACTGACTCTGATGTACTATGCTAGATGATAGATACACTGACTCTGATGTACTGTGCTAGATGATAGATACACTGACTTTGATGTACTGTGATGGATGATAGATACACTGACTCTGATGTACTGTGCTAGATGATAGATGCACTGACTTTGATGTACTGTGCTAGATGATAGATACACTGACTTTGATGTACTGTGCTTGATGATAGATACACTGTATCTATCTCTGATGGACCATGCTTGATGATAGATACACTGACTGATGTACTCTACTTGATGATAGATACACTGACTTTGATGTACTGTGCTAGATGTTAGATACACAGACTCTGATGTACAGTGCTAGATGTTAGATACACAGACTCTGATATACCCTACAAGATGATAGATACACGGACTCTGATGTACTGTGCTAGATGATAGATACACTGACCTTATTGTACTGTGCTAGATGATAGATACACTGACTTTATTGTACTATGCTAGATGATAGATACACTGACTTTGATGTACTGTGCTAGATGATAGATACACTGACTCTGATGTACTCTACAAGATGATAGATACACTGCCTCTGATGTACTCTACTTGATGTTAGATACACTGCCTCTGATGTACTCTACTAGATGATAGATACACTGACTCTGATGTACTCTACAAGATGTTAGATACACGGACTCTGATGTACTCTACTAGATGATAGATACATGGACTCTGATGTACTCTACAAGATGTTAGATACACTGACTCTGATGTACTCTACAAGATGTTAGATACACGGACTCTGATGTACTGTACAAGATGTTAGATACACTGACTCTGATGTACTCTACAAGATGGTAGATAAACTGCCTCTGATGTACTGTACTAGATGTTAGATACACTGACTCTGATGTACTCTACAAGAGGATAGATACACTGACTCTGTTGTACTGTACTAGATGATAGATACACTGACTCTGATGTACTCTACAAGAGGATAGATAAACTGCCTCTGATGTACTGTACTAGATGTTAGATACACTGACTCTGATGTACTCTACAAGATGTTAGATACACTGACTCTGATGTACTGTACTAGATGTTAGATACACTGACTCTGATGTACTCTACAAGAGGATAGATACACTGACTCTGATGTACTCTACAAGATGTTAGATAAACTGCCTCTGATGTACTCTACAAGAGGATAGATACACTGACTCTAAAGTACTCTACAAGAGGATAGATACACTGACTCTGTTGTACTGTACTAGATGATAGATACACTGACTCTGATGTACTCTACAAGATTTTAGAAACACTGACTCTGATGTACTGTACTAGATGATAGATACACTGACTCTGATGTACTCTACAAGATGTTAGATACACTGACTCTGATGTACTGTACTAGATGATAGATACACTGACTGTGATGTACTCTAGAAGATGTTAGATACACTGACTCTGATGTACTTTACAAGATGTTAGATACACTGACTCTGATGTACTGTACTAGATGATAGATACATTGACTTTGATGTACTCTACAAGATGTTAGATACACTGACTCTGATGTACTCTACTAGATGATAGATACACTGACTCTGATGTACAGTGTTAGATGCTAGATACACAGACTCTAATATAATCTACAAGATGATAGATACACTGACTCTGATGTACAGTGTTAGATGCTAGATACCAGTGTTAGATGCTAGATACACAGACTCTAATATAATCTACAAGATGATAGATACACTGACTGTGATGTACTCTAGAAGATGTTAGATACACTGACTCTGATGTACTTTACAAGATGTTAGATACACTGACTCTGATGTACTGTACTAGATGATAGATACATTGACTTTGATGTACTCTACAAGATGTTAGATACACTGACTCTGATGTACTCTACTAGATGATAGATACACTGACTCTGATGTACAGTGGTAGATGCTAGATACACAGACTCTAATATAATCTACAAGATGATAGATACACTGACTCTGATGTACAGTGTTAGATGCTAGATACCAGTGTTAGATGCTAGATACACAGACTCTAATATAATCTACAAGATGATAGATACACTGACTCTGATGTACAGTGTTAGATGCTAGATACCAGTGCTAGATGCTAGAAACACAGACTCTAATATAATCTACAAGATGATAGATACACTGACTGATGTACTTACTGTACTAGATGATAGATACACTGACTCTGATGTACTGTACTAGATGATAGATACACTGACTCTGATGTACTGTATTAGATGATAGATACACTGACTTTAATGTACTGTGCTAGATGTTAGATACACTGACTCTGATGTACAGTGTTAGATGCTAGATACACAGACTCTAATATAATCTACAAGATGATAGATACACTGACTCTGATGTACAGTGTTAGATGCTAGATACACAGACTCTAATATAATCTACAAGATGATAGATACACTGACTCTGATGTACTGTGCTAGATGATATATACACTGACTCTGATGTACTGTGCTAGATGATATATACACTGACTCTGATGTACTGTACTAGATGATAGATACACTGACTCTGATGTACTGTATTAGATGATAGATACACTGACTTTAATGTACTGTGCTAGATGATAGATACACTGACTCTGATGTACTGTACTAGATGATAGATACACTGACTCTGATTTACTGTACTAGATGATAGATACACTGACTCTGATGTACTGTACTAAGTTTCAAATTTCATCACGGAGACAAGCACTGGTCAGATGTTCAAACATGTTTATCTGACATCCACTAATAGTAACTTTGCAGAAGTCATTGCCGATCCTTTGTTTGTTTGTTTGTTTGTTTTAGTATCCAGAAGCCATGAGTTGTTAACCCTTAGGCTCGGTATTGTGGATATCTCAACCTGTCGGCCTTAATTCCATTGTAAATACCGTAAATCTGGGAGAAATTTGGCTTTTCTGCCCACCCCCGGGAGTGTACCCGGACCACAAGGAGTTTGTCACCCGCTCACCGCTCAAATTGGGTTTAGCCAACTACGCTAGAGAGACGGGCTGCCGATCCTTTAAACGTCAGTACTGACCTGCTGTCTGTAGTGTATACAGTGTGTCCTTGGTCATCAGGTCAGTTCTGACCTGCTGTCTGTAGTGTGTACAATGTGTCCTTGGTCATCAGGTCAGTACTGACCTGCTGTCTGTAGTGTATACAATGTGTCCTTGGTCATCAGGTCAGTACTGACCTGCTGTCTGTAGTGTATACAATGTGTCCTTGGTCATCAGGTCAGTACTGACCTCCTGTCTGTAGTGTATACAATGTGTCCTTGATCATCAGGTCAGTACTGACCTCCTGTCTGTAGTGTATACAATGTGTCCTTGGTCATCAGGTCAGTCTATATCAGTGGTCTCTAATGTTTTACAAATACACACCCCCCTCCCCCTTTTTTTGAGTATATTCACAGGACCCCCACCTCCGAGTGTAGGGAAAGCCCCCTCACCCCTCACTCCCCCCCCCCCCGCCCAACACAGCAAAATATTATTAAAGAGACAACCAAGCATTGTTAACAGGAACATGGAGAAAAACATGTTCATAAATCAAAGTGTCAAATAACAAAATGCAGAAAGCACCAGCAACTGGTGATTTAGTGCCCTAATGTCATGTGATGGTTGACGATGTTTGGTCCTGATGCTATCTGCTGTGTTTGGTCTGATGTTGGGCAGGGCACAACAGCGATCACTCTCCACATCCAGCTAGCAATTCTTTTGTGTTTTTATGACAGTTACAACTAAAAATCCTGATTGTTACAGTACAACTGCACTCAGTTTCAAAATGGACGCCACCCTTAAAATGTCCTCGCGCTCTTCCCGGTGGAGGGTGGGGGGTGGGGGGTTGAGATCACTGGACTACATCCTCGTTTGCTACCAGTCATTTCTGATACAGAACTTCCTCAGTGTTGTGATGCAAAACTGTAGAACACCTCCTTTCTTGTGATGCAAAACTGTAGAACACCTTCTCTCTTGTGATGCAAAACTGTACAACACCTCCTCTCTTGTTATGCACAACTGTAGAACACCTCCTCTCTTATCTTACAAAACTGTAATACACCTCCTCTCTTATCTTACAAAACTGTAACACACCTCCTCTCTTATCTTACAAAACTGTAAAACACCTCCTCTATTATATTACAAAACTGTAACACACCTCCTCTCTTATCTTACAAAACTGTAACACACCTCCTCTCTTATCTCACAAAACTGTAACACACCTCCTCTCTTATCTCACAAAACTGTAACACACCTCATCTCTTATCTTACAAAACTGTAATACACCTCCACTCTTATCTTGCAAAACTGTAACACACCTCCTCTCTTAGCTTACAAAACTCTAACACATCTACTCTTGTATCTTACAAAACGGTAACACACTACCTCACTTATCTTACAAAACTGTAACACACCTCCTCTCTTATCTTACAAAACTGTAACACACCTCGTCTCTTATCTTACAGAACTGTAACACACCTCCTCTTTTATCTTGCAAAACTGTAACACTTACCCTCTCTTTTCTTGCAAAACTATAGAACACCTCCTCTCCTATGATGCAAAACTGTAAAACACCTCCTCTCTTATGATGCACAACTGTAGAACACCTCCTCTCTTGTGATGCAAAACTGTAGAACACCTCCTGTCTTGTGATGCAAAACTGTAGAACACCTCCGCTCTTATCTCACAAAACTGTAGAACACCTCCTCTCTTATCTTACAAAACTGTAGAACACCTCCTCTCTTATTTTGCAAAACTGTAACACACCTTATCTCTTATCTTACAAAACTGTAGAACACCTCATCTCTTATCTTACAAAACTGTAACACACCTCCTGTCTTATCTTACAAAACTGTAATTCACCTCCTGTCTTATCTTACAAAACTGTAATTCACCTCCTCTCTTAGCTTACAAAACTGTAATTCACCTCCTCTCTTATCTTACAAAACTGTAATTCACCTCCTCTCTTAGCTTACAAAACTGTAATTCACCTCCTCTCTTATCTTACAAAACTGTAACACACCTCCTCTCTTATCTTACAAAACTGTAACACACCTCATCTCTTATCTTACAAAACTGTAACACATCTCCTCTTTTATCTTACAAAACTGTAACACACCTCCTGTCTTATCTTACAAAACTGTAACACACCTCCTCTCTTATCTTACAAAACTGTAACACATCTCCTCTCTTATCTTACAAAACTGTAACACACCTCATCTCTTATCTTACAAAACTGTAACACACCTCCTCTCTTATCTTACAAAACTGTAACACACCTCCTCTCTTGTCTTACAAAACTGTAACACACCTTCTCTCTTATCTTACAAAACTGTAACACACCTCATCTCTTATCTTACAGAACTGTAACACACCTCCTCTCTTATCTTACAGAACTGTAACACACCTCATCTCTTATCTTACAGAACTGTAACACACCTCCTCTCTTATCTTACAGAACTGTAACACACCTTCTCTCTTATCTTACAGAACTGTAACACACCTCCTCTCTTATATTGCAAAACTGTAACACACCTCCTCTCTTATGGTGCAAAACGGTAACACACCTCATCTGATCTGCTGACTGTGTCCACATCTGATCTGCTGATTGTGTTCACATCTGATCTGCTGATTGTGTTTACATCTGACCTGCCGACTGTGTCCACATCTGATCTGCTGACTGTTCACATCTGATCTGTTGACTGTTCACATCTGATCTTCTGACTGTCAACATCGGATCTGTTGACTGTTCACATCTGATCTGCTGACTGTTCACATCTGATCTGTTGAATGTTCACATCTGATCTGCTGACTGTTTACATCTGATCTGTTGACTGTTCACATCTGATCTGCTGACTGTTCACATCTTATCTGTTGACTGTTCACATCTGATCTGTTGACTGTTCACATCTGATCTGCTGACTGTTCACGTCTGATCTGTTGACTGTGTTCACATCTGATATGCTGACTGTTCACATCTGATCTGCTGACTGTGTTCACATCTGATCTGTTGACTGTGTTCACATATGATCTGCTAACTTTTCACATCTGATCTGTTAACTGTTCACATCTGATCTGTTGACTGACTGTGTTCACATCTGATCTGTTGACTGTTCACTTCTGATCTGTTGACTGTTCACATCTGATCTGTTGACTGTGTTCACATCTGATCTGTTGACTGTTCACTTCTGATCTGTTGACTGTTCACATCTGATCTGTTGACTGTTCACATCTGATCTGTTGACTGACTGTGTTCACATCTGATCTGTTGACTGTTCACTTCTGATCTGTTGACTGTTCACATCTGATCTGTTGACTGTTCACATCTGATCTGTTGACTGTGTTCACATCTGATCGGCTGACTGTTCACATCTGACCTGCTGACTATGTATACTTTACTTCCGTACAGCTGGACTGGCTCATTGAATCTCCGAATATCGTTCTATCTCCAATCTGACATGTCCATCATACAACACTCATCGAGTCTGTCCTAAAGTCAGCCGTTAGTTTGACCGCTATGAATAATCTTCTTCTTTTGCGCGTTGATCGGCTGTAAACTTCGGCGGAAAGTTCTGGTTGTTCATCCACTTCTGGACTTTGAGTTATGTTACAGAAATTGATTGTCACATGCACATCTGTTTTATAAACCTGGCTGATTTGTGTGCAGACTGTCAGTTCCTTGCCTCTCAGGCAAACGCTCTCTAACTTCGAAGATAATCCCTAGTTAATCGGCCTTTACGACATGCTTATGGTGGGTGTATTCTTGTCCTCATAATCCCTGATGACACACACACACAGAGGCAGAGAGAGAGAAAGGGAGAGATAGAGGGGTGTTCAATAAGAGAAGATAAGTAATTGTGGGGAGTTTAATGACACTGATTTTGAACCCGTCGGATGACGCCATGATGTTTAAAAGAAATAATACACGTACGTGCTGAGCGGACGTGAGAGATCTAGAAGAGTCAAACACTGGCCAGTTGGGTTGTTTGTGCCAAGTTCTGTGTTTGGTCAAAGGCGACAGTTGCTACATGCATCGACAACACATATCTCAGCCAATAGTTTGTTTTAGAGTCGGGCACGTGACTTAAACTGTTTGCTCGGAGACAACCCAGCAATTTCCCCTGTAGGAACTAACTGCTCCTGTTGTGTATGGTTTTGTGACTCTCACAAAGTTCTGGTTTCAAAGTTTCATTTATTGCACAGTCACATGGTGCACTTGATACATTTTGTTTTTGAAAAGTCTGCTGTTTGTGCATGTTTAAGTTTTCTCTTTATACATTCACGTTCACACGCACGCGCGCTCTCGCGCACAGGTGGGTATTGTTTGTGCAGACGTAAAAATGGGGTGACTGCAGTCGAGCCAATGATAGAAAGTGCTACATACAACATGAAATGTGAATAGAAAGCTCAACATAGTGAATTGACAAGACGCACACAGATACAACCGAACGTTTCTGCTAAAGTATTTGTCGACGAAGGAGTCCTAAATGCAGCACTAGCTGTGGCTCGGAAACACAACGGACAAGACAAAAGAGGTTCTAAAACACCAACGTCAAGTTGAAACCAAGAACTACCTACATCCGCAAACAGTCTTCTTCTGTCCCGGTGGGTAGAAATGTTTTACATCCGTCCGCAGTCTTTTTCTGTCTTTTTTAGGTACACATGTCTTACATCGATCCTCGGTGTTTTTCTATCCTTATGGGTAGAAATGTCTTACATCCACGCATAGGAAGTCTTACTCTTTCCCGGTGGGTAAAATGTCTTACATCCATCCGTAGACAACGTTCTTCTATCTGGATGGGTAGAAATGTCTTACAGCCAAGTTCACACACTAACTATGTCACTTTTGCTATCAAAGTAGCTTAGGATTATGTTTCAATGTTGCGGTTGTTAGTTTTGTGTCATTACAAAATTGAGGTAAAGTGAAAGTAAACGACCCTTTTCCACGCCTGAAAGGCCTATTGGGTATATAGGGCTAGACCTTTCATAAACCAACGGCACAAGATGCGTGATGTGGTCAGCATCACGCCGGCCGCCTTTATTTCCCAGGAGAACACTGAGGTATTGCAACTAAACTGTGTACATGTCGTGGGGTGTGGTGCAGTACACACGATGTTGTTCAATGTGTGCGCACTTTCGCTGAAGCGAGGAGGATTAACTGAGAGTCGAGGTGTTATGTACACTGGGGGGTCAGTACTGGGCCCCGGACCGAGGATTAACTCAGAGTTGAGTTGTTATGTACACTGGGGGGTCAGTACTGGGCGCCGGACCTAGGATTAACTCAGAGTTGAGGTGTTATGTGCACTGGGGGGTCAGTACTGGGCCCCGGACCGAGGATTAACTCAGAGTTGAGTTGTTATGTACACTGGGGGGTCAGTACTGGGCGCCGGACCTAGGGTTAACTCAGAGTTGAGGTGTTATGTGCACTGGGGGGTCAGTACTGGGCCCCGGACCGAGGATTAACTCAGAGTTGAGGTGTTATGTACACTGGGGGGTCAGTACTGGGCCCCGGACCGAGGATTAACTGAGAGTTGAGGTGTTATGTACACTCGGAGGTCAGTACTAGGTGCCGGATCTAAGATTAACTGAGAGTCGAGGTGTTATGAACACTCGGAGGTCAGTACTGGGTGCCGGATCTAAGATTAACTGAGAGTCGAGGTGTTATGTACACTCGGAGGTCAGTACTGGGTGCCGGATCTAAGATTAACTGAGAGTCGAGGTGTTATGTACACTCGGAGGTCAGTACTGGGCCCCGGACCTAGGATTAACTGAGAGTTGAGGTGTTATGTACACTCGGAGGTCAGTACTAGGTGCCGGACCTAGGATTAACTGAGAGTTGAGGTGTTGTGTACACTGGAAGGTCAGTACTAGGTGCCGGACCTAAAATTGCCAGTTTGTGTACAGAATACTGTTGGCGCCACCGTGTGCTTGGGGTTTTTGTGTCAGACAGTTACTGCAGCAAACGTTAGCTGAACGTGTCCACAATTACTGGGCCGTTGTGGGGGAGAGCTGTTGTGGAGGCTAATGTCATAAATGGTACAGGCATATCAGTGTGTGCTAGTGGGACATGAATGGTACAGGCATATCACTGTGTGCTAGCGGGACATGAATGTTACAGGCATATCAGTGTGTGCTAGAGGTCCATGAATGGTACAGGCATATCAGTGTTTGCTAGCGGGACATGAATGGTACAGGCATATCAGTGTGTGCTAGCGGGACACGAATGGTACAGACATATCAGTGTGTGCTAGCGGGACATGAATGGTACAGACATATCAGTGTGTGCTAGCGGGACATGAATGGTACAGACATATCAGTGTGTGCTAGCGGGACATGAATGGTACATACATATCAGTGTGTGCTAGAGGGACATAACTGGTACAGGCATATAAATGTGTGCTAGAGGGACATGAATGGTACAGACATATCAGTGTGTGCTAGCGGGACATGAATGGTACATACATATCAGTGTGTGCTAGCGGGACATGAATGGTACAGGCATATCAATGTGTGCTAGCGGGACATGAATGGTACAGGCAAATCAGTGTGTGCTAGCGGGACATGAATGGTACAGGCAAATCAGTAGGATGTGGAGATGTGAGATGTGGTTGATTGACACTGATTCATACACCCTTTCAAGGTGCAAGTAAAAACAGTCTTTTGGAAAGAGGGACAAGTGCCTACCACGTAGAAACCACATCTGTGTACAGTCTGTGTCCAAGAGTCACGTTCGTGTAGTATTATAGAGAGTCTGTATCATTGGTAGACTGTCCGAGAGTCACGTTCGTGTAGTATTATAGAAAGTGTGTATCATTGGTAGACTGTGTCCAAGAGTCACGTTCGTGTAGTATTATAGAGAGTATGTATCATTGGTAGACTGTCCGAGAGTCACGTTCGTGTAGTATTATAGAAAGTGTGTATCATTGGTAGACTGTCCGAGAGTCACCACCGTGTAGTATTATAGAGAGCGTGTATCATTGGTAGACTGTCCGAGAGTCACCACCGTGTAGTATTATAGAGAGTGTGTATCATTGGTAGACTGTCCGAGAGTCACGTTCGTGTAGTATTATAGAAAGTGTGTATCATTGGTAGACTGTCCGAGAGTCACCACCGTGTAGTATTATAGAGAGCGTGTATCATTGGTAGACTGTCCGAGAGTCACCACCGAGTAGTATTATAGAGAGTGTGTATCATTGGTAGACTGTCCGAGAGTCACCACCGTGTAGTATTATATGTACTTTAGTTAAGTGTCGGCGGAGGGGGGAGGGGGGGGGGAAGTAATATCTCTTCCACCTTGTGCTTTAACCCAGTTATGGGGGAGGGGGGGAGATGTAATGTCTCTTCCACCTTGTGCTTTAACCCAGTTATGGGGGAGGGGGGAGATGCAATATCTCTTCCACCTTGTGCTTTAACCCAGTTATGGGGGAGGGGGGAGATGTAATGTCTCTTCCACCTTGTGCTTTAACCCAGTTTTATGGGAGGGGGAGATGTAATGTCTTTTCCACCTTGTGCTTTAACCCAGTTTTAGGGGAGGGGGGAGATGTAATATCTCTTCCACCTTGTGCTTTAACCCAGTTATGGGGGAAGGAGGAGATGTAATATATCTTCCACCTTGTGCTTTAACCCAGTTATGGGGGAGGGGGGAGATGTAATGTCTCTTCCACCTTGTGCTTTAACCCAGTTTTATGGGAGGGGGAGATGTAATGTCTTTTCCACCTTGTGCTTTAACCCAGTTTTAGGGGAGGGGGGAGATGTAATATCTCTTCCACCTTGTGCTTTAACCCAGTTATGGGGGAAGGAGGAGATGTAATATATCTTCCACCTTGTGCTTTAACCCAGTTATGGGGGAGGGGGAGATGTAATGTCTCTTCCACCTTGTGCTTTAACCCAGTTTTGGGGGAGGGGGGAGATGTAATGTCTCTTCCACCTTGTGCTTTAACCCAGTTTTATGGGAGGGGGAGATGTAATGTCTTTTCCACCTTGTGCTTTAACCCAGTTTTTAGGGGGAGGGGGAGATGTAAATCTCTTCCACCTTGTGCTTTAACCCAGTTATGGGGGAAGGAGGAGATGTAATATATCTTCCACCTTGTGCTTTAACCCAGTTATGGGGGAGGGGGAGATGTAATATCTCTTCCACCTTGTGCTTTAACCCAGTTTTGGGGGAGGGGGGAGATGTAATGTCTTCCACCTTGTGCTTTAACCCAGTTTTGGGGGAGGGGGGAGATGTAATGTCTTCAACCTTGTGCTTTAACCCAGTTATGGGGGAGGGGGGAGATGTAATGTCTCTTCCACCTTGTACTTTAACCCAGTTTTAGGGGAGGGGGAGGGGGGGAGATGTAATGTCTTTTCCACCTTGTGCTTTAACCCAGTTTTAGGGGAGGGGGAGATGTAATGTCTTTTCCACCTTGTGCTTTAACCCAGTTTTAGGGGAGGGGGGAGATGTAATGTCTTTTCCACCTTGTGCTTTAACCCAGTTTTAGGGGAGGGGGAGATGTAATGTCTTTTCCACCTTGTGCTTTAACCCAGTTTTAGGGGAGGGGGAGGGGGAGATGTAATGTCTTTTTCACCTTGTGCTTTAACCGTTTTGGGGGAGGGGGAAAGATGTAATATCTCTTCCACCTTGTGCTTTAACCCAGTTATGGGGGAGGGGGGAGATGTAATGTCTCTTCCACCTTGTGCTTTAACCCAGTTTTAGGGGAGGGGTAGATGTAATGTCTTTTCCACCTTGTGCTTTAACCCAGTTTTAGGGGAAGGGGAGATGTAATGTCTTTTCCACCTTGTGCTTTAACCCAGTTTTAGGGGAGGGGGAGATGTAATGTCTTTTCCACCTTGTGCTTTAACCCACTTTTGGGGGAGGGGGGAAGATGTAATATATCTTCCACCTTGTGCTTTAACCCAGTTTTTTTTTTTTTTGGGGGGGGGGGGATGTAATGTCTCTTCCACCTTGTGCTTTAGCGCAGTGTCGGGGGGGGGGGGATGTAATGTCTCCTCCACCTTGTACCGTCAGCAAAGTGTCGGGCGGGCAGGGGAGTGGGGGGGGGTGGTAAAGTCTCTTCCACCTTGTACCTCAGCGCAGTGTCGGTGATAGATGTAATCTCTCTTCTACCTTGTGCTTTAGCGCAGTGTCGGAGAGGAGGGGGGAATGTAATGTCTCCTCCACCTTGTACCCCAGCGAAGTGTCGGGAGGGGGGGGGGGGGTAATGTCTCTTTCACCTTGTACCTCAGCGCAGTGTCGGTGGGAGATGTAATCTCTCTTCTACCTTGTACGTCAGCGAAGTATCGGGGGGGGGGGGGGGGGGGGGGGGGGGGGGTGAATGTAATGTCTCTTTCACCTTGTGCTTTAGCGAAATTTCGGAGGGCGATGTAATGTTAGTTGATGAGCTCTGTCACTATTAAGTTTGATGTTCATTTCTGTAAGGCTGTTCTTAATGCAATCACTCCATATTTTCCGAGGTCTTCGCCTGGCTGTAAACCACTTGATGTGTTGTTCTTTAATGACCTTTAAGGCTGGCTTTCTTCCTAGCATTCGTCTGAATTTCTATTCTTTCGGCTGGCTGAACGGTTAGAACGCTTGGCTTTCAAGCGGGAGACCTGGGTTCGAATCCTGGTAAGGTTGGGGATTTGTTTCTGTCGGGTCAAAATAAAAACCTCACATGTACAGTGGTGTCGACAGCACTAGCCGTGCGGTCGTAAATCATCAGGCTCATAGACCCCCTGCCTACATGGCAAAAGTACTACAATAAAGGCAGTCATTGGCCGTTTGTTGGCAGTATTTGGTCTTTACTTGAAACTCCTGCAGCTCTTCTAAGGAATTTCATCTCTGTTGTCACAATTTTACGTTCATTAAAGGATGTAAGTGTCCACGTTTGACACTAATAGCATAGTGTTGACTAAAAATGAGTTCGGATAAGATTCACTTTAGTACTCCAGGGTGCGTCAACAGGGGAGATAGTTGCCCCAGAACTTGATTAGTTTTGGTACATCTCGCGCTAATTTCTATGTCCAGTTTTCCATCGGATGTGAAAAGTGATCCCAAATATTTTAAATCCCTCTGTTTGTCTGTAGGCGTTTTTATGTTGTATTTTTTTTAAAGTTTATTCTAAATTGTTTTTCTGTCTTCCTATCACCATTGTCTCTGTCTTCCTATCACCATTGTCTCTGTCTTCCTATCACCATTGCCTCTGTCTTCCTATCACCATTGTCTCTGTCTTCCTATCACCATTGTCTCTGTCTTCCTATCACCATTGTCTCTGTCTTCCTATCACCATTGTCTCTTTCTTCCTATCACCATTGCCTCTGTCTTCCTATCACCATTGTCTCTGTCTTCCTATCACCATTGTCTCTGTCTTCCTATCACCATTGTCTCTGTCTTCCTATCACCATTGTCTCTGTCTTCCTATCACCATTGTCTCTGTCTTCCTATCACCATTGTCTCTGTCTTCCTATCACCATTGTCTCTGTCTTCCTATCACCATTGTCTCTGTCTTCCTATCACCATTGTCTCTGTCTTCCTATCACCATTGTCTCTGTCTTCCTATCACCATTGTCTCTGTCTTCCTATCACCATTGTCTCTGTCTTCCTATCACCATTGTCTCTGTCTTCCTATCACCATTGTCTCTGTCTTCCTATCACCATTGTCTCTGTATTCCTATCACCATTGTCTCTGTCTTCCTATCACCATTGTCTCTGTCTTCCTATCACCATTGTCTCTGTCTTCCTATCACCATTGTCTCTGTCTTCCTATCACCATTGTCTCTGTCTTCCTATCACCATTGTCTCTGTCTTCCTATCACCATTGTCTCTGTCTTCCTATCACCATTGTCTCTGTCTTCCTATCACCATTGTCTCTGTCTTCCTATCACCATTGTCTCTGTCTTCCTATCACCATTGTCTCTGTCTTCCTATCACCATTGTCTCTGTCTTCCTATCACCATTGCCTCTGTCTTCCTATCACCATTGCCTCTGTCTTCCTATCACCATTGCCTCTGTCTTCCTATCACCATTGCCTCTGTCTTCCTATCACCATTGTCTTTGTCTTCCTATCACCATTGCCTCTGTCTTCCTATCACCATTGTCTCTGTCTTCCTATCACCATTGTCTCTGTCTTCCTATCACCATTGTCTCTGTCTTTCTATCACCATTGTCTCTGTCTTCCTATCACCATTGTCTCTGTCTTCCTATCACCATTGTCTCTGTCTTCCTATCACCATTGTCTCTGTCTTCCTATCACCATTGTCTCTGTCTTCCTATCACCATTGTCTCTGTCTTCCTATCACCATTGTCTCTGTCTTCCTATCACCATTGCCTCTGTCTTCCTATCACCATTGCCTCTGTCTTCCTATCACCATTGCCTCTGTCTTCCTATCACCATTGCCTCTGTCTTCCTATGACCATTGTCTCTGTCTTTCTATCACCATTGTCTCTGTCTTCCTACCTATGACCATTGTCTCTGTCTTCCTATCACCATTGTCTCTGTCTTCCTATCACCATTGCCTCTGTCTTCCTATCACCATTGTCTCTGTCTTCCTATCACCATTGCCTCTGTCTTCACAGTGCTTATTCTCATATTATCTTCCTCCTCGTTGTTATTAATTTGATTTAAGTTGTTCTATAGGCATTCAGTTTTTCTGTTATGAGTACCTGGTCGTTGGCGAATAGAAATTATAAAATACCTTCTCCATGGTCAAAGCTCATTTCATTACATATAGTATCCATGTATGTGATGAAAATCTTGTGCAGCATTTACTACGTTTGTATATGCTTTTGCAGATAACACAACATATTCCCGTCCACTCTATCGAAGGCTTTTTTTTCCAGTTCTATGAATGTCATCAAACAAGTCTTATCATATTCTTTTGCTGTAGTTTTCTCAGTATATAGTTGGCATGTTCTATTGCTCTCTCTGGTAGTTGCCTCAGTGTATAGTTGGCATGTTCTATGGCTCTCTCTGGTAGTTGTCTCAATGTAAAGTTGGCACGTTATATTGCTTTCTCTGGTAGTTGCCTCAGTATATAGATGGCATGTTCTATGGCTCTCTCTGGTAGTTGTCTCAATGTATAGTTGGCATGTTCTATTGCTTTCTCTGGTAGTTGTCTCAATGTATAGTTGGCATGTTCTATTGCTCTCTCTCTGGTAGTTGCCTCAGTGTATAGTTGGCATGTTCTATTGCTCTCTCTCTGGTAGTTGCCTCAGTGTATAGTTGGCATGTTCTATTGCTCTCTCTCTCTCTGGTAGTTGTCTCAATGTATAATTGGCATGTTCTATTTGCTCTCTCTCTCTCTCTCTCCCTCTCCCTGGTAATTGTTTCAGTGTATAGTTGGCATGTTCTATTGCTCTCTCTCTTGTAGTTGCCTCAGTATATAGATGGCATGTTCTATGGCTCTCTCTCTCTGGTAGTTGCCTCAGTATATAGTTGGCATGTTCTGTCGCTCTCTCTGGTAGTTGTCTCAGTAAATAGTTGGCATGTTCTATTGCTTTTTCTGGTAGTTTTCTCAGTGTATAGTTGGCATGTTATATTGCTCTCTCTGGTAGTTGCCTCAGTGTATAGTTGGCATGTTATATTGCTCTCTCTGGTAGTTGCCTCAGTGTATAGTTGGCGTGTTCTATTGCTCTTTCTGGTAGTTACCTCAGTGTATAGATGGCATCTGTGCCACCCGTTTTAAACGACATCAGCTAATCTCATAAAACTAAAAAATACTTGCACTTTTTAAATATTTTAATCAGGGAAATATATTACTATTTAGTTTTTAACCAAAAGAAAAAAAAAATAATGTTTTGCAAAATCACAGAAGCTATGCAAAATAAAACTGCATTTCCCTGTACACATCTGGTCACACTCTACGCACAGTTATTCAAGTATTAATTTGTATAGATGGATAATGGAATAAACCTTGCCGTGTCCCCATTGACTCGGTGCTGGAGTGTGTACTCAGGCTGACAGTGTCAGTTGTCACAAGCGTCACGGGTCACACGCTGCCATTGACACATGCAGTCGGCATCACAGAGCCACGGAAAACTGTAAAGATGAACAGAGAGCCAGGAAGGGGGAGAGGTTTTACCAGGTAACTTGGAAGGAGGGAGTGGAGAGGTTTCACCGGGTAACTGGGAAGGAGGGACTGGGAGAGGTTTCACTTGGTAACTGGAAAGGAGGGAGTGGGAGAGGTTTCACTGGGTAACTGGTAAGGAGGGATTGGGAGAGGTTTCACCGGGTAACTGGGAAGGAGGGAGTGGGAGAGGTTTCACCGGGTAACTGGGAAGGAGGGATTGGGAGAGGTGTCACCGGGTAACTGGGAAGGAGGGAGTGGAGAGGTTTCACCGGGTAACTGGGAAGGAGGGATTTGGAGAGGTGTCACCGGGTAACTGGGAAGGAGGGAGTGGAGAGGTGTCACCGGGTAACTGGGAAGAAGGGAGTGGGAGAGGTTTCACCGGGTAACTGGGAAGGAGGGAGTGGGAGAGGTTTCACCGGGTAACTGGGAAGGAGGGAGTGGGAGAGGTTTCACCGGGTAACTGGGAAGGAGGGACTGGGAGAGATCACAGACACGAGCTGGCTGAAATCTCTGTGGGAAGTGAAACAACTGTTGGCGGCTTGTGTTCTCGTGAACGTTGAACTCCCCAGGCATCGTTTCACAGAGATAGGATTTCATTGATATGCAGATAATTTCAATAGTGGAGGGTGGGGTGGGGGGGGGGGGGGGGGGGGTAAATTTCGCGGGTATTTGGGGGGTAAATTACACCGGTATTTCTATTTATGTTTTTGTAACTTTGAAAGTTAATTGTTAATTTGATGTATTCTTTAAAGTGGCATCTTGATTCCGTTGGTTTTCAATAGTGATACTTAATGCATTGGGCTCCTGTTAGTTGACAATGTACATGCGCCAGTGGCGCGTCTTCAAACCTCGTTTGGTGATGTCTTTCTTTCATCTGTTGTGTATGCTGATCACCTCGATTGCCATGTGTTGGCATATCGCCCGGCGTCAGTGAAGTTTATTTGAAGGCTTTTGATTGGTTACATTTTGGTTGGGATCGCGCCATGTTCAGTAGTTAGTGTTGGGGTTACCTCCCATTGTCCATATATCTACGTCATATAGTCAGCGTTATGGTCACCTCCCATTGTCCATATAGCAACGTCAATTAGTCAGCGTTGTGGTTACCTCCCATTGTCCATATATCTACGTCATATAGTCAGCGTTGTGGTCACCTCCCATTGTCCATATAGCAACGTCAATTAGTCAGCGTTGTGGTTACCTCCCATTGTCCATATATCTACGTCATATAGTCAGTGTTGTGGTTACCTCCCCATTGTCTATATATCTACGTCATATAGTCAGCGTTGTGGTTACCTCCCATTGTCTATATATCTACGTCATATAGTCAGCGTTGTGGTTACCTCCAATTGTCCATATATCTACGTCATATAGTCAGCGTTGTGGTTACCTCCAATTGTCCATATAGCAACGTCAATTAGTCAGCTTTGTGGTTACCTCCCATTGTCTATATCGACACATCATATACTCAGTGTTGTGGTCACCTCCCATTGTCCATATATCTACGTACGTCATATAGTCAGTGTTGTGGTTACCTCCCATTGTCCATATAGACACGTCAAATAGTCTTTGTTATGGTTATCTCCCTTTTTTCCAGATTAGCGCGTTATTAAGGAAATGCTATAATGAAATTTCTGTAGCCAAGCGGATACCGTTGTGTGCCTTCAGCTGTGTAGCGTGTTGAAGTCTGTGGATATGTAAATAGTTGTGACAATGACAACGCGAACAATCCTTGCTCAGTGTTGTGTTTGGAAAGCTGTGTCTGTGACATTGTTTACAATTCCGCCTGAAGAATGGGCGCTCTGCAGGCGGCCATGTTGACTCACTGTGCGCACCAATGCAGATGGGAGCCTTTGAGCTAGTGCCGCGCAAAACGGCTAGAATCTACGATAGCACTGAGACAATTGGCAATTCTTCTTACGATAGCTCCACTAGGTCTTCGGCTTCTGTCAGGACGAGGGCAGACAGCCAGTCGTCAGACCTGACAACTTACCGGGACAGGCAGTCTCTGTCCCTGAGCTTACTGCAGCGTCCCCGTTGTGCCAGTCCCAATACAGACAGACTGTCCCTAACGTCTCGGCCACTTGGCCATTGGCACGGACGGACATTCCTCTCTGATGAAGTTCTTGACCATCATAAAAGATCGCCCAGTGTTCACGGCAAACCGTTTCTGTCCGGGGAGAAACTGGACGGTCAGTGTGACAGGAACTCCCATGTCTTCATTAGCAGCGACAGGCAGTATCTTCAGGTCAAGGACCTGACGTCGTACTTACGGACTTCACAGAAGTCGGATATTTCTGAAGAGCTAACTCTGTCAACGGTTTTTCAGGTAGGCTTCTTCTTCTCGTTCTCATCCTCCTCCTCCTGCTGCAGCTGTTGTTGATATTCCACCAGCTTTTCTCACATTATCCTTCGCCCTGCACCTCCTCGTTCTTATACGCTGCTGCTTTTCTTTTTCTTTCTTTTAGATTTGTGTTTTCTTGTCCTAATCCTCTTTCTCCTCCTCCTCCTCTGGCCGCCTCTCCTCCTCTTTCCCTGCTTATTTTTCCTGTCACTTATTTCACTACATCCCACCTTCCTTTTATTACTACTAACACCGTGTATACAGTCTAGAACTGCCCAGATAATTATCTTAGCCATGTGTTACCGGGTACCTGAATGAGGAAAAAAATACATGCAGCTCGACATTTCATGCACGTCGTAAGAGTTTACTAAGGCGCAAAAATGGGCCCAGTTGCGAGTAAGTCAACAAAAAACAGAAAAGTTTAACACCTGTGCTCGCAGTTATAACAGAAATCCTTAGTAATGGCATGTGGAATGGGGCAACAATGTCTGGGCTGGACAAAACAACGCTAGTATAATACACATTTGCTCCTGAAGAATCATCAGGTGAACATGTTTGATTTCCGATGGTTCTAAATCAAGATAGGATGAAGCGGGGAAGAACTGACCAACGTGCAAGGTGCAGTGATGTCACCTAACCAAACATGAGAAAATTTTCTATACAACCAAGCTGTCTAGATAACGCTGATGAAACGTATAAACGGTGGGAGGCGATGAGTGTTGCAGTAATAACAACAAACAGTTTACAGAAGGTAAAGCCCGGCTCTCTAGCGTAGTTGGCTAAACCGGATTGCGCGGTGACCGGGTGACGAACTCCTTGTGGTCCGGGTTCACTCCCGGGGGTAGGCAGAAAAGCCACATTTCTACCATATTTACAGTATTTACAATGAAATCAAGGCCGAAGGGTTGCCATATCCATAATTCCGAGCCTAAGGGTTAACAACTCATGGCTTCTGGATACTAAAACAAACAAACAAACAAACAGAAAGTAAAATAAATACGTCCCAGTGTTCTGTAACAACGGATATTTCAACAATAAAATTGTTGAGAATAAATTCGAAATTCCTTGTAAAGTTTCTTGAAGATAAAACTGTTTTGAAGAAAGAATTCAACCCACACGTATTATGCAAGCTGTCCCATACACAGAACAAAGTAAACATATTTCATAAATACCAGTTTTTGTTTTGTTTTGTTTATACAATATGCTCTTCAAACTCTACATGACTAGCATTGTTTTGAAAACAAATCTCCATGCGTGTCCTATAGTGCTAACAAATACGTATAAGCACAGCTGGTTATGCTTGTTATGACGCTAATGATACGTGTATATGTCTTATGTATAAAAACAGATAAGATACTCCGTTGTTAGTCGAAGACAGCGCAGTCAGAATTGGGATCAATGTGTAAATAGGATCCGATAACCTAGATTGTGGAGAGAGCATTAATACACACACACTGTGTGTAGCCAACCGGTATTATCAATTCTCAATCATTTTCCGCAGCGAATCGCAATGTAGGATGATTGTTTGTCTACATATTTATATTTACTACTCCAAGCATCGTGTGGGTGTGTGTGTGTGTGTGTGTCTAGGTCAAATATTCTGGGTATATTTTGTTTTGATCAGTTTTTTGTAGAGATTGACGAAGCGACCCCCCCCCCCCCCCCCCAACAATCAAAGGATTCGCTTGGATGTTCGCTTGGATGTTTGTTGCCTCGTGAATGTATTCCGTGTTGAGTGTTCTGGCAGGCCAGTTCATTTCGTGAGATCAGATTGACTGAAGTGCACCCCTCCCCACCTCTATTTTTAGTGTTAGGTCTGGCAGCTTGTGGCTAATGCAGAGTTGATGTTAAAGTGCTCCGTACAAAGCCATAGGTGCTCCGTCTCCCACATCAGATGTCGCCCAAGGTGTAGAAGTTTATTTTCCATGTCAGACATTGGATATAAACCCTTATTCTTCTTTTTCTGCAAAATACAGATAAGCTGGCATAATCCTCCCAGTTGTGGTACCAGACGTCTCATAATCCTCTAAGTTGTGTCACCAGACCGTGGCATAATCCTCACAGTTGTGTCACCTGACGTTGGCATAATCCTCTCAGTTATGTCACCAGACGTCTCATAATACTTTCAGTTGTGTCACCAGACGTCTCATAATCCTCAGAGTTGTGTCACCTGACGTCTCATAATCCTCACAGTTGTGTCACCAGACGTCTCACAATCCTTTCAGTTGTGTCTTCAGACGTCTCATAATCCTTTCAGTTGTGTCACCAAACGTCTCATAATCCTCACAGTTGTGTCACCAGACGTCCCATAATCCTATTTGTTGTGCCACCAGACGTCTCATAATCCTCATAGCTGTGTCACCAGAAGTCTCATAATCCTCTATGTTGTGTCACCAGACGTCTCATAATCCTCTATGTTGTGTCACCAGACGTCTCATAATCCTCACAGGTATGTCACCAGACGTTTCATAATCCTCTCAGTTGTGTCACCATACGTCTCATAATCCCCTCAGTTGTCTCACCAGACGTCTCATAATCCTCACAGCTGTGTCACCAGACGTATCATAATACTCTATGTTGTGTCACCAGGCGTTTCATAATCCTCTCAGTTGTGTCACCAGACGTCTCATAATCCTCTCAATTGTGTCACCAGACGTCTCATAATCCTCATAGCTGTGTCACCAGACGTCTCATAATCCTTACAGCTGTGTCACCAGACGTCTCATAATCCTCACAGTTGTGTCACCAGACGTCTCATAATCCTCACAGGTATGTCACCAGACGTTTCATAATCCTCTCAGTTGTGTCACCATACGTCTCATAATCCCCTCATATGTGTCACCAGACGTCTCATAATCCTCACAGTTGTGTCACCAGACGTGTCGTAATCCTCACAGCTGTGTCATCAGACGTCTCATAATCCTCACAGCTGTGTCACCAGACGTCTCATAATCCTGTCACTTGTGTCACCAGACGTCTCATAATCCCCTCATTTGTGCCACCAGACGTCTCATAATCCTCACAGCTGTGTCACCAGACGTCTCATAATCCCCTCAGTTGTATCACCAGACGTCTCATAATCCTCACAGCTGTGTCACTAGACTTCTCATAATCCTCACAGTTGTGTCACTAGACGTCTCATAATCCGCTCAGTTGTGTCACCAGACGTCTCATAATCCTCACAGTTGTCACCAGACGTCTCATAATCCTCACAGCTGTGTCACCAGACGTCTCATAATCCTCACAGCTGTGTCAATAGACTTTTCATAATCCTTGCAGTTGTGTTACAAGAGGTCTCATAATCCTTGCAGTTGTGTCACCAGACGTTTCGTAATCCTCACAGCTGTGTTACCAGACGTCTCATAATCCTTACAGCTGTGTCACCAGACGTCTCATAATCCTCTCAATTGTGTCACCAAAGGTCTCATAATCCCCTCAGTTGTGTCACCAGACGTCTCATAATCCTCACATCTGTGTCACCAGACGTCTCATAATCCCCTCAGTTGTGTCACCAAACGTCTCATAATCCTCAAGTTTTGTCACCAGACGTCTCATAATCCTCACATCTGTGTCACCAGACGTCTCATAATCCTCACAGTTGTGTCACCAGAAGTCTAATAATCCTCACAGGTATGTCACCAGACGTTTCATAATCCTCTCAGTTGTGTCACCATACGTCTCATAATCCCCTCATATGTGTCACCAGACGTCTCATAATCCTCACAGCTGTGTCACCAGACGTCTCATAATCCTTACAATTGTGTCAACCAGACGTCTCATAATCCTCTCAGTTGTGTCACCAGACGTCTCATAATCCTCTATGTTGTGTCCCTAGACGTCTCATAATCCTCTCATTTGTGTTACCGGACGTCTCATAATCCTCACAGCTGTGTCACCAGACGTCTCATAATCCTCACAGCTGTGTCACCAGACGTCTCATAATCCTTTCAGTTGTGTCACCAGACGTCACATAATCCTCTATGCCGTGTCACTAGACGTCTCATAATCCTCTATGTTATGTCATGAGACGTCTCATAATCCCCTCAGTTGTGTCACCAGACATATCATAATCCTTACAGTTCTGTCACCAGACGTCTCATAATCCTCGCAGTTGTGTCAACACACATCTCATAATCCTCACAGATGTGTCACCAGACGTCTCATAATCCTCGCAGTTGTGTCAGCAGACGTCTCATAATCCTCACAGTTGTGTCACCAGACGTCTCATAATCCTCACCGTTGTGTCGTATTATCAAACACGGGCGTGATCATTTACCTGTTTGCTCGGGGTAGCCATTTAGAATTAATAAGATTGTGCAGACAGTTGTCAGTGCCGCAGCTGGTGCAGCGGAGACCACCAAGTTGACACCCAGAGCTTACACCTCGGGAATGTCTGTTATAGAAACTTGCCAGAAACATTCCACACGACCTAATCGTCTCTGAGCCTAGTCAGATGATGTCAAGTTTATGCGGTTTTATCGTTTCGCTTGTGAGATTGTAGAAGCTTGGGTTCACATGTTTGGTGCCGAGGGAGAAATACTCATTGTGGGGCAGCACTGACCTGCAGGTCCATGGTTAGGTTCATGTATGTTTTGACCAGCATCTGCACCAGGGCATGTTTTGATATTCCACATGTTAAAATATTTATCATCTCAATATAATCAGTTTATCTGATGATTCTGTCTCCGGGGCGTTTTACGGTACACGAGTACTTCGATGTTTGCTGGAAGAATGTATTACTGAACGTACATATCTCCATGGGCATCAGGGGTTCCCTGTGTTGCCGTTTCTGTTGTGTTTCTGTCTCTATTGCCAACTGTAGCATATTGAATGGCGTCGTGTCAGTCTTCTTCGCATTGGCCAGACGTGTTTTCCTTATGGTGTCGACAATCAGGTTAACAATGGTAGTCCATGCGTTTGGTAAAGGTTAGCGATGGTAATCCACGTGTTTGTGGGCAGGTTAGCGATGGTAATCCACGTGTTTAGGTGCAGGTTATCGATGTTAATCCACGTGTTTGTGGGCAGGTTAACAGTGGTAGCGCATGTGTTTAGAATAAATATACGATGTTCTCGGATCATGTTTAAATACACGAAAGTGCAAGGCAGAGTGTTTCTGGCTATACGTGCACCAGTGGTCCCAGGGCCATGCAGTGGTGCTGCTCACAGTGAAGGCAAGTAATACAGCAGGAATCTGTCAGTTCTTCAGTAATGAAAGCAGTGTTGTTTATCATTTTCTTCTCTCCTTCTATCTTTTATTGGATCAAAGATCTTCACCAACTCAATGCAAACGGCCTATGCTTTCTTCTCGGCTTATTTCCAATCCACTCCATAATATTCGGCCGTGTTTGTGTTTTCACAGACTTTGAGATTTCTCCCTCTAACCCTTTTGCTATGTGAGTTCCAGTACCTGGACAGTTTAGCTATATAATAACCTGGTCTTCAAGTCGCGTTTATCTTGTCTAGCGTTGGTACTGATTTCACGTTCGAGGTAAATGTTCTAACTATGCTACTGGATTTACGCCCCCCCCCCCCCCCGTCGTTGTCTACTTTGTTGTTACACAGACACGCATGTTAGTCTTCACTCTCTGACGATTGTGTGTTGCCTCATTGACTCTGGTGTCGTGCCCTATGTAACTGTCTGATAGGTTGGAGTTAGTTTCTTACCTGTTTTATTTGTATCCTCGAGGTTCTAATCATGCAAACTGTAATCCTGGAAAGTATGAAGAGGGGGAAGGGGGGGGGGCGGCTACCCATTTGCAATACAATTAAAACACTTGAAAATGTGATCAGTAAAAGCAAAACAAGAAGGAAAAAACGATTATATCTGTAAAATTGAACTCTAACGTTAGGTCAGAATGATTACAGCGAGGTTAACAGATAAACATAGACCAGGTGGTGTCTGTAGACTAACATGTTGACCATAACCAGTGGGGATGGGAACTGATGGGATCGAGAGGTGAGGACAAGACGCAGGTGCTGAATAGACACCGAGAAACGCATTGATTATGTGTTTAACAAGGTGTTCGGGCTAACAGTTTCCTTTGTTATCGTTTATGCTTATAGGGTTTCTACATGTCACATTGTAGTATCTCCCATGTTATCGTTTATGCTGATGGTGTTTTTACATGTCACAATGTAGTATCTCCCATGTTATCATGTGTTCTTGTCACATATCTCCCATGTTATCATGTGTTCTTGTCAAATATCCCCCATGTTATCAGGGTGCTCTGGTTAAGTATCCGCCATGTTATCATGTGTTCTTGTCACATATCTCCCATGTTATCACGTGTTCTTGTCACATATCCCCCATGTTATCAGGGTGCTCTGGTTAAGTATCCGCCATGTTGTCAGGTGTTTTAGTCAAGCATCTCTCATGGTTTCAGAAGTTTTAGTCTAGTATATCCGCCATGTTGTCAGGTGTTTTAGTCAAGCATCTCTCATGGTTTCAGAAGTTTTAGTCTAGTATATCCGCCATGTTGTCAGGTGTCTTAGTCAAGCATCTCTCATGGTTTCAGAAGTTTTAGTCTAGTATATCCGCCATGTTGTCAGGTGTTTTAGTCAAGCATCTCTCATGGTTTCAGAAGTTTTAGTCTAGTATATCCCCCATGTTGTCAGGTGTTTTAGTCAAGCATCTCTCATGGTTTCAGAAGTTTTAGTCTAGTATATCCCCCATGTTGTCAGGTGTTTTAGTCAAGCATCTCTCATGGTTTCAGAAGTTTTAGTCTAGTATATCCCCCATGTTGTCAGGTGTTTTAGTCAAGCATCTCTTATGGTTTCAGAAATTTTAGTCTAGTATATCCGCCATGTTGTCAGACTTCTGTTTTATTTACAAATTTTCCACATCCACTATCTCCAACTTCATGGCGCCTTTCATCAAATGTCTCGCCTTATACGCCTTAGACATGATAGAACTGTGTAATGATGTCATGTAATTGTCGGTTCTCAGACATGATAGAACTGTCTACTGATGTCATGTAATTGTCGGTTCTCAGAAATGATAGAACTGTGTACTGATGTCATGTTATTGTTGGTTCTCAGAAATGATAGAACTGTCTACTGATGTCATGTTATTGTCGGTTCTCAGACATGATAGAACTGTGTACTGATGTCATGTAATTGTCGGTTCTCAGACATGATAGAACTGTGTACTGATGTCATGTAATTGTCGGTTCTCAGACATGATAGAACTGTGTAGTGATGTCATGTAATTGTCGGTTCTCAGACATGATAGAACTGTGTACTGATGTCATGTAATTTTGTTTGAAAGCATGTCTTTGAATGTTGAATTAAGAATTGACATCACAGGACTCGGGACATCTCCATAAGCGCTCCTTCCCCATCTCCAGCAGCAAGCGAAGAGTTAAAATTCCGACAGTATCGGTAACTGATTGTATATCAGTCTTGCCTTTCCCCCTTTAACTCCTCGCAGTGACATTCTCCTCAGACCGTAATGATCTATCTGTTCCTCGGCACTGTTCACTCGCTCCCAGAGGGCCCTCACAACATCTAGCTTGTCATACATCAGTTCACTACCATGTGATGCAGAACAGGCCAGTCTATCTGCCTGCTCATTTGCCAACACACAGCCATCGCCTAGAGAAAATATCCAATGGATGCTAACTACCCGGGACTTTTGAAGTGATGCTTGCCACTCTGCACTGAGCATGCCTGTCTCCATCTTTCTCAGCATGCTTTGTGTGAGTCAGTTACAATGACGACATGTGTGTACAGCTGATTCTCAAGCCAGCGGAAGGCAGCAAAGACTGTCTCGACCTCCATTCTCAAACTTGACATTGTGATATCACATGCCAGGTTTTGTTGCACCAAGCGACGTCCATTCGCCCTCGCTATGAACCCCCATGCACTTCGTCTGCCCCTCATCACAGAGCCATCTGTATATACAATCACATCACTTGGGCGGGAATTGTCATGAATCATTTGTTGAACTTCTGATTCTGCAGCACCAGCTGGCCAGTCCCTGCTGCACTCACGTCATAAAGTGACTAGAACCCTACAACAATCTGGGCTATCTTCCGAATAACGGTCCAAAATTATCGAGGAAGAAAATATACCCGAACAGGGCCTCAGTCTCGTGTCAATTTCGCACTTCCGGCGACTTAAATTGCGCACTGGGGGCTAAACTAGATGGCTGGGACTCTCGAGCAGCAGCTACCGCATTTCCTGCAGCTGCCTTGATTTATTTGTTCGTGAGTCCTAGCCATCTAGTTTAGCCCCAATCCACGCTGCGTGAGCGGCGTGTCGGATAATCTTGGCGGTGGCGGTATAGTCCCCGGAAGTTCGCAATTCGGCGGTGGCGGTATAGTCCCCGGAAGTGTGCAATTGACACGTGACTGAGGCCCTGTCGGGGGATATTTTCTGCCTCGATAATTTGGGACCGTTATTGGGTAGATAGCCCAAATCTGAAACCTGATCGGACACTTTGACCCACTCTTCTCGTCGCCTAAATTTATCAAGCCTGCACACATGTCCAATAGTGTCTTCAGCTTGCACCATCTAAGACTCTCCTCTTTTCAGTCTGAGACCCTTAGCTCTACACAGGTTCATGCAGGAGGTGCCTCTTTTCCGCGGCTACTCTGAGATATGACTTTGCTTGCAGAACCTGGAGCCTATCTACAATAGTAGGCAGTGCAAGTATGTATCGCATACATACTACCGGGGTATCACTTGTACATTTCAGAATTACCCGCATGGCTTCATTCTATTTGCGTTCAAGTTTCATCAGCTGACTTTTTAATATGGTAAGCAAGCTAAGTACATTATCTATCACCGACAGGATCACATGCTGGAACATTGTGACCAACATTCTTTGTTCCATGTCCATTGCTGCCAATTGAGAGCGTTGAGTAAAGCATGTCGTAATACTGCTCTAGTTTAGGTTGGTGAACCTCGCTTCTGATAGAATTACTCTACCTTCTATGGTTTCTTTGGGAGTCTTCCTTTTATATGTTGTTTAATATCTTAGGTGTGAGATGAATTATGTCAAGCTATTCGACGTGTCTGTGTGTGTCAGGGAGGATTTGACTTGTTATGTGGGAAACCGGTCGAGCAACACATATTTGGGATAGGTGGCTGTGACCCAGCTGCAGTTTTGTTGCCAAGTTCTCAAACAGCAAAGTATTTGTTTCCAATTTCAATTACCTGAACATCTTGAGCTAACACTGTCGCTGGGTGGCTTTTGTTTAAGCTAACACTGTCGCTGGGTGGCTTTTGTTTGAGCTAACATTGTCGCTGGGTGGCTTTTGTTTGAGCTAACACTATCGCTGGGTGGCTTTTGTTTGAGCTAACATTGACGCTCGGTGGCTTTTGTTTGAGCTAATATTGTCACTGGGTGGCTTTTGTTTGAGCTAATATTGTCGCTGGGTGGCTTTTGTTTGAGCTAATATTGTCGCTGGGTGGCTTTTGTTTGAGCTAACACTGTCGCTGGGTGGCTTTTGTTTGAGCTAACACTATCGCTGGGTGGCTTTTGTTTGAGCTAATATTGTCGCTGGGTGGCTTTTGTTTGAGCTAATATTGTCGCTGGGTGGCTTTTGTTTGAGCTAATATTGTCGCTGGGTGGCTTTTGTTTGAGCTAATATTGTCGCTGGGTGGCTTTCGTTTGAGCTAACACTATCGCTGGGTGGCTTTTGTTTGAGCTAACATTGTCGCTGGGTTGCTTTTGTTTGAGCTAATATTGTCGCTGGGTGGCTTTTGTTTGAGCTAACACTGTCGCTGGGTGGCTTTTGTTTGAGCAAACACTGTCGCTGGGTGGCTTTTGTTTGAGCTAACACTGTCGCTGGGTGGCTTTTGTTTGAGCTAACACTGTCGCTGGGCGGCTTCTGTTTGAGCTAACATTGTCGCTGGGTGGCTTTTGTTTGAGCTAACACTGTCGCTGGGTGGCTTTTGTTTGAGCAAACACTGTCGCTGGGTGGCTTTTGTTTGAGCTAACACTGTCGCTGGGCGGCTTCTGTTTGAGCTAACATTGTCGCTGGGTGGCTTCTGTTTGAGCTAACATTGTCGCTGGGTGGCTTTTGTTTGAGCAAACACTGTCGCTGGGTGGCTTTTGTTTGAGCTAACATTGTCGCTGGGTGGCTTTTGTTTGAGCTAACATTGTCGCTGGGTGGCTTTTGTTTAAGCACGACTTCTCCGCCCCCCCCCCCCGGGAAGAGAAATCACATCTTATAACTGTAGCCTTCAAGTGAAGACGCATGTTAACTATTGAAGCTGCAGTTTTAATTTAAACTGCTTATATATATGTGCGTTTAAATGGTACTACTGGAGTCATTTCACCTGGTCTTGATGCATAGCATGAGTTTGACTTGCACACCCGTTTTACATATTTGCTATATTTTTATGCAGACTGTTGGCTCCTCGCCTAACTAAAAATGCAATAAATGTTTGAGATTCTTGGGGACGTAAGAGCGAGAGATGTGTTAGTACTAGGACTGTACCGAATATTCGCTTCGAATTCGCTTCGGAGCCGAATAGTGGACGTAATAGCTATTCGGTATTTGGCTGAAAAGTGGCGGTCGGGCCGAATACGAATAGTGATTTCTGCATACACTGCGATGGACTGAAATAACTCTCTCATTAACACAATAGTTAATGTTGTCTAAGTCTGTCGTAGCAGGGGAACCTGTGACCCGGTTGCGTAGTACAGCAGCTGGCAAGGTCTTTGCCTGCTGACTCGACCGAGGCATTTCAACAGAGGTTCTCAAACTGGGTGCGTATGCCAGGGGTACCACGGCGAAAATCAAGAAAAGTCGGCTATAAATTGTGACATTTTTACAAAAGTGTATCATACTGAATAAAATGCCAACCGCAGCGTGCTAAAAATTGTCTTTGTTTTTATCTCGAGGTGCGACCTATCCTCCGTCTGTTTTCGTGAAGGTGCAGCGGATAAGTAAGGTTGTGACTACATTTTTGGCTTTAATTTTGAAGTGGAAAATGTGGTCTGTACAATAGTAACTGTTAGCCTCGTCAAGTAAGCACAGATATTTAAAGGCAATGCGTTCTTTTTTGTTGTTGCCTGTGGGAGTGTGTGTCTGTGTGTGTGTGTGTGTGTGTGTGTGTGTGTGTGTGTGTGTGTGTGTGTGAGAGAGAGAGAGAGAGAGAGAGAGCATGCATTTTTTCGTTTTTTCAGGGTGTCTTTGCCCAAATCAAATTTGAAGATATTGCTAACTAGAATATGAAGATGCTTTTAAATTATACTGAACGAACGCCTGTGCGAACGATGATTTAAATGCGAATTTGGCACATGGATAACATCAGATGGAAGATGCATAACTGAAATAAGAAACAGAATAGGACAGGCAAAAACTGCATTTTATAAAATAAAGAACATCTTATGCCATATATCTTTGTCATTAAAGGTTAGAAAAAGAATTCTTGCTTGCTACATACTTCCAGTTTTAACATATGGCTGTGAGTCCTGGACAATCGATAGTCAGGCCAAACAATTTCTTGAGGCTTTAGAGATGTGGTTTTACAGAACAATGCTTAAAATACTTTGGACAGCCCCCCCCCCCCCCCCCCCCCCCCCCCAAAAAAAAAAAAAGCAACCAAGAGGTTTTGAAAGAGGCAGGAGCCCGAAGACAACTAATCACAGAAATCAAAAGGAGACAGTCATCATTTTTCTGCCATGTTATGAGAAGATGGAAAATGGAATATGTGGTGACCACTGGAAAAATCTGTGGAAGGGGAGATAGAGGAAGACAACGAGAGAAGATTCTTGACAGTCCTGCTGCATGTCATGGAGGTGTGTCAGCACATGAACTGATACATGCGGCAGGAGATCGCAGATTGTGGCGAGGCAAAATCGCCAACGCCTGTCGGCAAGGCACCTGATGATGATGATGATGATGATACACTATTCGTATTCGTATTTTCACTATTCGGCCAAATACGAATAGCGGGACCAACTATTGGGCCGAATAGTGAAAATCACTATTCGGTACAGCCCTAGTTAGTACCTTAATATAATTGTATGATGAGATGAGAAGTAACATATACTGTGAGAGATGTGTTAGTACCTTTATATAATTGTATGATGAGATGAGAAGTAACATGTTCTGTGAGAGATGTGTTAGTACCTTTATATAATTGTATGATGAGATGAGAAGTAACATGTTCTGTGAGAGATGTTAGTACCTTTATATAATTGTATGATGAGATGAGAAGTAACATGTTCTGTGAGAGATGTGTTAGTACCTTTATATAATTGTATGATGAGATGAGAAGTAACATGTTCTGTGAGAGATTTGTTAGTACCTTTATATAATTGTATGATGAGATGAGAAGTAACATGTTCTGTGAGAGATTTGTTAGTACCTTTATATAATTGTATGATGAGATGAGAAGTAACATGTTCTGTGAGAGATGTGTTAGTATCTTTATATAATTGTATGATGAGATGAGAAGTAACATGTTCTGTGAGAGATGTGTTAGTACCTTTATATAATTGTATGATGAGATGAGAAGTAACATGTAGTGACAGCCTGGGTTCCAACAATGAATATATCATTGTAATCGTATTCGTATATATCTGTCGCCGACGATAAACTTCTATACCGTTCTGAGAAATGAAAATATCAGCATCCATATCAAAGACCAAGATAAATCAAAGTTGACAGGGCCAGAGAATGAGAAATGAAAGACAACTTCTCCGTGTTTATTCCGGGGCCCCATTGTCGGAGACATATCAACTCCCTGCCACCTCACCAAGCATGTCGTAGGAGGACTGATTGGGAGCTTCCTTCGAATTCGGAGTGAATCTGTCCTCAACGGCTAGGAAAACCAGTTGCACACACACACACACACACACACACACACACACACAAAACAGGAAAACGGATCTACACGCAAAGTTCAGGCACTGGCATAAAAGCAAAGTCCAAATGGACGAACAACCAGAACTTTTACGCCGGAGCTTACAGCTGGTGAACAAAGAAGGAGAAGAAGAAGAAGAAGAAGAAGAAGAAGAAGAAGAAGAAGAAGAAGAAGAAGATAACTGAGGTGAGATTTCCGAGACGAGAGCTCCGTGTATCTAGAAGAGAAGATGAGCAACGACAAAATCATAAAATTTCCCGTAAACGATCTCTCTGTGTACTACGAAACACTGCCAGCACAGAAGATATGTTGGCACCTTTCCTTCTTTCCCGACGACAGAGTTATATTGTGCTGTGCGGAGGCATGGGACTCAGTATGTGGCAATGGCGGGTGCGACTATCATGTGTTTCAAATCTCCTGCCGTCTCGCTTCAGTAAAACGCCTGTACTGATCAGCACGGATTCTTGCACGGATCAGCACGGATTCTTGCACAGATCAGCACTGATTCTTGCACAGATCAGCACGGATTCTTGCACAGATCAGCACGGATTCTTGCACAGATCAGCACGGATTCTTGCACAGATCAGCACGGATTCTTGCACGGATCAGCACGGATTCTTGCATTGATCAGCACGGATTCTTGCACGGATCAGCACGGATTCTTGCACGGATCAGCACGGATTCTTGCACGGATCAGCACGGATTCTTGCACGGATCAGCACGGATTCTTGCACGGATCAGCACGGATTCTTGCATTGATCAGCACGGATTCTTGCATTGATCAGCCCGGATTCTTGCACGGATCAGCACGGATTATTGCATGGATCAGCACGGATTTTTGCATTGATCAGCACGGATTCTTGCATTGATCAGCACGGATTCTTGCATTGATCAGCACGGATTCTTGCATTGATCAGCACGGATTATTGCACGGATCAGCACGGATTCTTGCATTGATCAGCACGGATTCTTGCATTGATCAGCACGGATTATTGCACGGATCAGCACGGATTCTTGCATTGATCAGCACGGATTCTTGCATTGATCAGCACGGATTCTTGTATATGGCCTTCCATTTCTTATGTCCTTTTGATTGTGTAAGTTACAATTGCGCAGATGCTGCTGTTTTCCTAAAGCGACCATTTTCTGTGATCTTTGTTTGACTAATAATAATGTACGTACCCCTGAAGAATAAAATATACACTAATTGACACATGCTTCGGTGTTGTTTGGAAATCAGTTCACATGCTGATTATTGCATCAACATATTCCCCACTAAATGAAAAATCTGCACCTCACAGGAGACATGCTAGATAAGAAAAGACCATCTGACAGTGATGGCCTATAGAACGTGTGCAGTATTTTGAAAAGTTCACTTACCAATTTGACTCCAGTTACTGTAAGCAGGCTGACTGCTTACTTCGAATCTGTGGCTGTTTTTACATGTACCGTAAATAAGGCCAACATTTCATCTAAAGGACATGATTATGAACAGTCTGTATGCCAACATTTCATCTAAAGGATATGATTATGAACAGTCTGTGTGCCAACATTTCATCTAAAGGACATGATTATGAACAGTCTTTATGCCCACATTTCATCTAAAGGACATGATTATGAACAGTCTGTATGCCAACATTTCATCTATAGGACATGATTATGAACAGTCTGTGTGCCAACATTTCATCTAAAGGACATGATTATGAACAGTCTGTGTGCCAACATTTCACCTAAAGGATATGATTATGAACAGTCTTTATGTCAACATTTCACCTAAAGGATGTGATTATGAACAGTCTGTATGCCCACATTTTATCTATAGGGCATGATTATGAACAGTCTGTATGCCAACATTTCATCTAAAGGACATGATTATGAACAGTCTGTGTGCCAACATTTCATCTAAAGGATATGATTATGAACAGTCTTTATGTCAACATTTCACCTAAAGGATATGATTATGAACAGTCTGTATGCCCACATTTTATCTATAGGGCATGATTATGAACAGTCTGTATGCCAACATTTCATCTATAGGACATGATTATGAACAGTTTGCTTACCAACATTTCATCTAAAGGACATGATTATGAACAGTCTGCGTGCCAACATTTCACCTAAAGGACATGATTATGAACAGTCTGGATGCCAACATTTCATCTATAGGACATGATTATGAACAGTCTGTGTGCCAACATTTCATCTATAGGACATGATTATAAACAGTCTGTGTGCCAACATTTCATCTATAGGACATAATTATGAACAGTCTGTATGCCAACATTTCACCTAAAGAACATGATTATGAACAGTCTGTGTGCCAACATTTCACCTAAAGGATATGATTATGAACAGTCTTTATGTCAACATTTCATCTAAAGGACATGATTATGAACAGTCTTTATGTCAACATTTCACCTTAAGGATATGATTATGAACAGTCTTTATGTCAACATTTCATCTAAAGGATATGATTATGAACAGTCTGTGTGCCAACATTTCATCTAAAGGATATGATTATGAACAGTCTTTATGTCAACATTTCACCTAAAGGATATGATTATGAACAGTCTGTGTGCCAACATTTCACCTAAAGGACATGATTATGAACAGTCTGTGTGCCAACATTTCATCTATAGGGCATGATTATGAACAGTCTGTGTGCCAACATTTCATCTATAGGGCATGATTATGAACAGTCTGTGTGCCAACATTTCATCTATAGGGCATGATTATGAACAGTCTGTATACCAACATTTCACCTAAAGGACATGATTAGGAACAGTCTGTATGCCAACATTTCATCTAAAGGAAATGATAATGAACAGTCTGCATGCCAACGTTTCAACAACTGACACCCAACATTTCAAGAACTGACACCCAACGTTTCAACAACTGACACCCAACATTTCAACAACTGACACCCGACGTTTCAACAACTAACACCCAACGTTTCAACAACTGACACCCAACGGTTACTGGGTTACACATTTTTTAAAGTTTGGCAGAACTTCTGAAGCGGACTGTTATCACTGACGCGCCCACGCTGACCCGCCCACGTTGACCTGCCCACGCTGACCTGCCCACATTGAAAAAAGTCTTCCCTAATTGTAGCATGGGATTTCAGGACCATTGTTGTCAGAGGAGTGGCTGGCCGAGCGGTTACAAAGTCGGTTTCTCATGCGGGAGACCCGCGTTTGACCCCCGGTGAGTGGTGTAGTTTTTCTATCGGGGAGAAAGTTAAACATCCTTTGCCTGTAAGTCTGTGGAGAAAGCACTTCTCATGCGGCCCTAAATGTTCAAGCTCACGCCCCCCCCCCCCTTTCCATGATCTGCGTTGAGTGCGTTTATTTCGAGATGCTCAGCTCTCGTCCTTCCCGCAGTATTGTCTTCCTTCTCTCATTTCATTTCTGACTTGCCCCCTCCACGCGACACGGTTCATGGCATTTTCCCCACGAATCCACCTTAATTCTTGTACCACTCTTGTCGCGCTTGCACACATTGTAGAAGAGAAGATGTCTTTAGGGACTCTACCGTCCTCCATTCTCCAGGTGTGATCCAGCCACCTGAGCTTTCGTTGACTGAGTATTGAGAAACTAATGTATACCTGCTCTTGCCTCAGTTGTCTCGGTGCCATGTATTATTTCATACCTATCATGTGAAAGCCGTTTGTGCAAGTGAGAAGAAGTTGACCAGGAAAGATCACTGTAAATATAATGACTTTCAACAGAAATAACTTAGTTACACCCCTTTGCTACTGTTTGCTAGCTGTTTCCTCTCAACGCAGGCTTTTATATCGACGCTTTCTCCTGTGACCATATAGAAGAAGTCCGCCAATTAACAATGTCTCCTGCACAGTCGGAATGCATCTACCTGAGTGGCAACACAGTTGTAAAACGGTTGTGAATAAAACTGTTGTGCATGCAATGTTTAACATCAAGACCAGAGTCTAGAAGTGGACGAAAAACTAGAATTGTCTGCCTGATTTGACAGCCCGTAGAGACGAGAAAGAAGTGGTTGTGTACCTTTATGTTTGACAGATTTGTAGTACATCAACTTTGGACTACAGTAGCCCCCTAACAGTTTTATGACTCTTTCAGAAATCTGTGACACAAGCCGTCTCATGTCATCATCATCATCAATGCCATCAGCTAGTTCTTCTTAGCTGCCACTCTTAAGCCAATGCCATCATCTAGTTCTTCTTAGCTTGCCGCTCTTAAGCCAGTGCCATCATCTAGTTCTTCTTGGCTTGCCGCTCTCAAGCCAGTGCCATTGTTTAGTTCTTCTTAGCTTGCCGCTCTTAAGCCAATGCCATCATCTAGTTCTTCTTAGCTTGCCGCTCTTAAACCAGTGCCATCATCTAGTTCTTCTTAGCTTGCCGCTCTTAAGCCAATGCCATCATCTAGTTCTTCTTAGCTTGCCGCTCCCAAGCCAGTGCCATCATCTAGTTCTTCTTAGCTTGCCGCTCTTAAGCCAGTGCCATCATCTAGTTCTTCTTAGCTTGTCGCTCTTAAGCCAATGCCATCAGCTAGTTCTTCTTAGCTTGCCGCTCTCAAGCCAGTGCCATCATCTAGTTCTTCTTAGCTTGCCGCTCCCAAGCCAGTGCCATCAGCTAGTTCTTCTTAGCTTGCCGCTCCCAAGCCAGTGCCATCATCTAGTTCTTCTTAGCTTGCCGCTCTTAAGCCAGTGCCATCATCTAGTTCTTCTTAGCTTGCCGCTCTTAAGCCAGTGCCATCATCTAGTTCTTCTTAGCTTGCCGCTCTTAAGTCAGTGCCATCATCTAGTTCTTCTTAGCTTGCCGCTCTTAAGTCAGTGCCATCATCTAGTTCTTCTTAGCTTGCCGCTCTTAAACCAGTGCCATCATCTAGTTCTTCTTAGCTTGCCACTCTCAAGCCAGTGCCATCATCTAGTTCTTCTTAGCTGCCGCTCTTAAACTAGCGCCATCATCTAGTTCTTCTTAGCTTGCCGCTCTGAAGCCAAACCCGTCATCTAGTTCTTCTTAGCTTGCCGCTCCCAAGCCAGTGCCATCAGCTAGTTCTTCTTAGCTTGCCGCTCTCAAGCCAGTGCCATCATCTAGTTCTTCTTAGCTTGCCGCTCCCAAGCCAGTGCCATCAGCTAGTTCTTCTTAGCTTGCCGTTCCCAAGCCAGTGCCATCATCTAGTTCTTCTTGGCTTGCCGCTCTCAAGCCAGTGCCATCATCTAGTTCTTCTTAGCTTGCCGCTCTTAAACCAGTGCCATCATCTAGTTCTTCTTAGCTTGCCGCTCTTAAGCCAATGCCATCATCTAGTTCTTCTTAGCTTGCCGCTCCCAAGCCAGTGCCATCATCTAGTTCTTCTTGGCTTGCCGCTCTTAAGCCAGTGCCATCATCTAGTTCTTCTTGGCTTGCCGCTCTCAAGCCAGTGCCATCATCTAGTTCTTCTTAGCTTGCCGCTCTTAAGCCAATGCCATCATCTAGTTCTTCTTGGCTTGCCGCTCTCAAGCCAGTGCCATCATCTAGTTCTTCTTAGCTTGCCGCTCCCAAGCCAATGCGATCAGCTAGTTCTTCTTAGCTTGCCGCTCCCAAGCCAGTGCCATCATCTAGTTCTTCTTAGCTTGCCGCTCTTAAGCCAGTGCCATCATCTAGTTCTTCTTAGCTTGAAGCTCTTAAGCCAGTGCCATCATCTAGTTCTTCTTAGCTTGCCGCTCTTAAGTCAGTGCCATCATCTAGTTCTTCTTAGCTTGCCGCTCTTAAGTCAGTGCCATCATCTAGTTCTTCTTAGCTTGCCGCTCTTAAGTCAGTGCCATCATCTAGTTCTTCTTAGCTGCCGCTCTTAAACCAGTGCCATCATCTAGTTCTTCTTAGCTTGCCGCTCTGAAGCCAAACCCGTCATCTAGTTCTTCTTAGCTTGCCGCTCCCAAGTCAGTGCCATCAGCTAGTTCTTCTTAGCTTGCCACTCTCAAGCCAGTGCCATCATCTAGTTCTTCTTAGCTTGCCACTCTCAAGCCAGTGCCATCGGCATAACAAAGGTTGTTTAAATGACCAACCAGGCCTGCTGGCAAGTCAGCGCAATTGATGTGCCATGTCTATCACCTGACCCCCAGGTTGGAGGAAAGGGCGTGACAGCAAGCCCTTGGCGTCAACATTTGTGGAAACACTAGTTCCAGATTGTGTGCTCAAGGGTCAGCACTCTCTGGGTCAGTGTCAGGCGGTCAGCTTACCGGCCATGACATTTCCCTGTAGTTATTGCAGTGGTCATCCACCTTATTATTAATCATATTTTTTTTTTCATTTATTGTCTGATCAGGATTAGAACCCCTGATCGGGGCTGATAGTGTGATTTTTGTCGTTGTTGATAAAACCTAGCTAAGCTGAATAGAAACACGAGCAATACAAAAGCAAAGAACAATAATAATATTTTTTTTTTTAAACCAGATTGTAAAAAAAGTAAAACTTGTATAGTTACGAAACGAAATAATATTTACCCACTGTAGTCAGGCATATGGCTACCATTACTGCCCCCCCCCCTCCCCCCAACCCCCAGATCTGGGGGGTGGGGGAGGGCAGTAATGGTAGCCCTACCCCTGACTACTTGTCCGCCAGGCAAACATGCTAGTCACTCTACTACCCAGCCACCTCCTGCACCCAGTAAAGAGGCCGTCGTGAATTGACAGGCCAATAGACTAGCTGGTGAGAACCGCTGCGATACAGCCCTGTCAACTGCCATACACACATACCTGTCCCCCTTGTCGGTGTGTCAACCCTGACCCCGTCTCTTGTCAAGTGTGTTGAGGATTGCGACCCCGGTCTGACCTCGCTAGCACGCATAGATCAGGGAAGGCGGGAACAGCGGATTGTGTGACGTCTGGAAATTGCCTGATAGCCGATTGTTGAAGTGGGCTAGATCGATGTTTCTCAAACTGTGCCAGTGAGAGGGTTCGGTTTGAGTTGATAGTTTTCAAAGTGGGCAGACAGAGCGAGAGAGTATTAGTTGTGTTGATATTTCTAAAACTGATCTTCTGAGAGAGTATTACTTGTCTTTTCCATTGCGCGTCGAAAACCGCCCAGTCCTCTGCCCTATCAAGGACGTCTCCACGCTGCCTTATCAAGGCCGTCTCCATCTGACAGGAATGCTGCTGACGTCACCAGACCGGGTTAACGATACTTCAACATATCAGTGTCCCGTCAGATGGTCTAATCCACACTGAAACAGTCTGTTAAGACATGAATAGTTCGTCTGCTTCGTTGCTCTGTCTACTTGATCACAGAGAGCCTTCAACTTTAAAACATTGGGACAAATACAAAGCGATGGGAAAAGAGCACTAGAAAAGCATATAGACCCTAACCCGTGTTATATATATAGTTACCTTAAATACAGCTACCAGGTTTGTAGTCAACTAAAAGTGAAGTACCGGCGTAAATATGCTTGGATGGCTTGGTATCAGGTAATCAGGCAGTGGCACTTCCAACATCACAGCCACTGGGTCATCCTGTAGTTGCTCCATTCCTTTGCTAACAAAAATCACACTAAAAGTCCACTATTGTCCCCGGTGAATAAACCTGACACAAACTGCGACTTCAGTCTCAGCCCATCCATTAGCTTGCTTTAAATGCAGAAGGCAGCTGTCAGAAGTTCTAACACACACAATTCGAAACAAGAAATGCAGTCCGTCGTGGATGGAAGGCACCATCGTTATGTTCGCATCACAAATCACGTTGGGTACATTCGGAAAGCATTTCACATGACATCTGCAGCTCACACTGTTGCGCCATGCACTCAGCCCACTTATCAGCGAGGCACCTGCTGTGGTTGTAAGCTAATCGGGCGAAGCAATGGTTGACGTGCAGAGTGGCTTGTGTTTTGTGGGGGGGGGGGGGGGGGGTGATTAAAATATATGAGAGTTTGAGGATGTGGGATATTGTCATCACAAACCATTTAGTTCTACGATAGTCCCCCCCCCCCCCCCCAGAGAAACAAGGTCACGTTATATTGATATCATTTTTTGGACTGGTCTGCTGTCCGGGGGGTTGCGGGTTTGCCGCTTTGTTGTTCGGGTTAGTTCCACGGTCCGCCCATGTACACAATGGCTAACTTCTCATCGGTCAACCTTCAGTCATCCGGTGTTCGGCAATGCCATTGATATCGCAGTTTGTATTTTTAAGCACGTTAGTGCTTTTAACACTTCAAAACATTTAGACTAACACACAACTCCCCTAGAGAGTGCTGCAACCTATGTCACATGCATTTTCTTTCTCGGAAGAAAAACGGTAATGCAAAATGCAAGACAAGCCAGAAAGGAAACAACATAGCGGCAAAGCGGTAACACCCCCCCCCCCCCCCCACCTTTTTTTCCCCTTTTCCGACAGCAGACCAGTCTAAAAAATTTATTTATGGAACGTGACCTTGTTTGTTTTGGGAGATTATCGTGGAGCTGACCGTTGTTTACATTTTGGCTAGTCTTAAATTTACGTTTTTCTTCCAAGAAAGACAATGTATTTGTACGGTGTCAGTGAAGTCTAACCGTGTCGTGTTGTTGACTTGAGCAGTGCGCAGATCTGTGGCACAATATCAGCAGACAGCTAGAGGCGACAGTCCTGAGAACATGCTGTCATCTTCTTTGTCTGATGGCAAACTTTAATGACAACATGCTGTCATCTTCTTTGTCTGATGGCAAACTTTAATGAAAACATGCTGTCATCTTCTTTGTCTGATGGCAAACTTTAATGAAAACATGCTGTCATCTTCTTTGTCTGATGGCAAACTTTAATGAGAACATGCTGTCATCTTCTTTGTCTGATGGCAAACTTTAATGAAAACATGCTGTCATCTTCTTTGTCTGATGGCAAACTTTAATGAAAACATGCTGTCATCTTCTTTGTCTGATGGCAAACTTTAATGAGAACATGCTGTCATCTTCTTTGTCTGATGGCAAACTTTAATGAAAACATGCTGTCATCTTCTTTGTCTGATGGCAAACTTTAATGAAAACATGCTGTCATCTTCTTTGTCTGATGGCAAACTTTCATGAGAACATGCTATCATCTTCTTTGTCTGATGGCAAACTTTAATGAAAACATGCTGTCATCTTCTTTGTCTGATAGCAAACTTTAATGAGAACATGCTATCATCTTCTTTGTCTGATGGCAAACTTTAATGAAAACATGCTGTCATCTTCTTTGTCTGATGGCAAACTTTAATGAGAACATGCTATCATCTTCTTTGTCTGATAGCAAACTTTAATGAGAACATGCTATCATCTTCTTTGTCTGATGGCAAACTTTAATGAAAACATGCTGTCATCTTCTTTGTCTGATAGCAAACTTTAATGAGAACATGCATTCACCTTCATTGTTTGATGACAAACTTAAATGAAAACATACATTCGCCTTCATTGTTTGATGATAAACTTTAATGAGAACATGTATTCACCTTTAGTGTTTGATGACAAACTTTAATGAGAACATGTATTCACCTTTAGTGTTTGATGACAAACTTTAATGAGAACATGTATTCACCTTTAGTGTTTGATGACAAACTTTAATGAGAACATGCATCCAGCTTCATTGTTTGATGATAAACTTTAATGAGAACATGTATTCACCTTTAGTGTTTGATGACAGACTTTAATGAGAACATGCATCCAGCTTCAGTGTTTGATGACAAACTTTAATGAGAACATGCATTCACCTTCAGTGTTTGATGACAAACTTTAATGAGAACATGCATCCATCTTCAGTGTTTGATGACAAACTTTAATGAGAACATGCATCCATCTTAAGTGTTTGATGACCGACTTTAATGAGAACATGCATTCACCTTCAGTGTTTGATGACATACTTTAATGAGAACATGCATTCACCTTCAGTGTTTGATGGCAAACATTAATGAGAACATGCATTCACCTTCAGTGTTTGATGACATACTTTAATGAGAACATGCATTCACCTTCAGTGTTTGATGGCAAACATTAATGAGAACATGCATTCACCTTTAGTGTTTGATGACATACTTTAATGGGAACATGCATTCACCTTCAATGTTTGATGGCAAACATTAATGAGAACATGCATTCACCTTCAGTGTTTGATGACAAACTTTAATGAGAACATGTATTCACCTTCAGTGTTTGATGATAAACTTTAATGAGAACATGCATTCACCTTTAGTGTTTGATGACATACTTTAATGAGAACATGCATTCAGCTTTAGTGTTTGATGACATACTTTAATGAGAACATGCATTCAGCTTTAGTGTTTGATGACATACTTTAATGAGAACATGTATTCAGCTTCAGTGTTTGATGACAGACTTTAATAAGAACATGCATTCAGCTTCAGTGTTTGATGATAAACTTTAATGAGAACATGCATTCACCTTCAGTGTTTGATGATAAACTTTAATGAGAACATGTATTCACCTTCAGTGTTTGATGACAAACTTTAATGAGAACATGTATTCACCTTTAGTGTTTGATGACAGACTTTAATGAGAACATGCATCCAGCTTCATTGTTTGATGGCAAACATTAATGAGAACATGCATTCAGCTTCAGTGTTTGATGACATACTTTAATGAGAACATGCATTCACCTTCATTGTTTGATGACAAACTTTAATGAGAACATGCATTCAGCTTCAGTGTTTGATGACAAACTTTAATGAGAACATGCATTCACCTTCAGTGTTTGATGACAAACTTTAATGAGAACATGCATCCATCTTCAGTGTTTGATGACAAACTTTAATGAGAACATGCATCCATCTTAAGTGTTTGATGACCGACTTTAATGAGAACATGCATTCACCTTCAGTGTTTGATGACATACTTTAATGAGAACATGCATTCACCTTCAGTGTTTGATGGCAAACATTAATGAGAACATGCATTCACCTTCAGTGTTTGATGACATACTTTAATGAGAACATGCATTCACCTTCAGTGTTTGATGGCAAACATTAATGAGAACATGCATTCACCTTCAGTGTTTGATGACATACTTTAATGAGAACATGCATTCACCTTCAATGTTTGATGGCAAACATTAATGAGAACATGCATTCACCTTCAGTGTTTGATGACATACTTTAATGAGAACATGCATTCACCTTCAGTGTTTGATGGCAAACATTAATGAGAACATGCATTCACCTTCAGTGTTTGATGACATACTTTAATGAGAACATGCATTCACCTTCAATGTTTGATGGCAAACATTAATGAGAACATGCATTCACCTTCAGTGTTTGATGACATACTTTAATGAGAACATGCATTCACCTTCAGTGTTTGATGACATACTTTAATGAGAACATGCATTCACCTTCAGTGTTTGATGACATACTTTAATGAGAACATGCATTCACCTTCAGTGTTTGATGACATACTTTAATCATTCACCTTCAGTGTTTCATGACATATTTTAATGAGAACATGCATTCACCTTCAGTGTTTGATGACATACTTTAATGAGAACATGCATCCACCTTCAGTGTTTGATGACAAACTTTAATGAGAACATGCATTCACCTTCAATTTTTGATGACATACTTTAATGAGAACATGCATCCACCTTCAGTGTTTGATGGCAAACAATAATAAGAACATGCATTCACCTTCAGTGTTTGATGGTAAACATTAATGAGAACATGCATTCACCTTCAGTGTTTGATGACATACTTTAATGAGAACATGCATTCCCCTTCAGTGTTTGATGGCAAACATTAATGAGAACATGCATTCACCTTCAGTGTTTGATGACATACTTTAATGAGAACATGCATTCACCTTCAGTGTTTGTTGACAAACTTTAATGAGAACATGCATTCACCTTCAGTGTTTGATGACATACTTTAATGAGAACATGCATTCACCTTCAGTGTTTGATGACATACTTTAATGAGAACATGCATTCACCTTCAGTGTTTGATGGTAAACATTAATGAGAACATGCATTCACCTTCAGTGTTTGTTGACAGACTTTAATGAGAACATGTATTCACCTTCAGTGTTTGATGACAGACTTTAATGAGAACATGTATTCACCTTCAGTGTTTGATGGCAAACTTTAATGAGAACATGCATTCACCTTCAGTGTTTGATGACAAACTTTAATGAGAACATGCATCCATCTTTAGTGTTTGATGACATACTTTAATGAGAACATGTATTCACCTTCAGTGTTTGATGGCAAACTTTAATGAGAACATGCATTCACCTTCAGTGTTTGTTGACAAACTTTAATGAGAACATGCATTCACCTTCAGTGTTTGATGACAAACTTTAATGAGAACATGTATTCAGCTTCAGTGTTTGATGGCAAACTTTAATGAGAACATGCATTCAGCTTCATTGTTTGATGACAAACTTTAATGAGAACATGCATTCACCTTCAGTGTTTGATGGCAAACTTTAATGAGAACATGCATTCAGCTTCATTGTTTGATGGCAAACTTTAATGAGAACATGCATTCAGCTTCATTGTTTGATGACAGACTTTAATGAGAACATGCATCCAGCTTCAGTGTTTGATGACATACTTTAATGAGAACATGCATCCAGCTTCAGTGTTTGATGACATACTTTAATGAGAACATGCATCCAGCTTCAGTGTTTGATGACATACTTTAATGAGAACATGCATCCAGCTTCAGTGTTTGATGACATAATTTAATGAGAACATGCATCCAGCTTCAGTGTTTGATGACAACCTTTAATGAGAACATGCATTCAGCTTCATTGTTTGATGACAGACTTTAATGAGAACATGCATTCAGCTTCATTGTTTGATGACAGACTTTAATGAGAACATGTATTCAGCTTCAGTGTTTGATGACAACCCTCAAATAGACGTCAACAAGCTAATATTCACCGCTGCTTAATAAAACAAAAACATTGTCAAGCCCAACTGTACCCTCATCTCTGATCAGTGTACGTACAGTTCAGGAATTGCATCTAAAAGTTGCTTATTTGGACAGGAATTTACACTAGGGGTGCTGGAAGGTCATGGTCGTAACGTCCAATCAATAAACAGCCAATCACGGTGTCCCTGGGCCCGAAAACGTGAGTTGTGCCGGTCACCTTATACGTGGGACTTGGCGCGCACGTTACAGATTTGAGCACGGTCGTTTCAGGGTTGTGTATGTTTATTACCACCTGGGATGGCCAAACATGGCGCGAAGGACGCGGACAGCCTGGTGAGGTCTGCGGTACCTGCCGGTGACTGGTCGTGGGCCACAACATGTCCCCAGAACCTCTAACTATCGCTTATCCTTTCCTTACACGCGTGCCCTACTGACCGGGCCCCTACTCGAACCTGTTCAGCCACTACTCGAACCTGTTCAGCCACGCAGTGTCTACATAGAGACGTGTGGATAGTTTCCTCGACACCACCTCTACAACACGTCCCCTGGTCACCTGTGGCTGGCCCGCCTGTTGCTGTGACCGCTTTCACACTTTAGTTTGCTTTAGCTTCACTTGGATAATAACATTTGTGTACTTGGATTTAGAATAATTAACTGTGTGCTGTTGGATTCAACATTTGTGCGTTGAAATTAAAATAATTACTTTTGTGCAGTTAGATCTGGAATAATTGCATTTGTTTCTGAATATGGTTGTGGACAATTACATTAGTTTTAAGATGAGAGCTGAGCGTCTGAGAAGAAACAGACTAGACAGCAAACGTTGACAACAACGGTTCTGAAATCAATACTTTAATTGTGGAAGACTTTTCTTAACGTGTGAGGGTCTTGCTAGGCACACTCGCCATCGCCATGGGCTGCGAGTCCTATGCCTCGTCATATGGTGATATCGAGCACTATTGCCTGGAATGAGGAGAGGTGTCAATGTAATGAGTGTGCCTTTTGATGAATTAGGAATACCTGCGTAAATATCTGTATTGTTAGATCAGGGATCATTTTAATAGGACGCTGTTTGTAACTGTCTTGTTGTAATGTTATGAATAATTACAATTGGAACTGTGTAGTTTAACAAGCACTAAAAAAATATTACTGTTTTGCATACTTAGATCAGTGGGGAATTGTATTGTTTTTGTTTACGTTGTTAAGTAGAAATCATGTGGGAACTGTTTTCGTTATTAGATAAGTGGGAATACTACTTTTACTGATTAGTTAGTTAGTTGTCGACAATGTTATCCTCATTGCACATCGGACAAGTCCATCAGCACTCGGATCCCATCGTCAGCATATCCCCCAGCGTGTGGCGACTGATAACGCCACTTCTGTGTTGGCTCACTATTTTACTTTGGCTGCAGTGTTCATGTTTGGCGACACCTCTTTTATTTTTATCCTGAAGCTCTTGAAGTCTTTGAGTTTCGCCGTTTCAAGGTCCTCTCCTGAATCATCTTCTCGACTTGTCACGTGAGAGCATTGAGAATGTCGGCCCGTTCCACTGGTTTTGTTCCAGCACCAACCATGACCCTGCCAGCAAGCCAATCCACTCGGTCAGTCCCTTTTATCACGAAGTATCCTGGCACGAAAGTGAAACTAATTTCTTTCAGACGAGATTTCTTCAGCGATTCCAACCATTTTCATCAAATCCGTCCCGTCTCTATCTTCCTAACCATGCTGATGGAATCACCCAGAAAGCATGCATTGGAAAACTGCTGGGTCTCCAGATATATCTTTGTTTTGTTTACAGCCATCGTGTCCCCGTGTCCAGAACCTGCCTTATCCCGCTTTCAGAACTTCACTTATCCCGCTTTCAGAACTTCACTTGTCCATGCTATCAGGACCTGCTGTGTCCCCGCTTTCAGAACTTCACTTGTCCATGCTATCAGAACCTGCTGTGTCCCCACTTTCAGAACTTCACCTGTCCTTACTATCAGGACCTGCCTTGTTCCCACTTTCAGAACTTTACTTGTCCTTACTATCAAGACCTGCCTTGTCACGACCTACCTTGTCCCGTGCATTAAGAGCTTTACTTGTTCCTGCTTTTCAGAACTTCATTTGTCCGTGCTGTAGGAACCTGTCTTGTTCCTGCTTTTAGAACTTCATTTGTCCGTGCTGTAGGAACCTGTCGTGTCCCTGCTTTTAGAACTTCATTTGTCCGTGCTGTAGGAACCTGTCTTGTCCCTGCTTTTAGAACTTCATTTGTCCGTGCTGTAGGAACCTGTCTTGTCCCTGCTTTTAGAACTTCATTTGTCCGTGTTGTAGGAACCTGTCTTGTTCCTGCTTTTAGAACTTCATTTGTCCGTGCTGTAGGAACCTGTCTTGTTCCTGCTTTTAGAACTTCATTTGTCCGTGCTGTAGGAACCTGTCTTGTCCCTGCTTTTAGAACTTCATTTGTCCGTGCTGTAGGAACCTGTCTTGTCCCTGCTTTTAGAACTTCATTTGTCCGTGTTGTAGGAACCTGTCTTGTCCCTGCTTTTAGAACTTCATTTGTCCGTGTTGTAGGAACCTGTCTTGTCCCTGCTTTTAGAACTTCATTTTTCCGTGCTGTAGGAACCTGTCTTGTCCCTGCTTTTAGAACTTCATTTGTCCGTGCTGTAGGAACCTGTCTTGTCCCTGCTTTTAGAACTTCATTTGTCCGTGCTGTAGGAACCTGTCTTGTTCCTGCTTTTAGAACTTCATTTGTCCGTGTTGTAGGAACCTGTCTTGTTCCTGCTTTCAGAACTTCATTTGTCCGTGTTGTAGGAACCTGTCTTGTCCCTGCTTATAGAACTTAATTTGCCCGTGCTGTAGGAACCTGTCGTGTCCCTGCTTTTAGAACTTAATTTGTCCGTGCTGTAGGAACCTGTCTTGTCCCTGCTTTTAGAACTTCAATTGCTCGTGCTATCAAAACCTGTCTTGTCCGTGACTTCTTAACTTCACTTGTCAGTGCTGTCAGAACATGCTTAGCCCGTGCTTTCAGAAACGACCTTATCCATGCTTTGAGAATTGTGGTCCGTGCTATCAGAACCTGTCTTGTCCGTGCTTTCAGAAATGACAAAGTTGACAGTGTGAACCTAGTATAGTTGACAGTGTGAACCTGAGTATATTTGACAGTGTGAACCTGAGTATAGTTGACAGCTACAATACATGGGATCGGATATGTTTGGTTGAAACGGACGCAAGCCACACACACGCTTGTCGTGATGTCAAGTTTTCCTGAAAACGAAACACTTTTAGCAAACAACACAAACTCGTCGACCTGATTCAAGTCAGCAAATACTTCTCTGTGACCAGCGACACAGTGCTTAACCTAGATCTCTCTCAAACACACACCGCACATACAAACACACGCGTAGACCCACCCCTGGGCCTATCCTTCTTGTCGTTTTGTCGCCCGGTGTATCGTTTGGGGGTTTCCAAGAGCACTTGTGTGCCTGCCGGTTGCCTTAGTTTGTAGTGAATTGCCTACGGGCGACAAGCAAGGCTTGATCCCCGCTTGTGGAAATATGCCGGTGATTCATGCATAACTGTGCCCCAATCGTTGTCAGTGTGTTATCTGAAACTGTCTAACCGCCCCAACACCGACTGACACCTGGAGAGAAGGATCACCGTACTTGAGGACATCGTTTCAAGTTTGCGGCTGTAAGATATTTCTGCAGGACTGTATCGTGGTGTAGGGCCGCCTCACGGAATTATGTGGATGTACCTGTGGTGCCTCTCGTGTTTACAATCGTGTGTGCTTGGAGGCACTTGTTGCCAGTGTTAGACTCTTTTTGTGTGTCTGGTTTCACTTGCACGTAGTTGATGTTTGAACAACCAAGTCTCAAGAATAGAGAGTGCATAAACACAATGTTATTTTTATTCATGATAGAACAAATAACTACCATACTTGATTATTCTATACCTAGTATATGTAATAATTAATATAGAGTATATAATAGACTATTCTATACTTTGTTGAGTATACATAATGCTATAGACTACTGTGTTGAAGATGTCTATAATATAGAGTAGGTAATCACTAGAGTGAATTATTCGAAGTTGGATTATTCAAAGCCTGGTAAGTCTGTGTGTTTCTCCTCACTACTAGAAGTGAGAGAAACACCGACAAGTCAGACATCTTGTCCACTGAGTGGACATGGAGAACTGACCGCCACCGCCTACCACTCGGTATGGGTTTGCTAAATGAATGAATGAGTCAGTCTAGAGTTGACATCACGGCACTCGGGTCATTCCCGCACGTGTTTCGTCTCCTCTCTCAGGATCCAACAAAGCGCTAATAGAAGCTACAAGTTGAACCTAAACGACCTTTTCGCTGCGCACTTTCTGGGATCAACTGGACAGTACAGTATAACAGAGAATTCAATAATTGAATGACCAATTAACGTGTTGGGGGGGGGGGGGTGTGCAGTGTACATTCTATAGATATTCAATACTGAAAAGGGGGGGGGGGGCATTGGAGGACTTTAATGGTTGCAACTTGTAGTATTAGCATACCGACTCTTCGTTGGCTGTTGAAGAAGGGGTCGGAGCATGTATGGGAATGTCCTGCGTGCAGTGATGTTATTTGTTAATTCATTCATTCAATCTTTGACGAATTTGCCTTACACCCAATACATTTGCTGGTCGCTGTTTGAGGCTGGGTTGAATGAAAGCCGAGGGTAGTCCATGAAGCGGAAGAAGGACTGAGTTTACTTGGGGCTGACTGTAATGGGAAGGGTGTTCAGTAAAGGACTTGTCTCATGATGATGATGAAAAAGAAGCCAATACAGTACCACAAGATTTAAACCGCCTGCCTCGCGCTCTTAAGGTCGTGGTTCGTTTCGTAGATAAGTCATTGGGTTCACGCGCGCAGTTTTACGGAAATCGCCGATGATCGTAGCTGGAGTTTTGGAGATCAAGCTTTGTTTGACACCCCCAATAGGCGACTAGCCCTTCTGTGGAGAGAGACCAAATAGAATAACCCAGTGTAGTGAAGTCGCCCCTCTAGGATTTTACTATAACTTGAAACATCTTCTGAATCTCACTTAGCTACCTCACATGATTATTTTAGAGGCTGGTACCATAGGTCAGTGGAGCTTCCGGTGAATTCCTGGATTCATAGTCGCGAGCAATTAGAGCGTACCGTGAAAATATCAGGTCAGGTTTTTGTGTTCACTAAACAGGCTTTTAGTGTTGTCATTCTAAAGTATTGTTGAATGTTGAATTAAGGATCGACATCACAGCACTCGGGACCCTCCCATGAGTGCTGTCCCCATCTTCAGTAGCAAGCAAAGAGTTCCAGTTGTAATGGCACCATTATCAATCTAAAGTAAATGGAATATAACAAATAGAGACCTGAGAAAATGTTGCGTGCATACAAAAGATAGGCTTCATACACTCATTTAATTAGATGTGATTCTCAGGGAAATCTAAAATTACTGTGCTGTCATTAACAGTGAGTTCCTAGAGCTAGTGATGTCCTACGTTCCTCAGTGATGACTTCCAACTTGTGTGATCACTTCCTGATTTATTGGAACGTTTTAAAAGGCCAGGTTTTGTTTGGCGTTGGTTGTTCGCCATATTTGAGGTCGGATTCTATTTCGGTTGTTGATTAAATGGAGCCCAGCTTACTTGTGTGTGGAATACCGTTTGTGTGAGCACGTTCCTCTGTGAATGGAACCCACGTGCAGTGCCCAGAGACGCCCGGATGTAATGGTCCGCCAGTCAGGGACCTGTAGCAGGGGGGAGGAGGTTGTCTGATCACAAAATCAATACCAGATACTTGTGGCTGGGGGTCAGAGGTCATGTTCCAGAGTTAGGATAAGCAACTAGCCACAGAAAGCTATGTACTCAAGTGTACTCAACTTGGCCGAGGTAAGAGTCATTTAAGGCAAACTTCTGAACCTGAGTGTAACTTAGTTACAAGTTTCCTAGTTACAAATGTGTGTTCTGCTTGTGTAAAATTCTGTCTGTATGTCCTTCTGCATGTATTCACGTCTCTGCCTACCCACCTGTCTCTCTGTTATTGGTTTATGTTTCTCTATGTCTTTGTGGTGAATGTTATCCTTGACGTAGGCCCACGGTGCCAGCTTGGCTGCCCACCATTTGATAGCTTGCCGACTAAACAAAGTCAGCTTGCAAATTCTTGCGAGGTCGTCACAACATTTGCTGTCTGTGATTTACCTAGGTGATTTTTACCTACACTAGCTTGCTATTGAGACGAGACCGAGAATTCCAAAGAGATGTATAAATCCTGTCCTGGTTTACTTGACTTTCTGCTGGACAGTCTTGCAAGGATTCTTGCGAGGATTGTTATAAATCCAGTTGTTACCCAGTACTGCACATTATATACCGTGATTAGTTTAGCCAGTACTGCACACTCTATGAATTAGTTAGCAGTACGCACAATAGATGCCGTGATTAGTTGACAATAGATGCCATGATTAGTTAGACAGTACTGCACAATAGATGCCATGATTAGTTACTGCACAATAGATCCAGTGACTGCACAATAGATGCCATGATTAGTTAGCCAGTACTGCACAATAGATGCCGTGATTAGTTAGCCAGTACTGCACACTATATGCCATGATTAGTTAGCCAGTACTGCACAATAGATGCCATGATTAGTTAGCCAGTACTGCACAATAGATGCCATGATTAGTTAGCCAGTACTGCACACTAGATGCCGTGATGTTGCACACTAGCCACACAATGATGCCATGATTAGTTAGCCAGTACTGCACACTAGATGCCGTGATAGTAGTTAGCCTGCACAGTGCCACTTAGTTAGCACACTGTATGCACTGTATGATTAGTTAGTACTGCACACTAGCCATGATTAGTTAGCCAGTACTGCACAATAGATGCCGTGATTAGTTAGCCAGTACTGCACACTAGATGCCAATAGATGCCATGATTAGACTGCACAATAGATGCCATGATTAGTTAGCCAGTACTGCACACTATATGCCATGATTAGTTAGCCAGTACTGCACACTGTATACCGTGATTAGTTAGCCAGTACTGCACACTATATACCGTGATTAGTTAGCCAGTACTGCACACTATATACCGTGATTAGTTAGCCAGTACTGCACACTAGATGCCGTGATTAGTTAGCCAGTACTGCACAATAGATGCCATGATTAGTTAGCCAGTACTGCACACTATATGCCATGATTAGTTAGCCAGTGATTAGATTAGTTAGCCAGTACTGCTGCCACATTAGTTAGCCAGTATGCACACTAGATGCCATGATTAGTTAGCCAGTACTGCACACTAGATGCCATGATTAGTTAGCCAGTACTGCACATTAGTTAGCCAGTACTGCACAATAGATGCCATGATTAGTTAGCCAGTACTGCACACTATATGCCATGATTAGTTAGCCAGTACTGCACACTATATGCCATGATTAGTTAGCCAGTACTGCACACTAGTTATGCCATGATTAGTTAGCCACTGCACACTACCGTGCAGTTAGCCAGTACTACAATAGATGCCATGATTAGTTAGCCAGTACTGCACAATAGATGCCATGATTAGTTAGCCAGTACTGCACACTAGATGCCATGATTAGTTAGCCAGTACTGCACAATAGATGCCATGATTAGTTAGCCAGTACTGCACACTATATGCCATGATTAGTTAGCCAGTACTGCACACTATATGCCATGATTAGTTAGCCAGTACTGCACACTAGATGCCATGATTAGTTAGCCAGTACTGCACACTAGATGCCATGATTAGTTAGCCAGTACTGCACACTATATGCCATGATTAGTTAGCCAGTACTGCACACTAGATGCCATGATTAGTTAGCCAGTACTGCACACTATATGCCATGATTAGCCAGTTAGCCAGTACTGCACCACTAGATGCCATGATTAGTTAGCCAGTACTGCACACAGATATGATGCCATGATTAGTTAGCCAGTACTGCACACTAGATGCCATGATTAGTTAGCCAGTACTGCACAATAGATGCCATGATTAGTTAGCCAGTACTGCACAATAGATGCCATGATTAGTTAGCCAGTACTGCACACTAGATGCCATGATTAGTTAGCCAGTACTGCACACTATATGCCATGATTAGTTAGCCAGTACTGCACAATAGATGCCATGATTAGTTAGCCAGTACTGCACAATAGATGCCATGATTAGTTAGCCAGTACTGCACACTAGATGCCATGATTAGTTAGCCAGTACTGCACAATAGATGCCATGATTAGTTAGCCAGTACTGCACACTATATGCCATGATTAGTTAGCCAGTACTGCACACTATATGCCATGATTAGTTAGCCAGTACTGCACACTATATGCCATGATTAGTTAGCCAGTACTGCACACTATATGCCATGATTAGTTAGCCAGTACTGCACACTATATGCCATGATTAGTTAGCCAGTACTGCACACTATATGCCATGATTAGTTAGCCAGTACTGCACACTATATGCCATGATTAGTTAGCCAGTACTGCACAATAGATGCCATGATTAGTTAGCCAGTACTGCACACTATATGCCATGATTAGTTAGCCAGTACTGCACAATAGATGCCATGATTAGTTAGCCAGTACTGCACACTATATGCCATGATTAGTTAGCCAGTACTGCACACTATATGCCATGATTAGTTAGCCAGTACTGCACAATAGATGCCATGATTAGTTAGCCAGTACTGCACAATAGATGCCATGATTAGTTAGCCAGTACTGCACAATAGATGCCATGATTAGTTAGCCAGTACTGCACAATAGATGCCATGATTAGTTAGCCATGCATTATGCCATTTAGTTAGCCAGTACTGCACAATAGATGCCATGATTAGCCATGATTAGTTAGTTAGCCAGTACTGCACAATAGATGCCATGATTAGTTAGCCAGTACTGCACAATAGATGCCATGATTAGTTAGCCAGTACTGCACAATAGATGCCATGATTAGTTAGCCAGTACTGCACAATAGATGCCATGATTAGTTAGCCAGTACTGCACAATAGATGCCATGATTAGTTAGCCAGTACTGCACAATAGATGCCATGATTAGTTAGCCATTAGTAGCCAGTACTGCACAATAGATGCCATGATTAGTTAGCCAGTACTGCACAATAGATGCCATGATTAGTTAGCCAGTATGCTACACTAGATGCCATGATTAGTTAGCCAGTACTGCACAATAGATGCCATGATTAGTTAGCCAGTACAGCACAATAGATGCCATGATTAGTTAGCCAGTACTGCACACTATATGCCATGATTAGTTAGCCAGTACTGCACACTATATGCCATGATTAGTTAGCCAGTACTGCACAATAGATGCCATGATTAGTTAGCCAGTACTGCACAATAGATGCCATGATTAGTTAGCCAGTACTGCACACTATATGCCGTGATTAGTTAGCCAGTACAGCACACTATATGCCATGATTAGTTAGCCAGTACAGCACATATTTTACTATGATGACTACAGTTGATGTGTCACTTGTATCCACCACAATCAAATCTTTCATACAGACCAGCGCACTATAAGTCTCTGGTCTTAAACCTGGCAAATATTTGAATACAGAAGTTCCCTCGCCCCGCCCCTCGCAGGAGAAAGCCACCGAAGCCCAGGCCGTGTTTACCGGATTATCCCCAGAATGCAAGTAGCTGTACGCTACACACTGTCACTGTAACGCTACACACTGTCACTGTATTGCTACATACTGTCACTGTAACGCTACACACTGTCACTGTAACCCTACACACTGTCACTGTATTGCTACATACTGTCACTGTGTGGCAGTATGCTACTGCTGTCTGTTTTTATGTCTCGTCTATTGTGAGCTCTCTTGTCATTCCGTCTCGTTGTTTTATTTCTGTCATTAGCTCTCCGATTTTTCCGTCTCTTTAAAACTAAATATTTGTTTCGAGGCTCTAGCTAACCGGTAGTCCACATACGGGCCTCACATGGAGCAGGGGCGGCCATGTGGATGCGGCTCCAGAGGCAGCCCTCATCTTGTTAAGGCTTTGACGCTTTCTTGGTGTCACACACAGAGATTAGTGACTGATTACCTAATGTGGGGCTGCACCTAGAACAGAGTCTGTCCTTAAGGCAACCCAAAGCAATTTTCTAAATGATGTCTGTCTGCGGAAAGGCGTTGTCTTATCTGGGATTGGCCTCATTTTGACAGTGACGGCAGTCGGAAGATCTGTCATGTAGTTTGTATCAAAGATCCGGTTTCCTGGCCACTGGTTTGCTGGAAGTGTATGGACATATGTTGACCACACAGTCCACACTCACTGGGCATCACAAAGTCCACACTCACTGGGCATCACAAAGTCCACACTCACTGGGCATCACACAGTCCACACTCACTGGGCATCACAAAGTCCACACTCACTGGGCATCACACAGTCCACACTCACTGGGCATCACAAAGTCCACAGTCACTGGGCATCACACAGTCCACACTCACTGGGCATCACACAGTCCACACTCACTGGGCATCACAAAGTCCACACTCACTGGGCATCACACAGTCCACACTCACTGGGCATCACAAAGTCCACACTCACTGGGCATCACACAGTCCACACTCACTGGGCATCACAAAGTCCACACTCACTGGGCATCACACAGTCCACACTCACTGGGCATCACACAGTCCACACTCACTGGGCATCACAAAGTCCACACTCACTGGGCATCACACAGTCCACACTCACTGGGCATCACAAAGTCCACACTCACTGGGCATCACAAAGTCTACAGTCACTGGGCATCACAAAGTCCACAGTCACTGGGCATCACACAGTCCACACTCACTGGGCATCACAAAGTCCACACTCACTGGGCATCACACAGTCCACACTCACTGGGCATCACAAAGTCCACACTCACTGGGCATCACACAGTCCACACTCACTGGGCATCACAAAGTCCACACTCACTGGGCATCACACAGTCCACACTCACTGGGCATCACACAGTCCACACTCACTGGGCATCACAAAGTCCACACTCACTGGGCATCACACAGTCCACACTCACTGGGCATCACAAAGTCCACACTCACTGGGCATCACACAGTCCACACTCACTGGGCATCACACAGTCCACACTCACTGGGCATCACAAAGTCCACACTCACTGGGCATCACACAGTCCACACTCACTGGGCATCACAAAGTCCACACTCACTGGGCATCACAAAGTCCACACTCACTGGGCATCACACAGTCCACAGTCACTGGGCATCACACAGTCCACACTCACTGGGCATCACAAAGTCCACAGTCACTGGGCATCACACAGTCACTAGGCATCACAAAGTCCACACTCACTGGGCATCACAAAGTCCACACTCACTGGGCATCACAAAGTCCACAGTCACTGGGCATCACACAGTCACTAGGCATCACAAAGTCCACACTCACTGGGCATCACAAAGTCCACACTCACTGGGCATCACAAAGTCCACAGTCACTGGGCATCACAAAGTCCACAGTCACTGGGCATCACAAAGTCCACACTCACTGGGCATCACACAGTCCACACTCACGGGGCATCACACAGTCCACACTCACTGGGCATCACACAGTCCACACTCACTAGGCATCACAAAGTCCACAGTCATTGGGCATCACAATTCAGAATCAATTCTGTTCAGACATTCCTGGCGTTCAAAGTCCTCCTTTAATGTCGAATACCAGATGCTCTTGATTACCAGTATGTTCGCAAATGTCTCACCAGCGATGCGAGTGGTGGGTGTTCAGTTACAATTATCACTAGAATTTAACGTGGTCAGGGGAAATCTTACGTTGTACATTTTTTATTCTAATCCACGAAACACGCCAACACATTGAAGATCGTGACCAGATTTGCCCGTGTTCAATACAACATCATGTCGATATTCAGTCATCAGACAGCACTTGTATCAAGACGCGATTAGATGTGCAGTACTCCCAGTTATTAGGAGCCAGGAATAAAGTCATGGTGGTTTAGTTGGAGAAACCTTTTGTTTGAGGCTTTTGATGAGATTATCGTCCTCATTGGTAGGAGAAACGTGCTATTACGCATTTGACAAGAATATGTTCTCATCTGGAGTCGTAATTGTGTCTGAAGGTGTGTGTGGCGTGTCTGGAGGTGTGTTTTGTAGTTGTGTCTGGAGGTGTGTGTGAAGGTTGTGTCTGGGAAGGTGTGTGTTGCAGTTGTGTCTGGAGGTGTGTGTGGCGTGTCTGGAGGTGTGTGTGAAGGTTGTGTCTGGAGGTGTGTGTGGCATGTCTGGAGGTGTGTGTGGCGTGTCTGGAGGTGTGTGTGGAGGTTGTGTCTGTGAAGGTGTGTGTTGCAGTTGTGACTGGAGGTGTGTGTGTGGCGTGTCTGAAGATGTGTGTGGCGTGTCTGGAGGTGTGTGTGTAGCGTGTCTGGAGGTGTGTGTGGCGTGTCTGGAGGTGTGTGTGGCGTGCCTGGAGGTGTGTGTGGCGTGTCTGGAGGTGTGTGTGGCGTGTCTGGAGGTGTGTGTGGCGTGTCTGGAGGTGTGTGTGTGTGGCGTGTCTTCAGGTGTGTGTGTGTGGCGTGTCTGAAGGTGTGTGTGGAAGTTGTGTCTGTGAAGGTGTGTGTTGCAGTTGTGTCTGGAGGTGTGTGTGGCTTTCTGGAGGTGTGTTTGGCGTGTCGGGAGGTGTGTGTGGCGTGTCTGGAGGTGTGTGTGGCGTGTCTGGAGGTGTGTGTGGAGGTTGTGTCTGTGGAGGTGTGTGTGGAGGTTGTGTCTGTGAAGGTGTGTGTTGCAGTTGTGACTGGAGGTGTGTGTGTGTGGCGTGTCTGGAGGTGTGTGTGGCGTGTCTGGAGGTGTGTGTGGCGTGTCTGGAGGTGTGTGTGTGTGTGGCGTGTCTGGAGGTGTGTGTGGCGTGTCTGGAGGTGTGTGTGGCGTGTCTGGAAGTGTGGGTGGCGTGTCTGGAGGTGTGGGTGGCGTGTCTGGAGGTGTGGGTAGCGTGTCTGGAGGTGTGGGTGGCGTGTCTGGAGGTGTGTGTGTGTGGCGTGTCTGGAGGTGTGTGTGGCTTGTCTTGAGGTTTGTGTGGCATGTCTGAAGGTGTGTGTGGCTTGTCTGGTGTGACTGTGTGCCCGACAAGGGTGCCACGCCGAAAAAAATGTTAGAACCGCTGGCCTAGACTAACACTTAAAGTGTTTTTAAATTGCCTTTGTCCGTAATGCGTACCGCTAGAAAGTGTTGCACAGTGAAACGTTCCCACGGTAGTCTTCACATATAACCGTCTCCCCACACTACTGCGACATTCCCTGAATACTCTCCACAGTACTTCTGCATACATGTGTAGTGTCCGGGTCGGCCCGTTGATCTCCCAGCAATCAAACGCAGTTATAAATCCGAACACGGCTTGCAGGTTGTCATCTGACTGTCATAGCTTCCACAAATATGATCTGCGTTTGTGAATCATGAAAACACTGTAAACACAAAGCAAGAATCAGTGACCAAATAAAAACAACACGTCTGTTGTTACACTGTGCAACTCACCACGGATATTTCTAATTAACCACGTAGCCGTTTTATCTTTTTCAGTTGCCACTGCTTCCGCCAATATAATAATCGTCTAAATTATGGTCTGTAAAAAGAATATTTCTGCGAAACTGAAACATGACGTTCTTTTACAATAGCTAGGGATCTAAAATTAAGTAGAGAAATTGTAAGTAGATACCCGGATATTGTTTACAGGAGAATTAAACTCGAAAAGTTAGTGACAGCTGGAAAATGTGATTTTAAAACGGGTACGGAAAAGATGGGGAGATAAATACTCGGCATCAGATTCAAAACAGAAGAACATGGACTGATGCGAGAGTTGTGTTAGCGTGTCAGACCTGCTTTGATGACACTGCACACGGACATGATAATGAAACAGACATACGTAAACGGCAGACAGACACCAGGTGTATGGGACCTGTAGTGGCAGACATACACCAGGTGTATGGGACCTGTAGTTGCAGACACCAGGTGTATGAGAACTGTAGTGACAGACAGACACCAGGTGTATGAGAACTGTAGTGACAGACAGACACCAGGTGTATGAGAACTGTAGTGACAGACAGACACCAGGTGTATGAGAACTGTAGTGACAGACAGACACCAGGTGTATGGGACCTGTAGTGGCAGACAGACACCAGGTGTATGAGAACTGTAGTGACAGACAGACACCAGGTGTATGGGACCTGTAGTGGCAGACAGACACCAGATGTATGGGACCTGTAGTGACAGACACCAGGTGTATGGGACCTGTAGTTGCAGACAGACACCAGGTGTATGGGACCTGTAGTGGCAGACAGACACCAGGTTTATGGGACCTGTAGTGGCAGACACCAGGTGTATGGGACCTGTAGTGACAGACACCAGGTGTATGGGACCTGTAGTGACAGACACCAGGTGTATGGGACCTGTAGTGGCTGACAGACACCAGGTGTATGGGACCTGTAGTGGCAGACAGACACCAGGTGTATAGGACCTGTGGTGACAGACACCAGGTGTATGGGACCTGTAGTGGCTGACAGACACCAGGTGTATAGGACCTGTAGTGACAGACACCAGGTGTATGGGACCTGTAGTGGCAGACAGACACCAGGTGTATGGGACCTGTAGTGGCAGACAGACACCAGGTGTATGGGACCTGTAGTGGCAGACAGACACCAGGTGTATGGGACCTGTAGTGGCAGACAGACACCAGGTGTATGGGACCTGTAGTGACAGACACCAGGTGTATGGGACCTGTAGTGACAGACAGACACCAGGTGTATGGGACCTGTAGTGGCAGACAGACACCAGGTGTATGGGACCTGTAGTGACAGACAGACACCAGGTGTATGGGACCTGTAGTGGCAGACAGACACCAGGTGTATGGGACCTGTAGTGGACAGACAGGTGTACAGTGGCAAACAGACACCCAGGTGTATGGGACACTGTAGTGGCAGACAGACACCAGGTGTATGGGACCTGTAGTGGCAGACAGACACCAGGTGTATGGGACCTGTAGTGGAGACACCAGGTGTATGGGACCTGTAGTGGCAGACAGACCCAGGTGTATGGGACCTGTAGTGACAGACACACCAGGTGTATAGGGACCTGTAGTGACAGACACCAGGTGTATGGGACCTGTAGTGGCAGACAGGACACCAGGTGTATGGGACCGTAGACAGACACCAGGTGTATGGGACCTGTAGTGGCAGACACCAGGTTTATGGGACCTGTAGTGGCAGACACCAGGTGTATGGGACCTGTAGTGACAGACAGACACCAGGTGTATGGGACCTGTAGTGGCAGACAGACACCAGGTGTATAGGACCTGTAGTGGCAGACAGACACCAGGTGTATAGGACCTGTAGTGGCAGACAGACACCAGGTGTATGGGACCTGTAGTGGCAGACAGACACCACCAGGGTGTATGGGACCTGTAGTGGCAGACAGACACCAGGTGTATGGGACCTGTAGTGGCAGACAGACACCAGGTGTATAGGACCTGTAGTGGCAGACAGACACCAGGTGTATGGGACCTGTAGTGGCAGACAGACACCAGGTGTATGGGACCTGTAGTGGCAGACAGACACCAGGTGTATAGGACCTGTAGTGGCAGACAGACACCAGGTGTATAGGACCTGTAGTGACAGACACCAGGTGTATGAGAACTGTAGTGGCAGACAGACACCAGGTGTATAGGACCTGTAGTGACAGACACCAGGTGTATGGGACCTGTAGTGGCAGACAGACACCAGGTGTATAGGACCTGTAGTGACAGACACCAGGTGTATAGGACCTGTAGTGACAGACACCAGGTGTATGGGACCTGTAGTGGCTGACAGACATCAGGTGTATAGGACCTGTAGTGGCAGACACCAGGTTATGGGACCTGTAGTGGCAGACAGACACCAGGTGTATGGGACCTGTAGTGACAGACACCAGGTGTATGGGACCTGTAGTGGCAGACAGACACCAGGTGTATAGGACCTGTAGTGACAGACACCAGGTGTATGGGACCTGTAGTGGCAGACAGACACCAGGTGTATGGGACCTGTAGTGGCAGACAGACACCAGGTGTATGGGACCTGTAGTGACAGACACCAGGTGTATGGGACCTGTAGTGACAGACACCAGGTGTATGAGACCTGTAGTGGCTGACAGACACCAGGTGTATGAGACCTGTAGTGACAGACAGACACCAGGTGTATGGGACCTGTAGTGGCAGACAGACACCAGGTGTATGGGACCTGTAGTGACAGACAGACACCAGGTGTATGGGACCTGTAGTGACAGACAGACACCAGGTGTATGGGACCTGTAGTGGCAGACAGACATCAGGTGTATGGGACCTGTAGTGGCAGACACCAGGTGTATGGGACCTGTAGTGACAGACAGACACCAGGTGTATGGGACCTGTAGTGGCAGACAGACACCAGGTGTATGAGACCTGTAGTGGCTGACAGACACCAGGTGTATGAGACCTGTAGTGGCTGACAGACACCAGGTGTATAGGACCTGTAGTGGCAGACAGACACCAGGTGTATAGGACCTGTAGTGGCAGACAGACACCAGGTGTATGGGACCTGTAGTGGCTGACAGACACCAGGTGTATAGGACCTGTAGTGGCAGACAGACACCAGGTGTGTGGGACCTGTAGTGGTAGACAGACACCAGGTGTGTGGGACCTGTAGTGGTAGCCGTTGTTCCCCTCCAGGTTGCTGTCCGAATGATTAACACCTCAGCCATGTGAATCAGACAGGATCAGATCCCAGAAACCGATATCAGCCGTACACAGCTGTTACAATAGGGCAGCCCTACACAGATGTTACACTTGGGCAGCCCTACACAGCTGTTACAATAGGGCAGCCCTACACAGTTGTTACAAAAGGGCAGCCCTACACAGCTGTTACATTAGAGCAGCCCTACACAGCTGTTACATTAGGGCAGCCCTACAGAGCTGTTACATTAGGGCAGCCTTACACAGCTGTTACATTAGGGCAGTCCTACACAGCTGTTACAATAGAGCAGCCCTACACAGCTGTTACAATAGAGCAGCCCTACACAGCTGTTACAATAGGGCAGCCCTACACAGCTGTTACATTAGGGCAGCCCTACACAGCTGTTACATTAGGGCAGCCCTACACTGCTGTTACATTAGGCAGCGCGACAGCAGTTAACAATAAATAAAACCAGTATTAAACAACATGGACAGGAGAAGGTCAACTTATCAGACATGGGGAATAAAACCAGTATTAAACAACATGGACAGGAGAAGGTCAACTTATCAGACAAGACGAATAAAACCAGTATTAAACAACATGGACAGGAGAAGGTCAACTTATCAGACATGGCGAATAAAACTTGTATTAAACAACATGGACAGGAGAAGGTCAACTTATCAGACATGGCGAATAAAACATGTATTAAACAACATGGACAGGAGAAGGTCAACTTAATAAACACATGACACACATAACATATATTAGACGGCTCCAGTGTGCATGTACAACAGACAGGCCGAGTAGCTTATGACCCTAGGACACAGCCAAGTCTGGTTCGGCTGTGTCCCGCTGCCTAGGACACAGCCAAGTCTGGTTCGACTGTGTCCCGCTGTCCGTGCCCAGCAGGTTCCCCTTTGGTTTAGGAAAAGCTCTCTGGTCAAATATCTTGGCGAGAAGGGTGTTTCCTTCCAAGCCGGAGTGCATCCGCCTGAGAGGGGAGGAGTCTGTACAACCCATGTGCACGCAGAAATCAAGTTGTTGAACAAGACCAAAGTCCAGAAGTGAACGAACAACCAAAACTTTCCCCCGAGGAGAAGAAGAAGAAGAAGGAGAGGAAGCAATGACGTATGTAACCAGAGACTGAGGTGGACTATTGTCAGAAAGAGAGCCCACTTCTGTGGAACAGTTGTTAAATAGGTAGTGTCTGTCTGTGCGCGAGCCGCCCGGGTGTAGCGGCTAGACCCTGGCCTGCGGAGTGGAAGTCCCTGGGGTCGGGTACTAAAAAGGACGGACTGGTTGTTTTGTTTTTTAAAATGACCTTGGCCCCCACGCCGACCCAGCCTTAAGTGGATACCAGGTAAAGTCTTGAGAAGTAAAGGCGGCCGGCATGACGCTGACCATATCAACCATGAAGTGCCGATTGGTTTGTAAAGTATAGGTCTCGCCCTATATGCCCAGAACGCATGTAGGCTTGAAAAGGAGTTGATAATTGATAACCGTTATCAGGTTTAACCCATTGTCTAACCATAAGATATCACTGGCTCCCCTTTGATCCGGTTGACGGGTTGCTAACCATAACTTAACACGTGGTCAGCCTGGATGGATCAGAAAAAGTTCCTGGCCTCATTCTTGTGGCCACTCAAACGGGTCATGAATGTAATCCATGCAGAGAAACAGTAGACGGGGCCACACTTCTATCCTATGATTGCTTGTTTCACGTCCAAGTCTTAGCTGATAACAGCAAGCAAGTCTAGCCATGTAATCGCTTGGCTATCGTCTCATATAACTCTTTACAAGTGCCCTGTTGCTGGTTATCGACAGTTCTCTTACTTCACCCAAACTGTTGTTAGCCATCATTGTTTCACAGTGCTCATAACCGACACGATGTGACAAACTGTCTGTGTGTTTTTATAAAATGTAGATCCAGGTATTGCGACTATCATCACACATTTCCCTGAAACATCACCAATTGATTGTTGACATTCATTGTATACTGCTGACTCAACATCTCTGTCGTTTTGTCTTGTGTACCGTCACTATCTCTTTCACTGGTCATTGTCGTATGACGCTGTCACATGTCTTCATTAGGGTTGCCCCTCATGAACCAAAAAGACACTCTGAAGTAGTTTATGTATTGAGATGTTGGCTCGTGTTGGTTTAGGTGGCATCCCGCAGTTCTAATGAACATCCAACCTACTCCAGTGTGAGGCGACTATGGCACTACTGAATCAATAATTATTCCTAGGTGCAACTTGGTCTGACTTCCCCACTACTTATAAGCTCCCAGACTACACAGGAATCCTATACTAGTCACAATAACACAGTACACAATAAAACATCCAAATACCACACTTACTCCAGCTAACCTAAAGAACTGTGAAAGATTCCGCACTCACCCCAGCTAACCTAAAAAACTAGTGAAAGATGCCACACTCACCCCAGCTAACCTAAAGAACTGTGAAAGATTCTACACTCACCCCAGCTAACCTAAAAAACTGTGAAAGATTCCACACTCACCCCAGCTAACCTAAAAAACTAGTGAAAGATTCCACACTCACCCTAGCTAACCTAAAAAACTAGTGAAAGATGCCACACTCACCCCAGCTAACCTAAAAAACTGTGAAAGATTCCACACTCACTCCAGCTAACCTAAAAAACTAGTGAAAGATGCCACACTCACCCCAGCTAACCTAAAAAACTAGTGAAAGATGCCACACTCACCCCAGCTAACCTAAAAAACTGTGAAAGATGCCACACTCACCCCAGCTAACCTAAAAAACTGAAAGATTCCACACTCACTCCAGCTAACCTAAAAAACTAGTGAAAGATGCCACACTCACCCCAGCTAACCTAAAGAACTGTGAAAGATTCTACACTCACTCCAGCTAACCTAAAGAACTGTGAAAGATTCCACACTCACTCCAGCTAACCTAAAGAACTGTGAAAGATTCTTCACTCACCCCAGCTAACCTAAAGAACTGTGAAAGATTCTACACTCACCCCAGCTAACCTAAAGAACTGTGAAAGATTCCACACTCACCCCAGCTAACCTAAAGAACTGTGAAAGATTCTACACTCACTCCAGCTAACCTAAAGAACTGTGAAAGATTCCACACTCACTCCAGCTAACCTAAAGAACTGTGAAAGATTCCGCACTCACCCCAGCTAACCTAAAGAACTGTGAAAGATTCCGCACTCAGCCCAGCTAACCTAAAGAACTGTGAAAGATTCCGCACTCAGCCCAGCTAACCTAAAGAACTAGTGAAAGATTCTACATTCGCTCCAGCTAACTTAAAGAACTGTGAAAGATTCTACATTCGCTCCAGCTAACCTAAAGAACTAGTGAAAGATTCTACATTCGCTCCAGCTAACCTAAAGAACTAGTGAAAGATTCTACATTCGCTCCAGCTAACCTAAAGAACTAGTGAAAGATTCTACATTCGCTCCAGCTAACCTAAAGAACTAGTGAAAGATTCTACATTCGCTCCAGCTAACCTAAAGAACTAGTGAAAGATTCTACATTCGCTCCAGCTAACCTAAAGAACTAGTGAAAGATTCTACATTCGCTCCAGCTAACCTAAAGAACTAGTGAAAGATTCTACATTCGCTCCAGCTAACCTAAAGAACTAGTGAAAGATTCTACATTCGCTCCAGCTAACCTAAAGAACTAGTGAAAGATTCTACATTCGCTCCAGCTAACCTAAAGAACTAGTGAAAGATTCTACATTCGCTCCAGCTAACCTAAAGAACTAGTGAAAGATTCTACATTCGCTCCAGCTAACCTAAAGAACTAGTGAAAGATTCTACATTCGCTCCAGCTAACCTAAAGAACTAGTGAAAGATTCTACATTCGCTCCAGCTAACCTAAAGAACTAGTGAAAGATTCTACATTCGCTCCAGCTAACCTAAAGAACTAGTGAAAGATTCTACATTCGCTCCAGCTAACCTAAAGAACTATGAAAGATTCTACATTCGCTCCAGCTAACCTAAAGAACTAGTGAAAGATTCTACATTCGCTCCAGCTAACCTAAAGAACTAGTGAAAGATTCTACATTCGCTCCAGCTAACCTAAAGAACTAGTGAAAGATTCTACATTCGCTCCAGCTAACCTAAAGAACTAGTGAAAGATTCTACATTCGCTCCAGCTAACCTAAAGAACTAGTGAAAGATTCTACATTCGCTCCAGCTAACCTAAAGAACTAGTGAAAGATTCTACATTCCAGCTAACCTAAAGAACTGTGAAAGATTAACTCACTCCAGCTAACCTAAAGAACTAGTGAAAGATTCTACATTCGCTCCAGCTAACCTAAAGAACTAGTGAAAGATTCTACATTCGCTCCAGCTAACCTAAAGAACTAGTGAAAGATTCTACATTCGCTCCAGCTAACCTAAAGAACTGTGAAAGATTCTACATTCGCTCCAGCTAACCTAAAGAACTGTGAAAGATTCTACATTCGCTCCCTAAAGCTAAAGATTCCTAAAGAACTAAAAGTGAAAGATTCTACATTCAAAGATCCAGCTAACCTAAAGAACTAGTGAAAGATTCTACATTCGCTCCAGCTAACCTAAAGAACTAGTGAAAGATTCTACATTCGCTCCAGCTAACCTAAAGAACTAGTGAAAGATTCTACATTCGCTCCAGCTAACCTAAAGAACTAGTGAAAGATTCTACATTCGCTCCTAGCCTAACCTAAAAGATTCTACATTCGCTCCAGCTAACCTAAAGAAACTAGTGAAAGATTCTACATTCGCTCCAGCTAACCTAAAGAACTAGTGAAAGATTCTACATTCGCTCCAGCTAACCTAAAGAACTAGTGAAAGATTCTACATTCGCTCCAGCTAACCTAAAGAACTAGTGAAAGATTCTACATTCGCTCCAGCTCATTCGCTCCAGCTAACCTAAAGAACTAGTGAAAGATTCTACATTCGCTCCAGCTAACCTAAAGAACTAGTGAAAGATTCTACATTCGCTCCAGCTAACCTAAAGAACTAGTGAAAGATTCTACATTCGCTCCAGCTAACCTAAAGAACTAGTGAAAGATTCTACATTCGCTCCAGCTAACCTAAAGAACTAGTGAAAGATTCTACATTCGCTCCAGCTAACCTAAAGAACTAGTGAAAGATTCTACATTCGCTCCAGCTAACCTAAAGAACTAGTGAAAGATTCTACATTCGCTCCAGCTAACCTAAAGAACTAGTGAAAGATTCTACATTCGCTCCAGCTAACCTAAAGAACTAGTGAAAGATTCTACATTCGCTCCAGCTAACCTAAAGAACTGTGAAAGATTCTACATTCGCTCCAGCTAACCTAAAGAACTAGTGAAAGATTCTACATTCGCTCCAGCTAACCTAAAGAACTAGTGAAAGATTCTACATTCGCTCCAGCTAACCTAAAGAACTAGTGAAAGATTCTACATTCGCTCCAGCTAACCTAAAGAACTAGTGAAAGATTCTACATTCGCTCCAGCTAACCTAAAGAACTAGTGAAAGATTCTACATTCGCTCCAGCTAACCTAAAGAACTAGTGAAAGATTCTACATTCGCTCCAGCTAACCTAAAGAACTAGTGAAAGATTCTACATTCGCTCCAGCTAACCTAAAGAACTAGTGAAAGATTCTACATTCGCTTCGCTAACCTAAAGAACTAGTGAAAGATTCTACATTCGCTCCAGCTAACCTAAAGAACTAGTGAAAGATTCTACATTCGCTCCAGCTAACCTAAAGAACTAGTGAAAGATTCTACATTCGCTCCAGCTAACCTAAAGAACTAGTGAAAGATTCTACATTCGCTCCAGCTAACCTAAAGAACTAGTGAACATTCGAGCTTAAAGAACTACATTCGCTCCAGCTAACCTAAAGAACTAGTGAAGATTCTACATTCGCTCCAGCTAACCTAAAGAAAGTGAAAGATTCTACATTCCAGCTAACCTAAAGAACTAGTGAAAGATTCTACATTCGCTCCAGCTAACCTAAAGAACTAGTGAAAGATTCTACATTCGCTCCAGCTAACCTAAAGAACTAGTGAAAGATTCTACATTCCTCCAGCTAACCTAAAGAACTAGTGAAAGATTCTACATTCGCTCCAGCTAACCTAAAGAACTAGTGAAAGATTCTACATTCGCTCCAGCTAACCTAAAGAACTAGTGAAAGATTCTACATTCGCTCCAGCTAACCTAAAGAACTAGTGAAAGATTCTACATTCATTCGCTCCAGCTAACCTAAAGAACTAGTGAAAGATTCTACATTCGCTCCAGCTAACCTAAAGAACTAGTGAAAGATTCTACATTCGCTCCAGCTAACCTAAAGTGAAAGAACTAGTGAAAGATTCTACATTCGCTCCAGCTAACCTAAAGAACTAGTGAAAGATTCTACATTCGCTCCAGCTAACCTAAAGAACTAGTGAAAGATTCTACATTCGCTCCAGCTAACCTAAAGAACTAGTGAAAGATTCTACATTCGCTCCAGCTAACCTAAAGAACTAGTGAAAGATTCTACATTCGCTCCAGCTAACCTAAAGAACTAGTGAAAGATTCTACATTCGCTCCAGCTAACCTAAAGAACTAGTGAAAGATTCTACATTCGCTCCAGCTAACCTAAAGAACTAGTGAAAGATTCTACATTCGCTCCAGCTAACCTAAAAGAAACTAGTGAAAGATTCTACATTCGCTCCAGCTAACCTAAAGAACTAGTGAAAGATTCTACATTCGCTCCAGCTAACCTAAAGAACTAGTGAAAGATTCTACATTCGCTCCAGCTAACCTAAAGAACTAGTGAAAGATTCTACATTCGCTCCAGCTAACCTAAAGAACTAGTGAAACCTAAAGAACTAGTGATTCTACATTCGCTCCAGCTAACCTAAAGAACTAGTGAAAGATTCTACATTCGCTCCAGCTAACCTAAAGAACTAGTGAAAGATTCTACATTCGCTCCAGCTAACCTAAAGAACTAGTGAAAGATTCTACATTCGCTCCAGCTAACCTAAAGAACTAGTGAAAGATCTCTACATTCGCTCCAGCTAACCTAAAGAACTAGTGAAAGATTCTACATTCGCTCCAGCTAACCTAAAGAACTAGTGAAAGATTCTACATTCGCTCCAGCTAACCTAAAGAACTAGTGAAAGATTCTACATTCGCTCCAGCTAACCTAAAGAACTAGTGAAAGATTCTAGTGAAAGATTCTACATTCGCTCCAGCTAACCTAAAGAACTAGTGAAAGATTCTACATTCGCTCCAGCTAACCTAAAGAACTAGTGAAAGATTCTACATTCGCTCCAGCTAACCTAAAGAAACTAGTAGTGAAAGATTCTACATTCGCTCCAGCTAACCTAAAGAACTAGTGAAAGATTCTACATTCGCTCCAGCTAACCTAAAGAACTAGTGAAAGATTCTACATTCGCTCCAGCTAACCTAAAGAACTAGTGAAAGATTCTACATTCGCTCCAGCTAACCTAAAGAACTAGTGAAAGATTCTACATTCGCTCCAGCTAACCTAAAGAACTAGTGAAAGATTCTACATTCGCTCCAGCTAACCTAAAGAAAGATTCTAGTGAAAGATTCTACATTCGCTCCAGCTAACCTAAAGAACTAGTGAAAGATTCTACATTCGCTCCAGCTAACCTAAAGAACTAGTGAAAGATTCTACATTCGCTCCAGCTAACCTAAAGAGAACTAGTGAAAAGATTCTAGCTGCTAAAGAACTAGTGAAAGATTCTACATTCGCTCCAGCTAACCTAAAGAACTAGTGAAAGATTCTACATTCGCTCCAGCTAACCTAAAGAACTAGTGAAAGATTCTACATTCACTCCAGCTAACCTAAAGAACTAGTGAAAGATTCTACATTCGCTCCAGCTAACCTAAAGAACTAGTGAAAGATTCTACATTCGCTCCAGCTAACCTAAAGAACTAGTGAAAGATTCTACATTCGCTCCAGCTAACCTAAAGAAACTAGTGAAAGATTCTACATTCGCTCCAGCTAACCTAAAGAACTAGTGAAAGATTCTACATTCGCTCCAGCTAACCTAAAGAACTAGTGAAAGATTCTACATTCGCTCCAGCTAACCTAAAGAACTAGTGAAAGATTCTACATTCGCTCCAGCTAACCTAAAGAACTAGTGAAAGATTCTACATTCGCTCCAGCTAACCTAAAGAACTAGTGAAAGATTCTACATTCGCTCCAGCTAACCTAAAGAACTAGTGAAAGATTCTACATTCGCTCCAGCTAACCTAAAGAACTAGTGAAAGATTCTACATTCGCTCCAGCTAACCTAAAGAACTAGTGAAAGATTCTACATTCGCTCCAGCTAACCTAAAGAACTAGTGAAAGATTCTACATTCGCTCCAGCTAACCTAAAGAACTAGTGAAAGATTCTACATTCGCTCCAGCTAACCTAAAGAACTAGTGAAAGATTCTACATTCACTCCAGCTAACCTAAAGAACTAGTGAAAGATTCTACATTCACTCCAGCTAACCTAAAGAACTAGTGAAAGATTCTACATTCGCTCCAGCTAACCTAAAGAACTAGTGAAAGATTCTACATTCGCTCCAGCTAACCTAAAGAACTAGTGAAAGATTCTACATTCGCTCCAGCTAACCTAAAGAACTAGTGAAGTGAAAGATTCTACATTCGCTCCAGCTAACCTAAAGAACTAGTGAAAGATTCTACATTCGCTCCAGCTAACCTAAAGAACTAGTGAAAGATTCTACATTCGCTCCAGCTAACCTAAAGAACTAGTGAAAGATTCTACATTCGCTCCAGCTAACCTAAAGAACTAGTGAAAGATTCTACATTCGCTCCAGCTAACCTAAAGAACTAGTGAAAGATTCTACATTCGCTCCAGCTAACCTAAAGAACTGTGAAAGGACATAAAGGAATAGTATTTTTCACGTATGTTTGAATGTTTTTTTTTTTTTTTTGGTAGCTTATTAAGTTTTTTTCTTGTTTGTCCCTCAGGACAAGGCAGAGAATTTTGTCATGGCTGCCCTGTTTTGTGCCTCGGAGGAAGGCAATGTGGATGGTCTGAAAGAGTTGTCAGAGATGGCCGCCAACATTGACCTCAACACAGCCAACAAGGTCAGTGATATTTCATTTTTTGAAACCTGACAAGTAATATGACAGCTACAATACATAGCATATGATAGCTACATTGTTGTTCGTCTATCACAGGTGATGATGACTAGTCCTTTTATCCAGTGGTGACTGGATTAGGGTATGTGAGTGCGCAGATGGCTAATAAGACCAATTCAAACATTGAAAGTTCTTGAACAGTGTGGACAGGGAATAGAAGCCGCATCTCTCTGGTGATTTGCTTCATTGTCTTTCCTGGCTTATCTTTGATGAATTGCTGCTCAATTTCTAGCAACTTCATGGGCCACAGCTCCTCGACAAAGAGAGGAGCGCCAGGATGAGCGGTCACATGCAGCGACTTCCCAGGTTTAAGGGTCAGTACAGAAGTCTTTCAGTGAAGTCTTGAGGTTGTCCTTGAAATATTCCTTCTGTCCATCTTGAGGGCGTTTTCCTTTTAGTAGCTCACTGTAGAAAATTCTATTTGGCAGTCGAGTCATGCATGTGGACTATATGACCTGTTCAGTGAAGCTGTGATTGTTTTGTTTTAAAATTTAGTAAATACTGGACAGTCTATCTCTGTCAAGGACTTCAGTGTTAGGGATCCTGTCTTGCCATTTTATGTTCCGAAACTTTCTGAGGCATACTGTGTGAAAGTGGTTCAACTTCTTAGCATGGTGCTGGTAAATGGTCCATAGTTTCACATGCATAGAGAACGAACAAACGAATGAACATTTTTTTTTAAAGGGTCACAATTTGGGCATGCAGGCCTGTCCAAACACCCATCTTTCACACAGTAGTTGTATTTTATCAATAAAGCATGTAATGTTTGTATAATAATATGCATATTATGAATATCAAGAAACAACACATAAACATCAGTGGTAAAATGCATGCACACACTCACGCGGGAGCGCGCGCACACACACTTACATGCTCGCACCCACTCACACACATGTATTCACACCACATACATACATCTAAATACACACATATTACACACATATTACACACACACACATGCCAGACACATATATAAGCATACATGCATGCACATACATACATACACACACACACACACACATACACACACACACACACCACAGCACACAGCACAGCACAACATAACATAACATAACATAACATTGCATTACATACATTACATTACATATACTACATACATTACACTGCACACATTACATTGCACACATTACATTACATACATTACATTACATACATTACATTACATGCATTTCATTACATACATTTCATTACTTACATTACATTACATGACACCTATTACATGGCACCCATTACATCGCACACATACATACATATATTACATACATATATTTCATACATTACATACATACATACATACATACATACATACATACATACATACATACATACATACATACATACATACATACATACATACATACATACATACATACATACATACATACATACATACATACATACATACATACATACATACATACATACATACATACATACATACATACATACATACATACATACATACATACACACACACACAGACACACACATACACACACACACACACACACACACATATACACACATACACATATACACACACACACACACACACACACATATACACACATACACACATACACATACACACATACATTACATACGCATGCATCACGCATGTACACACAAAGACACAACACCCACAGACAGGAACACACACAAAAAAACACACACACATGCATACACACACTCACACACTCAGGCAGACAGGCATATGCAGACAAAAACAGACACAGACACATATGCAGGCACACACAAACACACACAGATGCAGACATACATGGACAAACATAGAGAAGTACAGGAAGTATGACAGCTTCGTCTGCTGGCTGATGCTGGCTCTGTTCCAGACTTTTGTGCCAAGTCGACCAAATGTGCTGCTGGTTTTAGATATCCATGTATTGCAGCTATGACAGCTACATTACATGTCATATAACAGCTGCATTATATAATATATGACAGCTATACTACTTGACATCTGACAGCTAAAATGCATTACATCTGACACCTATAATACATGACAGGTGCAGTACATAACATTTTACAGTCACAGAACCCAATATCAGCAGCTACAGTAGATGATATTAGACAGCTACAGTGTATGATATGTGATAAATACAATAGCATATGGCAGCCACAGTACATGACTTCTGACAGTTACAGTACATGACTTCTGACAACTGCAGCGTATGACATATGAGAGCTAAGGTATTTGACATCTAACAGCTGCAGTACATGCCTCAACAGCTTCAGAACTTAATGTGTGAAAGCTACAGTAGTTGACATCTTACAGCTGCAGTACTCAGGTATCTGACAGCTACAATATTTGACATGTGACATCTACAGTACTTGACATGTGACAGCTACAGTACTCAACATGACAACTACAGTATTTGACAGCTACAGTATTTGATATCTGACATCTACAGTGCTTGACATCTGATAGCCACAATACTCAACATCTTATAACTACAATACTCATCATCTAACAGCTACTGTACTTGACATGTGACAGCTACAGTACATGACATCAACATGGCATGATATCTTATAACTACAATACTCATCATCTAACAGCTACTGTACTTGACATGTTACAGCTACAGTACATGACATCAACATGACATGACATCTTACAGCTACAATATTTGTCATCTAAAGGCTACAATACTTGATATGTGACAGCTACAGAGCTTGACATGTGACAACTACAGTACTCAACATGTGACAACTACAGTACTCAACATGTGACAACTACAGTACTCAACATGTGACAACTACAGTACTCAACATGTGACAACTACAGTACTCAACATGTGACAACTACAGTACTCAACATGTGACAACTACAGTACTCAACATGTGACAACTACAGTACTCAACATGTGACAACTACAGTACTCAACATGTGACAACTACAGTACTCAACATGTGACAACTACAGTACTCCACATGAGACAACTACAGTACTCCACGTGTGAAAGCTGCAGTACTTGACCTCCAGCAGCTACAGTACTAGATATGTGACAGTTACATTACTCGACATGTGACAGTTACATTACTCCACATGTGACAGTTACATTACTCCACATGTGACAGTTACATTACTCCACATGTGACAGCTACAGGACTCGACATGTAACAGTTTGATTTGATTTGATTTGATTCAAGAACCGACATCACAGCACTCGGGGCATTCCCATAAGCGCTCCGTCCCCATCTTCAGCAGCCAGCGAAGAGTTCCTATACTAATGGTGCCAGTAGCTTTCTGATTAAACGTCCGTCTTGCCTTTCCTCTAAGCCTTGAGCTTCTGCCAGAACCTCTCGTCACTCCCAACTGCACCAATCTCACCAGACTGTGGTGATCCATCTGCTCCTCGACATGTAACAGTTACAGTAATCAATATGTGACAGCTACAGTGCTTGACATCTGACAACTACAGTTCATCGCATCTAACAGTAGTGCACATGCCATATGATGTTGTATGTAAATATATTTCAGCATGGAGAGACGGCAGTGCACATGGCAGCCAGTGGGGGACATGTGGAGGTGCTCAAATTCCTCATCAACAAAGGTGTCGACATCTCCATCAAAGACAAGGTATCTTTCTCATTTGACACTTTACTTCATTTCTACTTCATCTTCCAGTGGACACTTTACCTCAGATCTAGCTATACTTTACCTCATCTTCCAGCGGACACTTCACCTCAGATCTAGCTATACTTTACCTCATCTTCCAGCGGACACTTCACTTCAGATTTAGCGATACTTTACCTCAGCTTTAGCTGACACTTTACCTCAGATCTAGCTATACTTTACCTCAGCTTTAGCTGACACTTTACCTCAGATCTAGCTATACTTTACCTCAGCTTTAGCTGACACTTTACCTCAGATCTAGCTATACTTTACCTCAGATCTAGCTATACTTTACCTCATCTTCCAGCGGACACTTTACCTCAGATCTAGCTATACTTTACCTCATCTTCCAGCGGACACTTTACCTCAGATCTAGCTATACTTTACCACCTCAGCTTTAGCTGACATTTTACCTCAGATCTAGCTATACTTTACCTCAGATCTAGCTGACACTTTACCTCAGATCTAGCTATACTTTACCTCAGCTTTAGCTGACACTTTACCTCAGATCTAGCTATACTTTACCTCAGCTTTAGCTAACACTTTACCTCAGATCTAGCTATACTTTACCTCAGCTTTAGCTAACACTTTACCTCAGATCTAGCTATACTTTACCTCAGCTTTAGCTGACACTTTACCTCAGATCTAGCTATACTTTACCTCAGCTTTAGCTGACACTTTACCTCAGATCTAGCTATACTTTACCTCAGCTTTAGCTGACACTTTACCTCAGATCTAGCTATACTTTACCTCAGCTTTAGCTGACACTTTACCTCAGATATAGCTATACTTTACCTCAGATCTAGCTATACTTTACCTCATCTTCCAGCGGACACTTTACCTCAGATCTAGCTATACTTTACCTCATCTTCCAGCGGACACTTTACCTCAGATCTAGCTATACTTTACCACCTCAGCTTTAGCTGACATTTTACCTCAGATCTAGCTATACTTTACCTCAGATCTAGCTGACACTTTACCTCAGATCTAGCTATACTTTACCTCAGCTTTAGCTGACACTTTACCTCAGATCTAGCTATACTTTACCTCAGCTTTAGCTAACACTTTACCTCAGATCTAGCTATACTTTACCTCAGCTTTAGCTAACACTTTACCTCAGATCTAGCTATACTTTACCTCAGCTTTAGCTAACACTTCACCTCAGATCTAGCTATACTTTACCTCAGATCTAGCTGACACTTTACCTCAGATCTAGCTATACTTTACCTCAGCTTTAGCTGACACTTTACCTCAGATCTAGCTATACTTTACCTCAGCTTTAGCTAACACTTTACCTCAGATCTAGCTATACTTTACCTCAGCTTTAGCTAACACTTTACCTCAGATCTAGCTATACTTTACCTCAGCTTTAGCTGACACTTTACCTCAGATCTAGCTATACTTTACCTCAGCTTTAGCTAACACTTTACCTCAGATCTAGCTATACTTTACCTCAGCCTTAGCTAACACTTTACCTCAGATCTAGCTATACTTTACCTCAGCTTTAGCTGACACTTTACCTCAGATCTAGCTATACTTTACCTCAGATCTAGCTGACACTTTACCTCAGATCTAGCTATACTTTACCTCAGCTTTAGCTGACACTTTACCTCAGATCTAGCTATACTTTACCTCAGCTTTAGCTAACACTTTACCTCAGATCTAGCTATACTTTACCTCAGCTTTAGCTAACACTTTACCTCAGATCTAGCTATACTTTACCTCAGCTTTAGCTGACACTTTACCTCAGATCTAGCTATACTTTACCTCAGCTTTAGCTAACACTTTACCTCAGATCTAGCTATACTTTACCTCAGCTTTAGCTGACACTTTACCTCAGATATAGCTATACTTTACCTCAGATCTAGCTATACTTTACCTCATCTTCCAGTGGACACTTTACCTCAGATCTAGCTATACTTTACCTCATCTTCCAGCGGACACTTTACCTCAGATCTAGCTATACTTTACCACCTCAGCTTTAGCTGACATTTTACCTCAGATCTAGCTATACTTTACCTCAGATCTAGCTGACACTTTACCTCAGATCTAGCTATACTTTACCTCAGCTTTAGCTAACACTTTACCTCAGATCTAGCTATACTTTACCTCAGCTTTAGCTAACACTTTACCTCAGATCTAGCTATACTTTACCTCAGCTTTAGCTAACACTTTACCTCAGATCTAGCTATACTTTACCTCAGATCTAGCTGACACTTTACCTCAGATCTAGCTATACTTTACCTCAGCTTTAGCTAACACTTTACCTCAGATCTAGCTATACTTTACCTCAGCTTTAGCTAACACTTTACCTCAGATCTAGCTATACTTTACCTCAGCTTTAGCTGACACTTTACCTCAGATCTAGCTATACTTTACCTCAGCTTTAGCTGACACTTTACCTCAGATCTAGCTATACTTTACCTCAGATCTAGCTATACTTTACCTCAGCTTTAGCTGACACTTTACCTCAGATCTAGCTATACTTTACCTCATCTTCCAGCGGACACTTTACCTCAGATCTAGCTATACTTTACCACCTCAGCTTTAGCTGACATTTTACCTCAGATCTAGCTATACTTTACCTCAGATCTAGCTGACACTTTACCTCAGATCTAGCTATACTTTACCTCAGCTTTAGCTGACACTTTACCTCAGATCTAGCTATACTTTACCTCAGCTTTAGCTAACACTTTACCTCAGATCTAGCTATACTTTACCTCAGCTTTAGCTAACACTTTACCTCAGATCTAGCTATACTTTACCTCAGCTTTAGCTAACACTTTACCTCAGATCTAGCTATACTTTACCTCAGCTTTAGCTGACACTTTACCTAGGTTATATCTGACACTTCAACTTATTTCTAGCTGACACAGGCAGATGTTTACCTTAATCAGAATCTGGACACATGACCAACAGACAGATGTTTACCTTAATGAGAATCTGGACACATGACCAACAGGCAGATGTTTCACTCAGTGAGAATCTGGACACATGACAAACAGACAGATGTTTCACTCAGTGGGAATCTAGGTACATGACCAACAGGCAGATGTTTCGCTCAGTGGGAATCTGGACACATGACCAGCAGACAGATATTTCACTCAGTGCGAATCTGGACACATGACCAACAGGCAGATGTTTCGCTCAGTGGGAATCTGGACACATGACCAACAGGCAGATGTTTCACTCAGTGGGAATCTGGACACATTACCAACAGGCAGATGTTTCACTCAGTGGGAATCTGGACACATGACCAACATGTAAATGTGCTAGTTCTGCACTATGGTGGCTTTAGATGGTTTTAGTGAAAGGTGGGCAGCATCAAGGGAGTGCACAAGGAGAAGATGAATTGATGACGAAGACATGAAATATACTTACAGAATGACACTGGCTAGTGCCATCCATTGAACAGTGTACTGCAGACTCTTCCTTCTGATATAACCATACTGTGACATAGTTATATTGTGACATAATCATATTGTGACCTAATCATGTTGTAATGTAATCAAACTGTCTTGACACTAAGACGCGTATCTTTTCTGGCAACACCAGCAAGGGGACAGTGCTGTCTACTGGGCTGCTCGTCAAGGTCACACAGAGGTTATTAAATGTCTAGTCGAGGCAGGGGTATCCGTCAACACACAGAACAAGGTGAGTTATTCCACCACACAAAATGACAGAGTTATTTCAACACTGAAAACTGGGGAGTTATTCCAACAGATAGCTGGAAATTTTTCCCAGAACACACAACTAGAAGTTATATATATTCCTACATACAGAACAAGATAAGTCATTCCAACACTGTTAAAATGTTTTCCCACAGTGAGAGTTATTCTGACAAAATACAGAACAAAGTAGATTACTTCTAGCACAGAGGAGAATGTACTTGTAATATCTGTAACACACAGGACATATTGAATGATTGCATTATCATACCAATCTTCTCCTTCATTCATCTGAGTGGTGCAAACACATTGTCCCTGTTTATGGTAAAGCTGTGATTTTTGCACCTTTTGGCTGATACATCTGACTTATTCTGGCAAGTTTTAGCCAGGCCAGCCTTCCTGGTTAGTTTCATGAGACATGGTGGGCCATTTATAACCTCATATGTGGGGTGTCTGTCATCTCCCGATCCACAGGTGTTGTCCCTAGAGGACCCATCCAGGGCAGCCGTGTGCAAATAGGTCAACTTCCCAAGAGAAGATCGGGCAGAGCATGAGTATCCCCTGCCATTCAAGGAGGCTTTCAATAATGATGAACCGATACATGGTGCTCTGGTACTCGGCTCACCTAGGGAATCTTCACATCCTACACATGATTGTTTAACTTCACATCTGTTTATTGATCTTTCCACTCATTATGGTCATCCCCAGGCAGCAGCCTCCGGACCCGAAACCTCAGTTCCCTGCACTCACTTCTTCAGCATGTTAGTCTTCTATGTTTGACAATGGCACCGTTCACATGGAAGCCCCAGGCACTTTTCCAGTTTTATAGGAAGAATGTGTCAGGCATGGCTTCCCTGTATGATCCTTACATGCCAACAAGTGTGGCCAATGGTAGCAGACATTGGAAACTTTTATTTCAGAACGTCAGATCTTTGAGTGAGAGACATCAATGGATGGACATTTAAACCCAAGCAGCCACACAGGAGTCTTGATCGACAGACGTTTAGGGCTGTACCGAATAGTGATTTTCACTATTCGGCTGAATACGAATAGCGGCACCAATTTTTCGGCCGAATACGAATAGTATATAATCATCATCAAGTGCCCTGCCGGCTGGTGTGATCTTCCTCTATCCCTCCTTCCACAGATCTTTCCAGTGGTCACCACATGTTTCATTTTCTCTCTTCTGATAACATGGGCGAAAAATGATAACTGTCTCCTTCTGATGTCTGTGATTAGTTGTCTTCGGGCTTCTGCAACTTTCAGAACCTCTTGATTGCTTTTTTTTAAGCTGTCCAGGGTATTTTAAGCATTCTTCTGTAATACCACATCTCTGAGGCCTCAAGAAATTGTTTGGCCTGTCTACTGATTGTCCAGGACTCACAACGCATTGCCTTTAAATATCTGTGCCTACTTGACGAGGCTAACAGTGACTATTGTACAGACCACATTTTCCACTTTAAAATTTCAGCCAAAGTGTAATCACAATCTTACTTATCCGCTGCACCCTCAAGAATACAGATGGAGGATCAGTTGCACCTCGAGATAAATATAAATACAATTTTTAGCACGCTGCTGTTGGCATTTTATGCAGTTCGATTCACTGAGTGTGAAACAATTAAAAAAAACTCTTTTCGACAGTGGTGGGGAAAGACAATTTAAATTTTAACTTTTAAGTTGCTTCATGCTTTCTTTAATAATGTCACAATTTATAGCCGACTTTTCTTGATTTTCACCACGGCACCCCTGGCATACGCACCCAGTTTGAGAACCTCTGTTGTAATGCCTTGGTCGAGTCAGCAGGCAAAGACCTTGCCAGCTGCTGTACCAGGCAACCGGGTTGCAGTTTCCCCAGCTACGAAAGACTTATGCAACAGCAACTACTGTGTTAATGAGAGAGTTATTGCAGTCCATCGCAGTGTATGCAAAATGGGTGTAAGGTAACCACTATTCATATTCGGCCCGACCGCAAGCATTTGGCCAAATACTGAATAGTTATTAAGTCCACTATTCGGCCCCGAAGCGAATATTCGGTTCAGCCCTAGTTTAAACCAAGGTTTGTCATATAGTAGTACTTAAGAACGACAGACATTTAAACCTGATTTTGTCATTTAGTAGGTTACTCGGCCAGCGAACTTCACTTTTGTTTTAAATGAGTTTTAAATGAGTTTTCAGTGTATGTTATCACCCATGCACTGCATCCCTGGTGGTCACCAAATTCGAAATGTCCCAGTTTAGGCCGATATGGGCCATTAACCATAGCACACTACAAGGAAGATGGCAGGAGTCGTGCATAAGAGTCCATAAGACCAGTGTTGAACCTGAGGCCCAGTCGAGGTGAAGTACATAGTATCTCCTTATACACATCACTTCACTTTCCTTCATTCCTGTGACAGAAATCACTGCGCCACACAAACTACTACAGGTGAGTGGTTCCAGTAATGCATATTGTTTTTCTTCTTTGAACTTTTCTTTTCACTTTCTTTCTTCCTACCTCTTTCCTCTTTTAAGTCCTGTTGTATGGACATGTCTTCATTCATGTCTTTTTGTATATTCTTTTATCTTTCCATTACCTTTTATCCTGTTCTATATCTCTTTGAGTCCCAAGAAATGCATCATAGGTTCATAACAGGAAGCCCAATGAACGCAAGATGCACTGTTTTTACAACTCTCTTTACCACCCCTTGGGTCTCTGATGCTAAACCTTGTGGGACTGAAAGAGATATTCACTTATCCTGTCTTCACTCATGTGTCATTGTTTTGTTCTCTTGTTATTTATATCTTATTGTGTGTTCTGTTATCTTTTCATTATCTTGTTATGCTTTTCTGTATTCACTAGTATTATCGTGTCTTCACTGCTGCCTTGTTGTTTTGTTACAGTCTGGAGAGACGGCGCTTCATGTGGCTGCCAGGTACGGCCACACCTCCACGGTTCAGTACTTGTGCAGCATTGATGCTAACATCAACCTTTTTGATAATGTAAGTATTTGTGACAGTGTCTGTCTGTCTGTCTGTCTGTCTGTCTGTCTGTCTGTCTGTCTGTCTGTCTGTCTGTCTGTCTGTCTGTCTGTCTGTCTGTCTGTCTGTCTGTCTGTCTGTCTGTCTGTCTGTCTGTCTGTCTGTCTGTCTGTCTGCCTGCCTGCCTGTCTGTCTGTCTGTCTGTTTGTCTGTTTCACCTTTGCTTGCTAATCTTGAATATCTACAGTCATGCAGGAGCTTGTTCTATCCCAAAAGTGATGTTTCTTAGTTGTCACATGGTGAGATTGGTCTCAACTCCTGGCTTGAGTTTGAGGCTCTCTCCATTCACGGAAGGTTCAATGTCTGGTTAGTGGCTCAACCCCACTAGGGGGTACAACAAACAGACACCACCCCACTAGGGGGTACAACAAACAGACACCACCCCACTAGGGGGTACAACAAACAGACACCACCCCACTAGGGGGTACAACAAACAGACACCACCCCACTAGGGGGTACAACAAACAGACACCACCCCACTAGGGGGTACAACAAACAGACACCACCCCACTAGGGGGTACAACAAACAGACACCACCCCACTAGGGGGTACAACAAACAGACACCACCCCACTAGGGGGTACAACAAACAGACACCACCCCACTAGGGGGTACAACAAACAGACACCACCCCACTAGGGGGTACAACAAACAGACACCACCCCACTAGGGGGTACAACAAACAGACACCACCCCACTAGGGGGTACAACAAACAGGCACCACCCCACTAGGGGGTACAACAAACAGACACCACCCCACTAGGGGGTACAACAAACAGACACCACCCCACTAGGGGGTACAACAAACAGGCACCACCCCACTAGGGGGTACAACAAACAGACACCACCCCACTAGGGGGTACAACAAACAGACACCACCCCACTAGGGGGTACAACAAACAGACACCACCCCACTAGGGGGTACAACAAACAGACACCACCACCCCTGGGATAGGTAGAGCAATCAAACTAGACATTTTCAGATTAGATCAAAGTATATCTTTAGCCTGCCATATTCATGCTCCCGACCACTTAATCCTTAATCAATTTTCTTGCCGGAGAATGAAAAATATCTAAGCAATTAATTCGGAAGAATAAAGATACATTTAATGTCAGTTGTAACTGAATTTGCTATGAGCAATCTGAATGGTATAAAAAAGAAAGTTTAATGGCATTGTATTGTAGATCTACATAACTGCATAAACAAGTGGAAAGAATGAGGGGAAGAATGTCAGTATGGAATACAAAATAAATGGGTCATATATCTGTGCATTAATCTTCTCCAGCATTAGTAGCTTCTAAACAGCTTAGGAAATAAAACAGTATGTATATATGTTAGTACAGTATATAATGATTGACTGACATTCAGCAACACCAGGACCGTACGACGAGCCATAAACACCTGGTGACACAAAGTGCCACTGTTCGGAGGAGAATTACCCGGGCGCAAGTCCCAGAAACCCTCTTCAAATAGAAGGTTATATTTAGGGCCCCCAGTGACAGCCCGGATTCGGCTTTAAAATAACTAAAAAAAATGGTGTCCCACATTGGGACAGGGATTACTTATATTATAATATATAATAAGTTTATATAATGTAAATGAGTATAAATTTGCATGATTCAAAGTATTATATGTATGTGCATCAAGTAAATTAATTTCTAAACTGTTTTCTTCACCTCATTGGTGCTATAATATTTGGTTAATTATAGAATTGGTTAACCTTAGCTGTTGAGCTCTTCTGCTCAAATATATTAAAAAAATATGTTCTTTGTTCCTTTTCTTTTACTGTGATTAGTCATAAAAGTGATTCCCTATGATAGAGATAGTGTTGTATGGATTTTCTTGTCTCTGATATATTTTTGACACAGCAAGAAGTTGGTGTTTGTTTATAGATTCATATATCTTTAATGTACACTTGATATAGTATTTACAGTGTTTACATATTTATGTGTCTTTAACATGCATTTGATATAACTAGTGTTTAGAGATTGATATTTCTGTAGCATATGTGATATACGGCTAGTGTTTACAGATTTATTTGCCAGTAACCCATTGACTATCAAGCCCGTTAACCCTTGCACTTTCCAAGAAACTACATATTGAAGCCTCACAACTTTAAACATAAACTCACAATGTTGTGTTTATTTTTGCGCCAAACTGAATGGAGAACAAATTTACAGAATAAAACGTGATGACATTATCATCATGTGGCTTTAGAAATGCCAAAAATCAACCAAATTTTTTTTCTGACAGCAGTATAGACTAACAAAAATTCCATAGCTTCACAAATGTTGAATGTAAACTCACAGTATTTTGCATTTTTGCACCAAATTGTGAAATCCTGTTGTAAATCATTGTGTGGGTGTTATATTTGTGCAAAAATAGCAATGGCAAATCTCCTGTCTGACATTTGCTGAAATAATCCGGGATGAGAGCTGTGAAATATAGTCTGCAGATTTCATGGCGGTTTGCCATTTTGCCCCAAGAACTACTCAGCTGCATGGTCTCGAAGCATGGTGTCGGCCTCGAGTTCTAGAGGTTCTGGGTTCAATCCTTGGTAAAGGCTGGGAATTTTTCACGTGGACTTCTAGTAATTCCCTTGGTCTCTGGGTAGTGAGATCGGTCGCCCGTTTGCATTGTTGCACACATAAAAAATCCCTAGGCAGTTAGAAATCGAAAAAAGTAGCCTAACGGTGATGCCAGGGCAAAATTTGGAGTTAAAAAAAATCTACCCAAAGTATTTCAGGACCCCCGCCAGCGCTACAGAGCCTGTGCACTGTTCTGAGCTTTTTTGGATTCAAACTTGAGTTAGAAGAAGAACGGAGCACTTATGGATTACTACCCGTGTGCCATGATGTTGATCTGTTCCAACTTCAAACCTAAAGAAAAAAGCCCCAAAAACTGAATTGTCAAACCAACAACACACAAAAACTTCCACAAAAACGCAGTCTTGTAGGAACTGTGACAGTGAGGCGCCATTATAAAAACAGCCGTATAACATCATCTGCAAGAGAGAATCATTCAGCAACTATTTACTAGTAGTTGTTTTCTTTAAAGAAACACAGAGCAGAACTGACGGATTCAGCTGACGGATTCAACGACATCAATTGCAAAATTCTCAATTTTAATCTGGCTGTGAGCATTCAGAGTTATGATCGCAGGGGGTGGGATCACAGTAGCCAATTAGAAATATTGGCTATGAGCATTACCGTAATCATAGTAGTCAGATGGTTAACATAAGTTTGATATAGCTAGTGTTTATAGATTTACAAGTCTCTGAGTGTAAGTTTGATATAGCTAGTGTTTATAGATTTACAAGTCTCTAAGTGTAAGTTTGATATAGCTAGTGTTTATAGATTTACAAGTCTCTGAGTGTAAGTTTGATATAGCTAGTGTTTGTAGACTGACACCTGTCTAAGGGTAAGTTTGATATAGCTAGTGTTTATAGATTTACAAGTCTCTGAGTGTAAGTTTGATATAGCTAGTGTTTATAGATTGACTCCTCTCTAAGTGTAAGTTTGATATAGCTAGTGTTTATAGATTTACAAGTCTCTGAGTGTAAGTTTGATATAGCTAGTGTTTATAGATTGACTCCTCTCTAAGTGTAAGTTTGATATAGCTAGTGTTTATAGACTGACACCTGTCTAAGTGTAAGTTTGATATAGCTAGTGTTTATAGATTTACAAGTCTCTGAGTGTAAGTTTGATATAGCTAGTGTTTATAGATTGACTCCTCTCTAAGTGTAAGTTTGATATAGCTAGTGTTTATAGACTGACACCTCTCTAAGTGTAAGTTTGATATAGCTAGTGTTTGTAGATTGACCCCTCTCTAAGTGTAAGTTTGATATAGCAAGTGTTTATAGATTTACAAGTCTCTGAGTGGAAGTTTGATATAGCTAGTGTTTATAGATTTACAAGTCTTTAAGTGTAAATTTGATATAGCTAGTATTTATAGATTTACAAGTCTCTGAGTGTAAGTTTGATATAGCTAGTGTTTATAGATTTACAAGTCTCTAAGTGGAAGTTTGATATAGCTAGTGTTTATAGATTGACACCTCTCTAAGTGTAAGTTTGATATAGCTAGTATTTATAGACTGACACCTCTCTAAGTGTAAGTTTGATATAGCTAGTATTTATAGACTGACACCTCTCTAAGTGTAAGTTTGATATAGCTAGTATTTAAAGATTTACACCTCTCTAAGTGTAAATTTGATATAGCTAGTGTTTATAGTATGACACCTCTCTAAGTGTAAGTTTGATATAGCTAGTGTTTATAGACTGACACCTCTCTAAGTGTAAATTTGATATAGCTAGTGTTTATAGACTGACACCTCTCTAAGTGTAAGTTTGATATAGCTAGTATTTATAGACTGACACCTGTCTAAGTGTAAGTTTGATATAGCTAGTGTTTATAGACTGACACCTCTCTAAGTGTAAATTTGATATAGCTAGTGTTTATAGACTGACACCTCTCTAAGTGTAAGTTTGATATAGCTAGTGTTTATAGACTGACACCTCTCTAAGTGTAAATTTGATATAGCTAGTGTTTATAGACTGACACCTCTCTAAGTGTAAGTATTTAAAGACTGACACCTCTCTAAGTGTAAGTTTGATATAGCTAGTATTTATAGACTGACCCCTCTCTAAGTGTAAGTTTGATATAGCTAGTATTTATAGACTGACCCCTCTCTAAGTGTAAGTTTGATATAGCTAGTATTTATAGACTGACACCTGTCTAAGTGTAAGTTTGATATAGCTAGTATTTATAGACTGACACCTCTCTAAGTGTAAGTTTGATATAGCTAGTATTTATAGACTGACACCTCTCTAAGTGTAAGTTTGATATAGCTAGTATTTAAAGATTTACACCTCTCTAAGTGTAAATTTGATATAGCTAGTGTTTATAGACTGACACCTCTCTAAGTGTAAATTTGATATAGCTAGTGTTTATAGACTGACACCTCTCTAAGTGTAAATTTGATATAGCTAGTGTTTATAGACTGACACCTCTCTAAGTGTAAGTATTTAAAGACTGACACCTCTCTAAGTGTAAGTTTGATATAGCTAGTATTTATAGACTGACCCCTCTCTAAGTGTAAGTTTGATATAGCTAGTATTTATAGACTGACTCCTCTCTAAGTGTAAGTTTGATATAGCTAGTATTTATAGACTGACACCTCTCTAAGTGTAAGTTTGATATAGCTAGTATTTATAGACTGACCCCTCTCTAAGTGTAAGTTTGATATAGCTAGTATTTATAGACTGACACCTGTCTAAGTGTAAGTTTGATATAGCTAGTGTTTATAGACTGACACCTGTCTAAGTGTAAGTTTGATATAGCTAGTGTTTATAGACTGACACCTCTCTAAGTGTAAGTTTGATATAGCTAGTATTTATAGACTGACACCTGTCTAAGTGTAAGTTTGATATAGCTAGTGTTTATAGACTGACACCTCTCTAAGTGTAAGTTTGATATAGCTAGTGTCTATAGATTTACAAGTCTCTAAGTGTAAGTTTGATATAGCTAGTATTTATAGATTGACCCCTCTCTAAGTGTAAGTTTGATATAGCTAGTGTCTATAGATTTACAAGTCTCTGAGTGTAAGTTTGAAATAGCTAGTATTTATAGATTTACAAGTCTCTGAGTGTAAGTTTGATATAGCTAGTGTTTATAGATTTACAAGTCTCTAAGTGTAAGTTTGATATAGCTAGTGTTTATAGATTTACAAGTCTCTGAGTGTAAGTTTGATATAGCTAGTGTTTATAGATTGACACCTCTCTGAGTGTGTTTGATATAGCTAGTGTTTGTAGATTGACCCCTCTCTAAGTGTAAGTTTGATATAGCTAGTGTTTGTAGATTGACCCTTCTGTAACACTGCATGTTTGACCATTGTTCCTCTCCAGTTAGGTGAGACGCCACTACATTGTGCTGCTTGGCATGGCTATGTGCAGATCACACGCATCTTGTGTGAAAATGGAGCCATGCTGACCCTACAGAACAAGGTAACTGTTGTGCTAGTTTGTTGCTCTGTGCTGCAGGTTGACTGCATCAAATTTAGCAGTATTTCTGACAGCAGTGTGGGATAGCAGTGTATGACAGCTGTACAGTTGACAGCAGTTCAGGACAGCTATGTGAGGTAGCAGTGTGTAGGAGCAGTGTTTGACAGCTGTGCAACTTATATCACTGTGTGACAGCAGTGTCTGACATCTGTGCAAATGACAACAGTGAAGGGCAGTAATGTAGCAATGTATGACAACAGTGAAGGACAGTAATGTAGCAATGTATGACAGCAGTACAACTGATAGCAGTGTGTATGCAGCTGTTCTTATCAGATCAGATTGACAGGAGTTGTATATGGATATATGTTCTTTGTAAATTTGTGTTTGTGCTGTATATGGATATATGTTCTTTGTAAATGTGTGTTCGTGCATGTTTTTTTTTCTTTAGTAAGTTTTTGAAGTAGGAATATATTCCTGATGAATTTTAGTTAACATTTGTGGGAATTTAGCCACTGTACCTGCCAAAACTGCCAAAACTGCCATTTTTTATACCACCTATGCAGTGTAGGCAGGGTGGTCTTTGAGCCTGAGGATTTAGGGCTGCATGGCTAGTGCTGTCACCCTGGACTGTAAAGGTGAGGGTTTGGGGCTGCATGGCTAGTGCTGTCACCCTGGACTGTAAAGGTGAGGGTTTGGGGCTGCATGGCTGGTGCTGTCACCCTGGACTGAAGGTGAGGGTTTGGGGCTGCATGGCTAGTGCTGTCACCCTGGACTGTAAAGGTGAGGGTTTGGGGCTGCATGGCTAGTGCTGTCACCCTGGACTGAAGGTGAGGGTTTGGGGCTGCATGGCTAGTGCTGTCACCCTGGACTGTAAAGGTGAGGGTTTGGGGCTGCATGGCTAGTGCTGTCACCCTGGACTGAAGGTGAGGGTTTGGGGCTGCATGGCTAGTGCTGTCACCCTGGACTGTAAAGGTGAGGGTTTGGGGCTGCATGGCTAGTGCTGTCACCCTGGACTGTAAAGGTGAGGATTTTATTTTTGCTCCTAACAGAAAAAAAACCCCTCCCCAACGTTACCAAGGATTCAAACCCAGGTTTCTTGCATGAGAGCCCAGTATTCTATAGGTTCTGCCAGCCGTTGCTCTTAGCAAACATATTTCTAGGCAGATTTATGTGAGCATATTCCTGTTTTTTGTGTAACATATTTTACTGATGGTAATGTTTCTCACCACATTCTCATATTGCTCAGGTGATTTACCTGTCTTTTGTACACCTGCAAAATGGATCACTGACATAAGGCTCAAAACGCATGGTATTATTTGCTGTAGGAAACATGTTTATCTAGGGCACATTTTGCAAATACAGAGCCCACAATTCTTTTGAGTGCATAAAAATAGAATTCTGTATAGAAATTGGGTCAGCAGGGGGCAGCCAATGTGTCAGTGGTTCCAGGCCAGTGTTTGCAGGAGAGGGGTCTCTTTTGGATGCTGGGGATCTCTGAAGATATCTAGGCTGATTGAAGCTTGATGCAGCCTTTGTAGGGGAGTTAGGATAAATAAATCACTGTGTTGACATAAGAAAATTGACAGTTTTAAAGGTGGTGAGAATTAACATAGGACTTGATGAACTCGTGTAGACAGCTGTACATCTGCCAATCTTCTACTTCGTTTCTCTTTCACATGGAGCAAGACAAACCTAAATATCAACTACTGTAGCTCAGAGATCAGAGTAGCTGACTACAGAATACATTTGTCTAGGTTTGACTTCCTCTACAGATTCCTCCTGTTGAAGTTTTGACTTCCTCTACAGATTCCACCCGTTAAAGAGGTTCTTTCTCACTTTTGACTTCCTCTACAGATTCCACGGTTGAAGAATTTCTGTCTCATTTGTGATTTCCTCTACAAATTTCACCTGTTGAAGAGGTTCTGTCTCAGTTTTGACTTCCTTTTATGGATTCCACCTGTTAAAGAGGTTGTTTCTCACTGTTAACTTCCTCTACAGATTCCACCTGTTAAAGAGGTTCTTTCTCACTTTTGACTTCCTCTACAGATTCCACTGTTAAAGAGGTTTTTTCTCACTTTTGACTTCCTCTACAGATTCCACCTGTTAAAGAGGTTTTTTCTCACTTTTGACTTCCTCTACAGATTCCACCTGTTGTAGAGGTTGTTTCTCACTGTTAACTTCCACCTGTTGTAGAGGATGGTTCTCTGTCTGTAGGATTTCTTTCCTAATATTTCCTCCAGGGCACTGTCCCTGCAGCCTACTTTTGCCATTTTAACTGTTTATATTTTTACCTGAGACCTCGCATTATTTCAGCTTGTCTGTGAAGACTAGCTATGGGACTACCTGAGACCTCCCATTATTTCAGCTTGTCTGTGAAGACTAGCTATGGGACTACCTGAGACCTCCCATTATTTCAGCTTGTCTGTGAAGACTAGCTATGGGACTACCTGAGACCTCCCATTGTTTTAGCTTGTCTGTGAAGACTAGCTATGGGACTACCTGAGACCTTGCATTATTTCAGCTTGTCTGTGAAAACTAGCTATGGGACTACTTGAGACCTCCCATTATTTCAGCTTGTCTGTGAAGACTAGCTATGGGACTACCTGAGACCTCCCATTATTTCAGCTTGTCTGTGAAGACTAGCTATGGGACTACCTGAGACCTCCCATTGTTTTAGCTTGTCTGTGAAGACTAGCTATGGCACTACCTGAGACCTCCCATTATTTCAGCTTGTCTGTGAAGACTAGCTATGGGACTACCTGAGACCTCCCATTGTTTTAGCTTGTCTGTGAAGACTAGCTATGGGACTACCTGATATCTCCCATTATTTCAGCTTGTCTGTGAAGACTAGCTATGGGACTACCTGAGTGTTTGCTATCGTTGACCCAGCAGAGCCTTCAGCTCAGTGCCAGGTTGTGATATCCCTGAAGAAAAAGTCCTGTTCATCTTGCATGAGAAACCTAGACAGCCTGTGGAAATAACAGACAGGTACATGATGTGTAAAGCTGTCTCACCAGAACCATAGACCAGCTGGCCAGATCTGTTCGCTACAGTTCTTGCCCATTCCTGAGAAAAAAGTTGAAACAAATTAAGACTCATCCAAGTTCTAGCACACTGGTTGTATTAGAAACAAAAGACGTATACCAAGCAAAAGTTTTCGAGTCTGAACAGAACATTATTAAGATGTTAGAGTTGACGATCAAGCTGTTAGTACAAGACAGCACTAAAAGCCAGGTGGCAGTTGCAGACACTAGAACCAGTTAACAAAGTGACTGGAAGTGAAGAACACAACGCAACCTCAAGAGTGTGTAACCACAGTTGCCAAAACAGCAGCTTTTCGGAATATCATTGTTGTTATTTGTGACATTGCTGAGGTATCACAATCAAGACAGTAAAGAATAGAAGAGTTGTTTCTAGACATTTTGTTATACAAGCATCAGAGTCGTGTGAGAAGCATGAAACAATCATGAGAGACCATCACCACCACTACTATCCACACGATCATCTTTCTCCTCATCTACATTCTTCAGTTGACTCCTACTGTAGCAAACAAAAGATGAACCTGGGTGTGACATCACTACACAGAGAAGAGAGCTGTGCTACAGACTGTGCCATGTTATGTTGTATTAACCATGATATTTTGACCATGCTGTATTAACCATGATATTTTGACCATGCTGTATTAACCATGATATTTTGACCATGCTGTATTAACTATGATATATTGACCATGCTGTATTAACCATGATATTTTGACCATGCTGTATTAACCATGATATTTTGACCATGCTGTATTAACTATGATATATTGACCATGCTGTATTAACCATGATATTTTGACCATGCTGTATTAACCATGATATTTTAACCATGCTGTATTAACCATGATATTTTGACCATGCTGTATTAACTATGATATATTGACCATGGTGTATTAACCATGATATTTTGACCATGCTGTATTAACTATGATATATTGACCATGCTGTATTAACCATGATATTTTGACCATGCTGTATTAACCATGATATTTTAACCATGCTGTATTAACCATGATATTTTGACCATGCTGTATTAACTATGATATATTGACCATGGTGTATTGACTATGATATATTGACCATGCTGTATTAACCATGATATTTTGACCATGCTGTATTAACTTTGATATATTGACCATGCTGTATTAACTATGATATATTGACCATGGTGTATTGACAGGAGAAAGAAACAGCTCTACACTGTGCTGCAGTCAGGGGAAATGTGGACTGTGTCCGAGTTTTACTGGAGTTTGGTGTCCCCCTCAATTACACAGATAAGGTATGTAGTCTTGTTTATACTTACATTATTGTGAGATGTCCAATTACACAGATAAGGTATGTAGTCTTGTTTATACTTACATTATTGTGAGATGTCCAATTACACAGATAAGGTATGTAGTCTTGTTTATACTTACATTATTGTGAGATGTCCAATTACACAGATAAGGTATGTAGTCTTGTTTATACTTACATTATTGTGAGATGTCCAATTACACAGATAAGGTATGTAGTCTTGTTTATACTTACATTATTGTGAGATGTCCAATTACACAGATAAGGTATGTAGTCTTGTTTATACTTACATTATTGTGAGATGTCCAATTACACAGATAAGGTATGTAGTCTTGTTTATACTTACATTATTGTAAGATGTCATCTTTAGTACCCGGGTGCACATGCATGTTTTCCTGCAGGACTCTATCTCACTTTACAGTAGACCCTCTGTTTATCTCATCTTACAGTAGACCCTCTGTTTATCTCACTTTACAGTAGACCCTCTTTTTATCTCTTCTTACAGTAGACCCTCTGTTTATCTCTTCTTACAGTAGACCCTCTGTTTATCTCACTTTACAGTAGACACTCTGTTTATCTCATCTTACAGAAGACACTCTGTTTATCTCACTTTACAGTAGATCCTCTGTTTATCTCTTCTTATAGTAGACCCTCTGTTTATCTCATCTTACAGTAGACCATCTATCTTATCTTACAGTAGACCCTCTGTTTATCTCATCTTACAGTAGACCCTCTGTTTATCTCATTTTACAGTAGACCATCTATCTCATCTTACAGTAGACCCTCTGTTTATCTCATCTTACAGTAGACCCTTTGTTTATCTCACTTTACAGTAGACCCCCTGTTTATCGCACTTTACAGTAGACCATCTGTTTATCTCACTTTACAGTAGACCCCCTGTTTATCTCACTTTACAGTAGATGCTCTGTTTATCTCACTTTACAGTAGATCCTATGTTTATCTCACCATACAGTAGACCATCTGTTTATCTTACCTTACAGTAGATTATCTGTTTATCTCACTCTACAGTAGACTGTCTGTTTATCTCACCTTACAGTAGACTGTCTGTTTATCTCTCCTTACTGTAGACCCTCTGTTTATCTCACTTTACAGTAGACCCTCTTTTTTTATCTCACCTTGCAGCAGACCCGAGATATTTATTCAGGTATGTTCACTTCTATTGTCTGCTTATTTGGATCCTGATTTTGGTTGTCTAATTTTCTTGTAGCTCTTCACCATCTTTTTGTTTGTCTTCAATGCTAGTTTCCATTGTATACAGTCTAATTAAGTCTTGTGGAGAGTTCTTAGGGCTCTGATTCTGTTCTAGATAAAAGCCCCACATCAGCAAACCATGGATTGTGCGGGATCTCCCATCAGTTGAGACAAATATTTTACAGAATAATGTATCCTAGACTTCCTCTACAATCCGCTGGCAACAGAACAAATCCTGGCTGAACTCAAGCTGGTGATTGGTAAACGTATCCTATGCCATTGATTGTACAGAGAGCATTGCTCACATCTTGGTGTGGCTTCCGTGCCATTGATTGCACAGAGAGCATTGCTCACATCTTGGTGTGGCTTCCATGATTTCTAGGATATTGATCTCAAAAATGAATATTCTTGTCATTTACCGTAAGCCTTTATGTCAGACTTGATCAAACTTGTTATGTATATAGACATGTAAAGACAGCCCATGACAGGAGTTGAGATGTAAGATAGTAGAAAGATGGTATATGACATATAGTCACATAAAGTACTACATGAAATATTTTGTCGGATAAGGCAGTACCTAGCATATGTAGACACATAAGGTAGTACCTAACATATGTAGACACATAAGGTAGTACCTAGCATATGTAGACACATAAGGCAGTACCTAACATATGTAGACACATAAGGCAGTACCTAACATATGTAGACACATAAGGCAGTACCTAACATATGTAGACACATAAGGCAGTACCTAACATATGTAGACACATAAGGCAGTACCTAACATATGTAGACACATAAGGTAGTACCTAACATATGTAGACACATAAGGCAGTACCTAACATATGTAGACACATAAGGTAGTACCTAACATATGTAGACACATAAGGCAGTACCTAACATATGTAGACACATAAGGTAGTACCTAACATATGTAGACACATAAGGTAGTACCTAACATATGTAGACACATAAGGCAGTACCTAACATATGTAGACACATAAGACAGTACCTAACATATGTAGACACATAAGGCAGTACCTAACATATGTAGACACATAAGGCAGTACCTAACATATGTAGACACATAAGGCAGTACCTAACATATGTAGACACATAAGGCAGTACCTAACATATGTAGACACATAAGGCAGTACCTAACATATGTAGACACATAAGGCAGTACCTAACATATGTAGACACATAAGGTAGTACCTAACATATGTAGACACATAAGGTAGTACCTAACATATGTAGACATATGTAGACACATAAGGTAGTAGACACATAAGGTAGTACCTAACATATGTAGACACATAAGGTAGTACCTAACATATGTAGACACATAAGGCAGTACCTAACATATGTAGACACATAAGGTAGTACCTAACATATGTAGACACATAAGGTAGTACCTAACATATGTAGACACATAAGGTAGTACCTAACATATGTAGACACATAAGGTAGTACCTAACATATGTAGACACATAAGGTAGTACCTAACATATGTAGACACATAAGGCAGTACCTAACATATGTAGACACATAAGGCAGTACCTAACATATGTAGACACATAAGGTAGTACCTAACATATGTAGACACATAAGGCAGTACCTAACATATGTAGACACATAAGGTAGTACCTAACATATGTAGACACATAAGGTAGTACCTAACATATGTAGACACATAAGGCAGTACCTAACATATGTAGACACATAAGGTAGTACCTAACATATGTAGACACATAAGGCAGTACCTAACATATGTAGACACATAAGGCAGTACCTAACATATGTAGACACATAAGGCAGTACCTAACATATGTAGACACATAAGGCAGTACCTAACATATGTAGACACATAAGGTAGTACCTAACATATGTAGACACATAAGGTAGTACCTAACATATGTAGACACATAAGGCAGTACCTAACATATGTAGACACATAAGGTAGTACCTAACATATGTAGACACATAAGGCAGTACCTAACATATGTAGACACATAAGGTAGTACCTAACATATGTAGACACATAAGGCAGTACCTAACATATGTAGACACATAAGGCAGTACCTAACATATGTAGACACATAAGGTAGTACCTAACATATGTAGACACATAAGGCAGTACCTAACATATGTAGACACATAAGGCAGTACCTAACATATGTAGACACATAAGGCAGTACCTAACATATGTAGACACATAAGGCAGTACCTAACATATGTAGACACATAAGGCAGTACCTAACATATGTAGACACATAAGGCAGTACCTAACATATGTAGACACATAAGGTAGTACCTAACATATGTAGACACATAAGGTAGTACCTAACATATGTAGACACATAAGGTAGTACCTAACATATGTAGACACATAAGGTAGTACCTAACATATGTAGACACATAAGGTAGTACCTAACATATGTAGACACATAAGACAGTACCTAACATATGTAGACACATAAGGCAGTACCTAACATATGTAGACACATAAGGTAGTACCTAACATATGTAGACACATAAGGTAGTACCTAACATATGTAGACACATAAGGCAGTACCTAACATATGTAGACACATAAGGCAGTACCTAACATATGTAGACACATAAGGTAGTACCTAACATATGTAGACACACATAAGGTAGTACCTAACATATGTAGACACATAAGGTAGTACCTAACATATGTAGACACATAAGGCAGTACCTAACATATGTAGACACATAACATATGTAGACACATAAGGCAGTACCTAACATATGTAGACACATAAGGCAGTACCTAACATATGTAGACACATAAGGCAGTACCTAACATATGTAGACACATAAGGTAGTACCTAACATATGTAGACACATAAGGTAGTACCTAACATATGTAGACACATAAGGCAGTACCTAACATATGTAGACACATAAGGCAGTACCTAACATATGTAGACACATAAGGCAGTACCTAACATATGTAGACACATAAGGCAGTACCTAACATATGTAGACACATAAGGCAGTACCTAACATATGTAGACACATAAGGCAGTACCTAACATATGTAGACACATAAGGCAGTACCTAACATATGTACACATAAGGTAGTACCTAACATATGTAGACACATAAGGTAGTACCTAACATATGTAGACACATAAGGCAGTACCTAACATATGTAGACACATAAGGTAGTACCTAACATATGTAGACACATAAGGCAGTACCTAACATATGTAGACACATAAGGCAGTACCTAACATATGTAGACACATAAGGCAGTACCTAACATATGTAGACACATAAGGTAGTACCTAACATATGTAGACACATAAGGTAGTACCTAACATATGTAGACACATAAGGCAGTACCTAACATATGTAGACACATAAGACACATAAGTAGTACCTAACATATGTAGACACATAAGGTAGTACCTAACATATGTAGACACATAAGGTACCTAACATATGTAGACACATAAGGCAGTACCTAACATATGTAGACACATAAGGCAGTACCTAACATATGTAGACACATAAGGCAGTACCTAACATATGTAGACACATAAGGCAGTACCTAACATATGTAGACACATAAGGCAGTACCTAACATATGTAGACACATAAGGCAGTACCTAACATATGTAGACACATAAGGTAGTACCTAACATATGTAGACACATAAGGTAGTACCTAACATATGTAGACACATAAGGTAGTACCTAACATATGTAGACACATAAGGTAGTACCTAAACATATGTAGACACATAAGACAGTACCTAACATATGTAGACACATAAGGCAGTACCTAACATATGTACCTAACATATGTAGACACATAAGGTAGTACCTAACATATGTAGACACATAAGGTAGTACCTAACATATGTAGACACATAAGGTAGTACCTAACATATGTAGACACATAAGGTAGTACCTAACATATGTAGACACATAAGGTAGTACCTAACATATGTAGACACATAAGGCAGTACCTAACATATGTAGACACATAAGGCAGTACCTAACATATGTAGACACATAAGGTAGTACCTAACATATGTAGACACATAAGGCAGTACCTAACATATGTAGACACATAAGGCAGTACCTAACATATGTAGACACATAAGGTAGTACCTAACATATGTAGACACATAAGGTAGTACCTAACATATGTAGACACATAAGGCAGTACCTAACATATGTAGACACATAAGGTAGTACCTAACATATGTAGACACATAAGGCAGTACCTAACATATGTAGACACATAAGGCAGTACCTAACATATGTAGACACATAAGGTAGTACCTAACATATGTAGACACATAAGGCAGTACCTAACATATGTAGTAGACACATAAGGTAGTACCTAACATATGTAGACACATAAGGCAGTACCTAACATATGTAGACACATAAGGCAGTACCTAACATATGTAGACACATAAGGCAGTACCTAACATATGTAGACACATAAGGTAGTACCTAACATATGTAGACACATAAGGTAGTACCTAACATATGTAGACACATAAGGTAGTACCTAACATATGTAGACACATAAGGTAGTACCTAACATATGTAGACACATAAGGTAGTACCTAACATATGTAGACACATAAGGCAGTACCTAACATATGTAGACACATAAGGCAGTACCTAACATATGTAGACACATAAGGCAGTACCTAACATATGTAGACACATAAGGTAGTACCTAACATATGTAGACACATAAGGCAGTACCTAACATATGTAGACACATAAGGTAGTACCTAACATATGTAGACACATAAGGTAGTACCTAACATATGTAGACACATAAGGTAGTACCTAACATATGTAGACACATAAGGCAGTACCTAACATATGTAGACACATAAGGTAGTACCTAACATATGTAGACACATAAGGCAGTACCTAACATATGTAGACACATAAGGTAGTACCTAACATATGTAGACACATAAGGTAGTACCTAACATATGTAGACACATAAGGTAGTACCTAACATATGTAGACACATAAGGTAGTACCTAACATATGTAGACACATAAGGCAGTACCCTAACATATGTAGACACATAAGGCAGTACCTAACATATGTAGACACATAAGGCAGTACCTAACATATGTAGACACATAAGGTAGTACCTAACATATGTAGACACATAAGGCAGTACCTAACATATGTAGACACATAAGGTAGTACCTAACATATGTAGACACATAAGGCAGTACCTAACATATGTAGACACATAAGGTAGTACCTAACATATGTAGACACATAAGGTAGTACCTAACATATGTAGACACATAAGGTAGTACCTAACATATGTAGACACATAAGGCAGTACCTAACATATGTAGACACATAAGGTAGTACCTAACATATGTAGACACATAAGGCAGTACCTAACATATGTAGACACATAAGGCAGTACCTAACATATGTAGACACATAAGGTAGTACCTAACATATGTAGACACATAAGGCAGTACCTAACATATGTAGACACATAAGGTAGTACATAACATATGTAGACACATAAGGTAGTACCTAACATATGTAGACACATAAGGTAGTACCTAACATATGTAGACACATAAGGTAGTACCTAACATATGTAGACACATAAGGTAGTACCTAACATATGTAGACACATAAGGTAGTACCTAATATATGTAGACACATAAGGCAGTACCTAACATATGTAGACACATAAGGTAGTACCTAACATATGTAGACACATAAGGTAGTACCTAACATATGTAGACACATAAGGTAGTACCTAACATATGTAGACACATAAGGCAGTACCTAGCATATGTAGACACATAAGGTAGTACCTAACATATGTAGACACATAAGGTAGTACCTAACATATGTAGACACATAAGGTAGTACCTAGCATATGTAGACACATAAGGCAGTACCTAACATATGTAGACACATAAGGCAGTACCTAACATATGTAGACACATAAGGTAGTACCTAACATATGTAGACACATAAGGCAGTACCTAACATATGTAGACACATAAGGTAGTACCTAACATATGTAGACACATAAGGCAGTACCTAACATATGTAGACACATAAGACAGTACCTAACATATGTAGACACATAAGGTAGTACCTAACATATGTAGACACATAAGGTAGTACCTAACATATGTAGACACATAAGGTAGTACCTAACATATGTAGACACATAAGGTAGTACCTAACATATGTAGACACATAAGGTAGTACCTAACATATGTAGACACATAAGGTAGTACCTAATATATGTAGACACATAAGGCAGTACCTAACATATGTAGACACATAAGGTAGTACCTAACATATGTAGACACATAAGGCAGTACCTAACATATGTAGACACATAAGGCAGTACCTAACATATGTAGACACATAAGGCAGTACCTAACATATGTAGACACATAAGATAGTACCTAACATATGTAGACACATAAGGTAGTACCTTACATATGTAGACACATAAGGTAGTACCTAACATATGTAGACACATAAGTAGTACTAACATATGTAGACACATAAGATAGTACCTAACATATGTAGACACATAAGGTAGTACCTTACATATGTAGACACATAAGGTAGTACCTAACATATGTAGACACATAAGGCAGTACCTAACATATGTAGACACATAAGGTAGTACCTAACATATGTAGACACATAAGGTAGTACCTAACATATGTAGACACATAAGGTAGTACCTAACATATGTAGACACATAAGGTAGTACCTAACATATGTAGACACATAAGGTAGTACCTAACATATGTAGACACATAAGGTAGTACCTAACATATGTAGACACATAAGGTAGTACCTAACATATGTAGACACATAAGGTAGTACCTAACATATGTAGACACATAAGGTAGTACCTAATATATGTAGACACATAAGGCAGTACCTAACATATGTAGACACATAAGGTAGTACCTAACATATGTAGACACATAAGGTAGTACCTAACATATGTAGACACATAAGGTAGTACCTAACATATGTAGACACATAAGGCAGTACCTAACATATGTAGACACATAAGGTAGTACCTAACATATGTAGACACATAAGGTAGTACCTAACATATGTAGACACATAAGGTAGTACCTAGCATATGTAGACACATAAGGCAGTACCTAACATATGTAGACACATAAGGCAGTACCTAACATATGTAGACACATAAGGTAGTACCTAACATATGTAGACACATAAGGCAGTACCTAACATATGTAGACACATAAGGTAGTACCTAACATATGTAGACACATAAGGCAGTACCTAACATATGTAGACACATAAGACAGTACCTAACATATGTAGACACATAAGGTAGTACCTAACATATGTAGACACATAAGGTAGTACCTAACATATGTAGACACATAAGGTAGTACCTAACATATGTAGACACATAAGGTAGTACCTAACATATGTAGACACATAAGGTAGTACCTAACATATGTAGACACATAAGGTAGTACCCAATATATGTAGACACATAAGGCAGTACCTAACATATGTAGACACATAAGGTAGTACCTAACATATGTAGACACATAAGGCAGTACCTAACATATGTAGACACATAAGGCAGTACCTAACATATGTAGACACATAAGGCAGTACCTAACATATGTAGACACATAAGGTAGTACCTAACATATGTAGACACATAAGGCAGTACCTAACATATGTAGACACATAAGGCAGTACCTAACATATGTAGACACATAAGGCAGTACCTAGCATATGTAGACACATAAGACAGTACCTAGCATATGTAGACACATAAGACAGTACCTAGTAGACACATAAGACAGTATGTATGTAGACACATAAGACAGTACCTAGCATATGTAGACACATAAGACAGTACCTAACATATGTAGACACATAAGACAGTACCTAGCATATGTAGACACATAAGGTAGTACCTAACATATGTAGACACATAAGGCAGTACCTAACATATGTAGACACATAAGGCAGTACCTAACATATGTAGACACATAAGGTAGTACCTAACATATGTAGACACATAAGGCAGTACCTAACATATGTAGACACATAAGGCAGTACCTAACATATGTAGACACATAAGGCAGTACCTAACATATGTAGACACAAAAGGTAGTACCTAACATATGTAGACACATAAGGCAGTACCTAACATATGTAGACACATAAGGCAGTACCTAACATATGTAGACACATAAGGCAGTACCTAACATATGTAGACACATAAGGTAGTACCTAGTAGACACTAAGGCAGTACAACATATGTAGACACATAAGGCAGTACCTAACATATGTAGACACATAAGGCAGTACCTAACATATGTAGACACATAAGGCAGTACCTAACATATGTAGACACATAAGGCAGTACCTAACATATGTAGACACATAAGGCAGTACCTAACATATGTAGACACATAAGGCAGTACCTAACATATGTAGACACATAAGGCAGTACCTAACATATGTAGACACATAAGGCAGTACCTAACATATGTAGACACATAAGGCAGTACCTAACATATGTAGACACATAAGGTAGTACCTAACATATGTAGACACATAAGGTAGTACCTAACATATGTAGACACATAAGGCAGTACCTAACATATGTAGACACATAAGGTAGTACCTAACATATGTAGACACATAAGGTAGTACCTAACATATGTAGACACATAAGGTAGTACCTAACATATGTAGACACATAAGGCAGTACCTAACATATGTAGACACATAAGGTAGTACCTAACATATGTAGACACATAAGGCAGTACCTAACATATGTAGACACATAAGGCAGTACCTAACATATGTAGACACATAAGGTAGTACCTAACATATGTAGACACATAAGGTAGTACCTAACATATGTAGACACATAAGGCAGTACTTAACATATGTAGACACATAAGGCAGTACTTAACATATGTAGACACATAAGGCAGTACCTAACATATGTAGACACATAAGGCAGTACCTAACATATGTAGACACATAAGGCAGTACCTAACATATGTAGACACATAAGGTAGTACCTAACATATGTAGACACATAAGGCAGTACCTAACATATGTAGACACATAAGATAGTACCTAACATATGTAGACACATAAGGTAGTACCTAACATATGTAGACACATAAGGTAGTACCTAACATATGTAGACACATAAGGCAGTACCTAACATATGTAGACACATAAGGTAGTACCTAACATATGTAGACACATAAGGCAGTACCTAACATATGTAGACACATAAGGCAGTACCTAACATATGTAGACACATAAGGTAGTACCTAACATATGTAGACACATAAGGTAGTACCTAACATATGTAGACACATAAGGTGTATACATACACATAAGGTAGTACCTACACACATAAGGTAGTACCTAACATATGTAGACACATAAGGTAGTACCTAACATATGTAGACACATAAGGTAGTACCTAACATATGTAGACACATAAGGTAGTACCTAACATATGTAGACACATAAGGTAGTACCTAACATATGTAGACACATAAGGTAGTACCTAACATATGTAGACACATAAGGTAGTACCTAACATATGTAGACACATAAGGTAGTACCTAACATATGTAGACACATAAGGTAGTACCTAACATATGTAGACACATAAGGTAGTACCTAACATATGTAGACACATAAGGTAGTACCTAACATATGTAGACACATAAGGTAGTACCTAACATATGTAGACACATAAGGTAGTACCTAACATATGTAGACACATAAGGTAGTACCTAACATATGTAGACACATAAGGTAGTACCTAACATATGTAGACACATAAGGTAGTACCTAACATATGTAGACACATAAGGTAGTACCTAACATATGTAGACACATAAGGTAGTACCTAACATATGTAGACACATAAGGTAGTACCTAACATATGTAGACACATAAGGTAGTACCTAACATATGTAGACACATAAGGTAGTACCTAACATATGTAGACACATAAGGTAGTACCTAACATATGTAGACACATAAGGTAGTACCTAACATATGTAGACACATAAGGTAGTACCTAACATATGTAGACACATAAGGTAGTACCTAACATATGTAGACACATAAGGTAGTACCTAACATATGTAGGTAGTACCTAACATATGTAGACACATAAGGTAGTACCTAACATATGTAGACACATAAGGCAGTACCTAACATATGTAGACACATAAGGCAGTACCTAACATATGTAGACACATAAGGCAGTACCTAACATATGTAGACACATAAGGTAGTACCTAACATATGTAGACACATAAGGTAAGGCAGTACCTAACATATGTAGACACATAAGGTAGTACCTAACATATGTAGACACATAAGGCAGTACCTAACATATGTGTAGACACATAAGACAGTACCTAACATATGTAGACACATAAGGTAGTACCTAACATATGTAGACACATAAGGTAGTACCTAACATATGTAGACACATAAGGTAGTACCTAACATATGTAGACACATAAGGTAGTACCTAACATATGTAGACACATAAGGTAGTACCTAACATATGTAGACACATAAGGTAGTACCTAATATATGTAGACACATAAGGCAGTACCTAACATATGTAGACACATAAGGTAGTACCTAACATATGTAGACACATAAGGCAGTACCTAAACATATGTAGACACATAAGGCCAGACACATAAGGCAGTACCTAACATATGTAGACACATAAGGCAGTACCTAACATATGTAGACACATAAGGTAGTACCTAACATATGTAGACACATAAGGTAGTACCTACATATGTAGACACATAAGGTAGTACCTAACATATGTAGACACATAAGGCAGTACCTAACATATGTAGACACATAAGGTAGTACCTAACATATGTAGACACATAAGGCAGTACCTAACATATGTAGACACATAAGGCAGTACCTAACATATGTAGACACATAAGGTAGTACCTAACATATGTAGACACATAAGGGCAGTACCTAACATATGTAGACACATAAGGTAGTACCTAACATATGTAGACACATAAGGTAGTACCTAACATATGTAGACACATAAGGTAGTACCTAACATATGTAGACACATAAGGTAGTACCTAACATATGTAGACACATAAGGTAGTACCTAACATATGTAGACACATAAGGTAGTACCTAATATATGTAGACACATAAGGCAGTACCTAACATATGTAGACACATAAGGTAGTACCTAACATATGTAGACACATAAGGTAGTACCTAACATATGTAGACACATAAGGTAGTACCTAACATATGTAGACACATAAGGCAGTACCTAACATATGTAGACACATAAGGTAGTACCTAACATATGTAGAGACACATAAGGTAGTACCTAACATATGTAGACACATAAGGTAGTACCTAGCATATGTAGACACATAAGGCAGTACCTAACATATGTAGACACATAAGGCAGTACCTAACATATGTAGACACATAAGGTAGTACCTAACATATGTAGACACATAAGGCAGTACCTAACATATGTAACACATATGTAGACACATATGTAGACAGGTAGTACCTAACATATGTAGACACATAAGGCAGTACCTAACATATGTAGACACATAAGACAGTACCTAACATATGTAGACACATAAGGTAGTACCTAACATATGTAGACACATAAGGTAGTACCTAACATATGTAGACACATAAGGTAGTACCTAACATATGTAGACACATAAGGTAGTACCTAACATATGTAGACACATAAGGTAGTACCTAACATATGTAGACACATAAGGTAGTACCTAATATATGTAGACACATAAGGCAGTACCTAACATATGTAGACACATAAGGTAGTACCTAACATATGTAGACACATAAGGCAGTACCTAACATATGTAGACACATAAGGCAGTACCTAACATATGTAGACACATAAGGCAGTACCTAACATATGTAGACACATAAGGTAGTACCTAACATATGTAGACACATAAGGCAGTACCTAACATATGTAGACACATAAGGCAGTACCTAACATATGTAGACACATAAGGCAGTACCTAGCATATGTAGACACATAAGACAGTACCTAGCATATGTAGACACATAAGACAGTACCTAACATATGTAGACACATAAGACAGTACCTAGCATATGTAGACACATAAGACAGTACCTAACATATGTAGACACATAAGACAGTACCTAGCATATGTAGACACATAAGGTAGTACCTAACATATGTAGACACATAAGGCAGTACCTAACATATGTAGACACATAAGGCAGTACCTAACATATGTAGACACATAAGGTAGTACCTAACATATGTAGACACATAAGGCAGTACCTAACATATGTAGACACATAAGGCAGTACCTAACATATGTAGACACATAAGGCAGTACCTAACATATATGTACCTAACATATGAGACACAAAAGGTAGTACCTAACATATGTAGACACATAAGGCAGTACCTAACATATGTAGACACATAAGGCAGTACCTAACATATGTAGACACATAAGGCAGTACCTAACATATGTAGACACATAAGGTAGTACCTAACATATGTAGACACATAAGGCAGTACCTAACATATGTAGACACATAAGGCAGTACCTAACATATGTAGACACATAAGGCAGTACCTAACATATGTAGACACATAAGGCAGTACCTAACATATGTAGACACATAAGGCAGTACCTAACATATGTAGACACATAAGGCAGTACCTAACATATGTAGACACATAAGGCAGTACCTAACATATGTAGACACATAAGGCAGTACCTAACATATGTAGACACATAAGGCAGTACCTAACATATGTAGACACATAAGGTAGTACCTAACATATGTAGACACATAAGGTAGTACCTAACATATGTAGACACATAAGGTAGTACCTAACATATGTAGACACATAAGGCAGTACCTAACATATGTAGACACATAAGGTAGTACCTAACATATGTAGACACATAAGGTAGTACCTAGTACCTAACATATGTAGACACATAAGGTAGTACCTAACATATGTAGACACATAAGGCAGTACCTAACATATGTAGACACATAAGGTAGTACATGATCTATGTGTGCAGCTGGGGTGAGATGGCTATGTGACAGTTTCTGCCCGTTTGTGTTACAGAGAGGTAGCACTGCTCTCCACCTGGCCTGCCAGAGGCACAATTCGACCATTGCCTTACTGATCCTCAACAGCGGCTGTAAGCTGGACATCATGGACAAGGTACAGCACTCTTGCAAATTATGTTTGCTATCTGAAACTGTTCTTGCCATCTCTAATGTTTTATACTTTTGCAGAATGTGACTTTTGTGTGTAAATTTGCTTTAGTATTATTATTTCTCATAGTGGCCAGTACAAAGATTATCATAAACTATCTCACTAAACAATTGTATCATCAGCTAGACTGCATCATTCACAATTGATAATATTGCACATTTGTTGAGATACAACCTGACCTTTGGTGGGCAATGACTTGAAGATCACTATTTCTGATGTGGGAACCAGGTTCAGATAACTCTGCAAATATTTGTAGAAAATAGGTTAGTACAACCTGTGACCTACTGAGGGTGGTCTTTTGTGTGCTGGCTGTGGACATTCTGTGGTCAACTTGCAGCAGCAGCAGCTGGCTGTGGACATGCTGTGGTCAACTTGCAGCAGCAGCAGCTGGCTGTGGACATTTTGTGGTCAACTTGCAGCAGCTGGCTTTGGACATTCTTTGGTCAACTTGCAGCAGCAGCAGCTGGCTTTGGACATTCTTTGGTCAACTTGCAGCAGCAGCAGCTGGAATAGCAACACAGAGTATGTGTGACAAAATGAACAGACAGACCTGTAAAGATGACACCACACATAAAGCAGAGAGCACTCCCTGTCAGGAAAGTTGAGAACTGAGGTAAAACAGTTTGATTAAACTGTTGTCCCAGCTTTATCACCCTGCTTCACCCACTGCTTCTGTGGACCCTCTGAATTCACGTTAGCATTAAAAACTGGACCTAAAGACAAAATCCCCAAAAATGTTGACGATTATGAGAAGTTGTCTGATGGTGTTATCAGCTCAGACAATGATTGCAAGCAGAAGATGAGAGAGGTTCATCAGTTGGTTTCAGCAGTCAGGTTCGGTTTTGCTAGTCAGGTTCAGGTTCACCAGTCAGTTTTATCAGTCAGGTTCAGGTTCACCAGTCAGGTTCAGGCTCACCATTCAGGTTTAGATTTCACCATTCAGGTTTAGATTTCACCAGTCAGGTTCAGATTCACCAGTCAGGTTCAGATTCACCAGACAGGTTTAGGTTTCACCAGTCAGTTTTATCAGTCAGGCTCACCAGTCAGGTTTAGGTTTCACCAGTCAGGTTCTGGTTCACCAGTCGTAACAATTATACACCTTGCAGTTCTGACAAAAAAACTAATCTCTTTAATGTCTTTATTATAAGGTGAGAAGGGATTGTTACAAGTGTTTTTAAGTTTGTGAGAAGTGATTGTTAATTTGGGATGTCATCTTAATTTATGGTATCATCCTAATGTGTGGTGTCATCTGAATGTATGGTATCATCCTAATGTGTGGTGTCATCCTAATGTGTGGTGTCATCTTAATGTGTGGTGTCATCTTTCCCTCCATCATTTATATTTGTGTGTAAGTAGGTATAAAAGTATGTTTGTGTGTCTGATAAAACCCTGTTTAGTGAACTAAAGATAAGTGAATGTAAAAGTAAATGAATATCATGAACTATCTCACAAAACAGTAAACACTTCACTAAACAATTTAAATTTTATTTAACATTATGTCACTGCACGGCTTAATATGTCATAGTTTTTGTCTGGGCACTGTCAGTTATCACATGTGAACATGTATTTTTGTGACTGGGCACTGTCAGTTATCACATGTGAACATGTATTTTTGTGACTGGGCACTGTCAGTTATCACTTGTGAACATGTATTTTTGTGACTGGGCACTGTCAGGTATCACATGTGAACATGTATTTTTGTGACTGGGCACTGTCAGGTATCACATGTGAACATATATTTTTGTGAATGGGCACTGTCAGTTATCTCATGTGAACATATATTTTTGTGAGTAGATACTCTCAGGTATCTCATGTGAACATATATTTTTGTGAGTAGGCACTGTCAGTTATCTCATGTGAACATATATTTGTTTTCCCGACAGGAGACTGGCGAGTGCCCCCTACATTGTGCAGCTCGAGAAGGTCTGCTGTCTGTAGTGCAGACCATGTGCTGTCTTGGGGCCAATGTGGACACCACCTCAACAGTAAGTGGGCTCACCAACCAGTGCTCAGTCTCCTCGTGTGTTATTGTGAACTAATATCGCTCTCCATCTGTTACTTGACAGTATTCTTCCACCTATAGTTGTGAACCCCTGTCTCTTCCACTCTCATATAACTTAAATTGACCGTTCTCTCTGTGTGTGGCTTCTTGGGCCTCATTTTGGTGGTGGTAGGAAAACCTACATACCATTTATAGGCATATCATAAAAATGTGACCTATTCAGAATTAGCTGGAATCCCGCCCTAGCTGTAAACCACAAAATAGCCTGCCTCATGCCTTTTTGACGGACAAATGCAAAGGAGGAAACTGCTTCTACAATTTGTGTTTGAGTTATCAAAGAATCATTCATGTTTACAGTGTCATACTTTTATTTATCTAAGATATCATAGATTCACCCATGTTTACAAATGTCACACTTTTATTTGTCTGTGAGATATCATAGATTCACCCATGTTTACAAATGTCACACTTTTATTTGTCTGTGAGATGTCATAGATTCACCCATGTTTATTAATGTCACACTTTTATTTGTCTGTGAGATATCATAGATTCACCCATGTTTACTAATGTCACACTTTTATTTGTCTGTGAGATATCATAGATTCACCCATGTTTACTAATGTCACACTTTTATTTGTCTGTGAGATGTCATAGATTCACCCATGTTTACTAATGTCACACTTTTATTTGTCTGTGAGATATCATAGATTCATCCATGTTTACTAATGTCACACTTTTATTTGTCTGTGAGATATCATAGATTCACCCATGTTTACTAATGTCACACTTTTATTTGTCTGTGAGATGTCATAGATTCACCCATGTTTACTAATGTCACACTTTTATTTGTCTGTGAGATATCATAGATTCACCCATGTTTACAAATGTCACACTTTTATTTGTCTGTGAGATATCATAGATTCACCCATGTTTACAAATGTCACACTTTTATTTGTCTGTGAGATATCATAGATTCACCCATGTTTACAAATGTCACACTTTTATTTGTCTGTGAGATGTCATGTTTACAAATGTTGGCTATCCTCCGAATAGTGGGCACAAAAGATGGCGGCCAAAAACAGGGCCTCAGTAACGTGTCAATTGCACACTTCTGGCGACCTAATTTGCGGTTTTCCTGCGACTACCGCCACCGCCGAGAGTATCCCCCATGCCGCGTGAGCGGTTTGGATTGGGGCTGAACTAGATGGCTAGGACTCACGAGCAAAGCTGCAGGAGATGCGGAAGCTGCTGCTTTGTGCCCGTTATTCGGAGGATGGCCCAAATGTTATACTTTAAAACGTGTGGACTAAAGGGAGGCTACTCATATTTAACAGGATGGATTAACTCCCCTTCACTTGGCTTGTAAATTTGGTCATATAGAGATTGTACGATGTCTGCTCATGGTTGGTGCCAATCCAGATGTCATCAACAAGGTCAGTCTGTCTGCTTGCATGTGTTAGTTATTTCTTGCAGAACCTACAGATTATCTTTGTTGTTTAATTTAATATGGATGCAGCTATTTATTTCATTTGGGTGTGGTCATTTCATCTGTTTTTTCTTCTTCTTCTTCTTTTTCTTCTTCTTCTTCTTCTTCTCCCCATTGACTAGCTTTTTACAGCATGCTTGTTAAAGACTCAGTGGGTCTATTTAACCCTAACACCTTTCCTCTCCCCCCCCCCCCCCCCCCCTTCTATGGTGCCTGGAACCCACACAGGAAATAGCTTCTTATTTTGCTAAGTACAACTTTCTATGCGTCTGTGAAGTAGGAATTATGAACCACAATGTCATAAGTCCAGAGCCAGCTGCAGTAACTTGACAGTAGATTGCTTTACATTGATTTTAGTTACAAGTCGATGTAAAATTGAAAAGTAAAACCACAAACAAATGGATGTTAAATCATCAAGTAAAATCACAGGCGAATGGGTGTAAAATTGTTCAGTAAAATCACAAACAAATGGATGTTCAATTGACAAGTAAAATCACAGACAAATAGTTGTAAAATGATCCAGTCAAGTATGTGAGCAGATTTTCTGGGCTGACAAATAGTTGTAAAATGATCCAGTCAAGTAAGTGAGCAGATTTTCTGGGCTGACAAATAGTTGTAAAATGATCCAGTCAAGTCTGTGAGTAGATTTTCTGGGCTGACAAATAGTTTTAAAATGATCCAGTCAAGTCTGTGAGCAGATTTTCTGGGCTGACAAATAGTTGTAAAATGATCCAGTCAAGTAAGTGAGCAGATTTTCTGGGCTGACAAATAGTTGTAAAATGATCCAGTCATGTCTGTGAGCAGATTTTCTGGGCTGACAAATAGTTGTAAAATGATCCAGTCAAGTCTGTGAGCAGATTTTCTGGGCTGACAAATAGTTGTAAAATGATCCAGTCAAGTCTGTGAGCAGATTTTCTGGGCTGACAAATAGTTGTAAAATGATCCAGTCAAGTCTGTGAGCAGATTTTCTGGGCTGACAAATAGTTGTAAAATGATCCAGTCAAGTCTGTGAGCAGATTTTCTGGGCTGACAAATAGTTGTAAAATGATCCAGTCAAGTCTGTGAGCAGATTTTCTGGGCTGACAAATAGTTGCTCCAACTGAGAACAGAGAAATTCCATAGGGGACTGCAAGGAAAGCATATTACACATGTCAGTTGTTGAGGCACATGATGATGATAATAATGATGGTTACCAAAGCAGTTACCATCGGTGATACCTACAGATATGTTTGCACAGTTGTTGAGGCACATGATGATGATAATAATGATGGTTACCAAAGCAGTTACCATCGGTGATACCTACAGATATGTTTGCTTGATGAGGGTGAGAAGATATTACACATGACTCAAGGGTCACTCATTCTTTTATCTGTAACTGTTACAGTATGTGTCACACTGACATGATCTCTCTCTCTCTCTTCCTCTCTCGCTCCTCTCTCTCTCCTTCTCTCTCCCTCTGTCTCTCCCCTCTGTCTCTCTTTCACTTATATGTCAGGTTGTTGCAGTGTATGTTTATGACCCCTCCCCCCTTTCCACAGTGCCTGGGATTTTGGTTTGGTGTATGTACATAAGATCTATCTTTCTGTTGTCAGTCAGGTTGTTACTGTATATATATGTTCACGATCTTCCCCCCACCCCACTACCATCTTTTTGTGTGTGCCTGTCATTATGTTACAGTATGTAAACAGATCTGTCTCTTTCTTCCTCTTGCCTGTCATTATGTTACAGTATGTGAACAGATCTGTCTCTCTCTTCCTCTTGCCTGTCATTATGTTACAGTATGTGTACAGATCTGTCTCTTTCTTCCTCTTGCCTGTCATTATGTTACAGTATGTGTACAGATCTGTCTCTCTCTTCCTCTTACCTGTCATTATGTTACAGTATGTGTACAGATCTGTCTCTTTCTTCCTCTTGCCTGTCATTATGTTACAGTATGTGTACAGATTTGTCTCTTTCTTCCTCTTGTCTGTCATTATGTTACAGTATGTGAACAGATCTGTCTCTCTCTTCCTCACCCCTGTCATTATGTTACAGAATGTGAACAGATCTGTCTCTCTCTTCCTCTTGCCTGTCATTAAGTTACAGTATGTGTACAGATTTGTCTCTCTCTTCCTCTTGCCTATCATTATGTTACAGTATGTGTACAGATTTTTCTCTCTCTTCCTCTTGCCTGTCATTATGTTACAGTATGTGTACAGATCTGTCTCTCTCTTCCTCTTGCCTGTCATTATGTTACAGTATGTGTACAGATTTGTCTCTCTCTTCCTCTTGCCTGTCATTATGTTACAGTATGTGTACAGATCTGTCTCTCTCTTCCTCTTGCCTGTCATTATTTTACAGTATGTGAACAGACCTGTCTCTCTCTTCCTCACCCCTGTCATTATGTTACAGTATGTGTACAGATCTGACTCTTTCTTTCTCTTGCCTGTCATTATGTTACAGAATGTGAACAGATCTGTCTCTCTCTTCCTCTTGCCTATCATCATGTTACAGTATGTGTACAGATTTGTCTCCCTCTTCCTCTTGCCTGTCATTATGTTACAGTATGTGAACAGACCTGTCTCTTTCTTCCTCTTGCCTGTCATTATGTTACAGTATGTGTACAGATTTGTCTCTCTCTTCCTCTTGCCTGTCATTATGTTACAGTATGTGTACAGATTTATCTCTCTCTTCCTCTTGCCTGTCATTATGTTACAGTATGTGTACAGATTTGTCTCTCTCTTCCTCTTGCCTGTCATTATGTTACAGTATGTGTACAGATTTGTCTTTCTCTTCCTCTTGCCTGTCATTATGTTACAGTATGTGTACAGATCTGTCTGTCTCTTCCTCTTGCATGTCATTATGTTACAGTATGTGAACAGATCTGTCTCTTTCTTCCTCTTGCCTGTCATTATGTTACAGTATGTGTACAGATTTGTCTCTCTCTTCCTCTTGCCTGTCATTATGTTACAGTATGTGTACAGATCTGTCTCTCTCTTCCTCTTGCCTGTCATTATTTTACAGTATGTGGACAGACCTGTCTCTCTCTTCCTCACCCCTGTCATTATGTTACAGTATGTGTACAGATCTGTCTCTTTCTTTCTCTTGCCTGTCATTATGTTACAGAATGTGAACAGATCTGTCTCTCTCTTCCTCTTGCCTATCATCATGTTACAGTATGTGTACAGATTTGTCTCCCTCTTCCTCTTGCCTGTCATTATGTTACAGTATGTGAACAGACCTGTCTCTTTCTTCCTCTTGCCTGTCATTATGTTACAGTATGTGTACAGATTTGTCTCTCTCTTCCTCTTGCCTGTCATTATGTTACAGTATGTGTACAGATTTATCTCTCTCTTCCTCTTGCCTGTCATTATGTTACAGTATGTGTACAGATTTGTCTCTCTCTTCCTCTTGCCTGTCATTATGTTACAGTATGTGTACAGATTTGTCTTTCTCTTCCTCTTGCCTGTCATTATGTTACAGTATGTGTACAGATCTGTCTGTCTCTTCCTCTTGCATGTCATTATGTTACAGTATGTGAACAGATCTGTCTCTCTCTTCCTCTTGCCTGTCATTATGTTACAGTATGTGTACAGATCTGTCTCTTTCTTCCTCTTGCCTATCATTATGTTACAGTATGTGAACAGATCTGTCTCTCTCTTCCTCACCCCTGTCACTATGTTACAGAATGTGAACAGATCTGTCTCTCTCTTCCTCTTGCCTGTCATTATGTTACAGTATGTGAACAGATCTGTCTCTCTCTCTTCATCTTGCCTGTCATTATGTTACAGTATGTGAACAGATCTGTCTCTCTCTTCCTCTTGCCTGTCATTATGTTACAGTATGTGAGCAGATCTGTCTCTCTCTTCCTCTTGCCTGTCATTATGTTACAGTATGTGAACAGATCTGTCTCTTTCTTCCTCTTGCCTGTCATTATGTTACAGTATGTGAACAGATCTGTCTCTCTTTTCCTCTTGCCTGTCATTATGTTACAGTATGTGAACAGATCTCTCTGTCTCTCTCTCTCTTCCTTTCCTCTTGCCTGTCATTATGTTACAGTATGTGTATAGATTTGTCTCTATCTTCCTCTTGCCTGTCATTGTGTTACAGTATGTGTACAGATCTCTCTCTCTCTCTCTCTCTCTCTCTCTCTCTATATGTGTATCAATCACTCTCTCTCTTCCTCTTGCCTGTCATAATGTTACAATATGTGTATCAATCACTCTCTCTCTCTTCCCTTGCCTGTCATTATGTTACAATATGTGTATCGATCACTCTCTCTCTTCCTCTTGCCTAAAAGGACGGCATCACGGGAGAGATCATGGCTTTGGCTCAGGGATTCACCAACATTGCTGAACTGATGACCACTGTCAAAGGGGTAGGTAACTCTCTTTTTTACTGTCTGCACTACATTAACTTGATGATGTCCCTTAGCTCAGTGGTCTTTATATCAGCATTAGAGAGAAGATAGGAACAAGTTTTGCTGGGATGGCATTGAAAAATAGAGAATGTATTGGTTTGCCATCTAAAAAGAATGCAGAAAAAATAAAGAATGAATTAGTTTGCCATCTAAGAATAATGCAGCCAGACCAACTATTTATAAGACCTTCTACATCTGGGTAGAAGGCAAGTGGAAGATATGGATAGATGATGTAGCTGAATCCTGGACGAAGTTGAACAAATCCATCATCAAGCCACTGGAGAAGTGCAACACAATAAGGACACTGGGCTACAGACAGAGTGATGACAGAGCAAGAAGTTGTACAGACCACGGTTGCCTGACATCAACAGACAGGTAACAGAGTGATGACAGAGCATGAAGTTGTACAGACCACAGTGGCCTGACATCAACAGACAGGTAACAAGAGTGATGACAGAGCATGAAGTTGTACAGACCACGGTTGCCTGACATCAACAGACTGGTAACAGAGTGATGACAGAGCATGAAGTTGTACAGACCACAGTGGCCTGACATCAACAGACAGGTAACAGAGTGATGACAGAGCAAGAAGTTGTACAGACCACGGTTGCCTGACATCAACAGACAGGTAACAGAGTGATGACAGAGCAAAAAGTTGTACAGACCACAGTGGCCTGACATCAACAGACAGGTAACAGAGTGATGACAGAGCAAGAAGTTTTACAGACCACGGTTGCCTGACATCAACAGACAGGTAACAGAGTGATGACAGAGCAAGAAGTTGTACAGACCACAGTGGCCTGACATCAACAGACAGGTAACAGAGTGATGACAGAGCATGAAGTTGTACAGACCACGGTTGCCTGACATCAACAGACAGGTAACAGAGTGATGACAGAGCATGAAGTTGTACAGACCACAGTGGCCTGACATCAACAGACAGGTAACAGAGTGATGACAGAGCATGAAGTTGTACAGACCATGGTTGCCTGACATCAACAGACAGGTAACAGAGTGATGACAGAGCAAGAAGTTTTACAGACCACAGTGGCCTGACATCAACAGACAGGTAACAGAGTGATGACAGAGCATGAAGTTGTACAGACCACGGTTGCCTGACATCAACAGACAGGTAACAGAGTGATGACAGAGAAAAAAGTTTTACAGACCACGGTTGCCTGACATCATGTTGCCAGGTGTAGCCCACAGTTGCCTGACATCGTGTTGCCAGGTGTAGCCTTGACCAGTTACTCCCATGCCAGATTTTAGTGAGTTGTCAGTTGCCTTGACATATACTAGGCTTTTGCCAAGCTGGCAAGCTATCACTCCCTGAGTATTACAGTGTCCACAACTTTAACCCATCTATGTCCATCAGACAGCCACAATAAGTATGATAGTTTCCACATCTTTAACTCATTGCTGTCCTTCAAACAACCACTATGAGTATGCCAGTTTGCACAGCTTTAACTCATATCTGTCCATCAAACAACCACTTCCTTAGTATGCCAGTTCGCACAGCTTTAACTTATCTATGTCCTTCAAACAACCACTCACACTCTCTAGTAAACTAGCGACTCCCTGACAATGTATGAAATATTTTAATTCTTCTGCACATTGCTGAAGCATCTTTCATGAGATCATTCAGTATTTTTAATTACATTATTAGTATTCATCAACAACAACAACAACAAAATTGCTGATACTTCTGTCTTTCATAATATGGTTTTATCTGTTATCTCCACATGTTATTGCAGGTCTTCAGCCAGTATATGATCTTAATTGACAATTGTAAATCTGTGATTGTGTGACTGTAAACCTGAGACATAATTATATTTGAGTGACTAAATCTGTGACAAGCTGTTAGCTGAATGACTTAAACCCTGTAATTGAGTGACTGTAAACCTATAGCTTAGTGCTTTTAAACCTATGACAGAGCGACTGTAAACCTGTGACAGAGTGACTGTAAACCTATAACTGAGTGACTGTAAACCTGTGACTGAGTGACTGTAAACCTGTGACAGAGTGACTGTAAATCTATGACTGAGCGACTGTTAACCTGTGACAGAGTGACTGTAAACCTATGACTGAGTGAGTGTAAACCTGTGACTGAGTGACTGTTAACCTGTGACTGAGTGACTAAACCTGTGACAGAGTGACTGTTGACCTGTGACTGAGTGACTGTAAACCTGTGACTTAGTGAATAAACCTGTGACAGAGTGACTAAACCAACCCCTGACATAATTCTATGTTTCCTTGTCAGGAGAAACGACTGGCATTGATTGGTCAGCTCAAACCATTACCTCAGCCAATCAGCAGAGTCAAGTTGAAGCTGCTGGGTTCTACTGGAGTTGGCAAGTCTATGCTTGTAGAGGCTCTCAAGACAGGCTTTCTGGGCAGCTTCTTTCGGAGAAAACTTCATCCTCCTGGAGCCACTTCTTCCAAACATAAGAGTAGGTTTGCTTATATTTAAATCAGGGTGTTACTTTCTTATGACCTCATGTTATCTTGCTCCCTCTGATACAGTCTGTTGTCTGTCTCTTATTAGTTGTGATTACCTCATTCTTTTATTTTCTCTGACCTCTCTTGTGCTGTAATATCATAGTCATATTTTATTTGGATGTGTCTAAAGTCTCATTCATCAGTTAATATGTTGACAAATCTCACGGGTTTGTGATGTGCTGTGAAATCTCATGCATTTCTGTTTGTTTTGGTCTCCCACTCATCTGTGATTTCTCACTCAATTCTGCTACATTACATTTGCACTGCTACATTACTGGGTCTCTGTCTGGTCCTCCATGGTGAAGTGGTTAAGCTGTTTGCCCCTGCGCTCTGATGGTCATGGGTTCATTCCACGGCTGTGCCCTACAGTTCCTGAGTGCAATATCTACGGAGATCCCTGGGGATCTTTGCTGGAGCAACGGAGAAAATGCTCTGTGCGACGCTCTCGGCAGACATAGTTTGCCGTTCTGCATAGAGAGACTGAGCCATATGGGATAAAACCCAGTGCAATGAAGTTGATCCTCTCGACTTTAACTGTTAACCTCAACTTGTTACATTACATCCGCACTGTCAACTTGCTACATTACATCCACACTATCAACTTGCTACATTACATCCCCACTATCAACTTGTTACATTACATCTGCACTATTAACTTGTTACATTACATCTGCACTATCAACTTGTTACATTACATCCACACTATTAACTTGTTACATTACATCCACACTATCAACTTGCTACATTACATCCACACTATTAACTTGCTACATTACATCCACACTATCAACTTGCTACATTACATCCACACTATCAACTTGTTACATTACATCCACACTATCAACTTGCTGCATTACATCCACACTATCAACTTGCTACATTACATCCACACTATCAACTTGCTACATTACATCCACACTATCAACTTGCTACATTACATCCACACTATCAACTTGCTACATTACATCCACACTATCAACTTGCTACATTACATCCACACTATCATCTTGCTACATTAACTTGTTACATTACATCCACACTGTCAACTTGTTACATTACATCCACACTATCAACTTGTTACATTACATCCCCACTATCAACTTGTTACATTACATCCGCACTATCGTTACATTACATCCGCACTATTAACTTGTTACATTACATCCCCACTATTAACTTGCTACATTACATCCCCACTATCAACTTGTTACATTCCATCAGCTCTATCAACTTGCTACATTACATCTGCACTATCAACTTGTTACATTACATCCTCACTATTACATTACAGCTTCAACATCCGCACTATTACATTACAGCTTCAACATCCACACTATTACATTACAGCTTCAACATCCGCACTATTACATTACAGCTTTAACATCCACACTATTACATTACAGCTTCAACATCCACACTATTACATTACAGCTTCAACATCCGCACTATTACATTACAGCTTCAACATCCGCACTATTACATTACAGCTTCAACATTCACACTATTACATTACAGCTTCAACATCCACACTATTACATTACAGCTTCAACATCCGCACTATTACATTACAGCTTCAACAGTGACCAGTCCTATTGTGTTTAAACTTTTGTTTGACTGCTGCAGATCCCGGTAAACTATCCCGACAGTTTAGTCTCCCGACACCACTCAATTATACAGTTGGAAACCCAACCTACACCAAAGGCATTGATGTGCAGACAGTTCATATTGCAGGTCAGATACACCTGTGTGTGGTATTTTTGTTGTTTATCTGTGTGTGACCTATTTGTTGTTGGTTTACCTGTGTGTTGTTGGTTTACCTGTATGTTGTTGGTTTAACTGTGTGTTGTTGGTTTACTTGTGTGTTGTTGGTTTACTTGTGTGTTGTTGGTTTACTTGTGTGTTGTTGGTTTACTTGTGTGTTGTTGGTTTACTTGTGTGATGTTGGTTTACTTGTGTGTTGTTGGTTTACTTGTGTGTTGTTGGTTTACTTGTGTGTTGTTGGTTTTCTTGTGTGATTTTGGTTTACGTGTATTTTGTTGGTTTACTTGTGTGATGTTGGTTTACTTGTGTGTTGTTGGTTTACTTGTGTGTTGTTGGTTTACTTGTGTGTTGTTGGTTTACTTGTGTGTTGAGGGTTTACTTGTGTGTTGTTGGTTTACTTGTGTGCTGTTGGTTTACTTGTGTGTTGTTGGTTTACTTGTGTGATGTTGGTTTACTTGTGTGATGTTGGTTTACTTGTGTGTTGTTGGTTTATTTGTGTGTTGAGGGTTCACTTGTGTGTTGTTGGTTTATTTGTGTGATGTTGGTTTACTTGTGTGTTGTCGGTTTACTTGTGTGTTGAGGGTTCACTTGTGTGTTGTTGGTTTACTTGTGTGTTGAGGGTTTACTTGTGTGTTGTTGGTTTACTTGTGTGTTGTTGGTTTACTTGTGTGTTGAGGGTTTACTTGTGTGTTGAGGGTTTACTTGTGTGTTGTTGGTTTACTTGTGTGTTGTTGGTTTACTTGTGTGTTGTTGGTTTACTTGTGTGTTGTTGGTTTACTTGTGTGTTGAGGGTTTACTTGTGTGTTGAGGGTTTAATTGTGTGTTGAGGGTTTACTTGTGTGTTGTTGGTTTACTTGTGTGTTGTTGGTTTACTTGTGTGTTGAGGGTTTACTTGTGTGTTGAGGGTTTACTTGTGTGTTGAGGGTTTACTTGTGTTGTTGGTTTACTTGTGTGTTGAGGGTTCACTTGTGTGTTGTTGGTTTACTTGTGTGTTGAGCGTTCTCTTGTGTTGTTGGTTTACTTGTGTGTTGAGGGTTCACTTGTGTGTTGAGGGTTCACTTGTGTTGTTGGTTTACTTGTGTGTTGAGGGTTTACTTGTGTGTTGTTGGTTTACTTGTGTGATGTTGGTTTACTTGTGTGTTGTTGGTTTACTTGTGTGATGTTGGTTTACTTGTGTGTTGTTGGTTTACTTGTGTGATGTTGGTTTACTTGTGTGTTGAGGGTTTACTTGTGTGTTGTTGGTTTACTTGTGTGTTGAGGGTTTACCTGTGTGTTGTTGGTTTACTTGTGTGTTGAGGGTTTACTTGTGTGTTGTTGGTTTACTTGTGTGTTGAGGGTTCACTTGTGTGTTGTTGGTTCACTTGTGTGTTGTTGGTTTACCTGTATGACACTGCTTTACCTTCATGTGATCCAGACTCATATTTGCTGCTCTGTTAAAATGAGAATCATGTAAATATTTTTTAAGCTGACCCAAAATCAGCAGGCATGCAAAAACTGTTGAATCATTTGGAGCAGAAGATCAAATACACACAAAAAAGATAACAGAGAGGAGAAGAGAGACATTTTTGTCAGTGTGACTCCTTGTAGCTACAGACCTGAAGAATAAGAATAGGACTCCTGAGACAGTGTTGTTCACCTAAACATTTTTTTTTTTTTTTTGACTTTTTCTTTGTGTACCTGTAAATGTATTTCATTGCTAATTTCATGCCTGAGAATGTAATTTTTCCTCCTTCAGTAGCTGGAGAATTCAGTATTTGGGACTTCTCCGGCTACGAGCCATATTACATGTTTTATGACCACTTCCTGGGGGACATCAACTGTATCCACGTGGTCATGTTTAACCTGGAGGACTCCTTGGATGAGCAGATAGCACAGGTGATCTTCTGGTTAAACTTCCTCAAGGCCAGGATCCACCCACGGATGCCCATAGGTATGTCCACCAGCTTTGTGTCTTCTCTAATGTTGTTAGGTATGTCCACCAGCTTTGTGTCTTCTGTAATGTTGTTAGGTCTGTCCACCAGCTTTGTCTCTTCTCTAATGTTGTTAGGTATGTCCACCAGCTTTGTCTCTTCTCTAATGTTGTTAGGTATGTCCACCAGCTTTGTGTCTTCTCTAATGTTGTTAGGTATGTCCACCAGCTTTGTCTCTTCTCTAATGTTGTTAGGTATGTCCACCAGCTTTGTCTCTTCTCTAATGTTGTTAGGTATGTCCACCAGCTTTGTCTCTTCTCTAATGTTGTTAGGTATGTCCACCAGCTTTGTGTCTTCTCTAATGTTGTTAGGTATGTCCACCAGCTTTGTGTCTTCTCTAATGTTGTTAGGTATGTCCACCAGCTTTGTCTCTTCTCTAATGTTGTTAGGTATGTCCACCAGCTTTGTCTCTTCTCTAATGTTGTTAGGTATGTCCACCAGCTTTGTCTCTTCTCTAATGTTGTTAGGTATGTCCACCAGCTTTGTCTCTTCTCTAATGTTGTTAGATATGTTTGCCAACTGTGTGTATTAGATGTTTTTTTTGTTTTTTTTGTGTAATAATGTCACAAATGCCAATACTTGAATTATACCAGTGTCACATGTGTAAATTATACCGGTGTCTCTTACACTACATGTGTGAATAATACCAGTGTCACATGTACGTATTATACCAGTGTCACATACATCACATGTGTGAACTATACCAATGTCACGTGTGATTTATACTAGTGTCTCTTACACTACATGTGTGAATTATGCCAGTTCCTCTTACACCACATGTGTGAATTACACCAGTGTCACATAACCACATTTGAGAATTATACCAGTGTCACATGTGTGGATTATACAAGTGTCGCATATGCCACATGTGTGGATTTGGACCTAATGAAGTCGGTCTTTTTTTTTCTGTAAGCCTTTTCTTGATGCTGTCATTCTATCCTTCTTCTCTTACTTCTTAGATGTGAAGACTGGCCATGCACTGTGCTTCAAACTGCACATTGGCTATGTTTTCGGGCCTCTCCTAACAGATGCCAAGTGAAGCTCTCGCTTCCAAGCCGAAACGTCACAACAACAGACCTATTCTCACACTTACCTACCACCCTCATAACATCCGTGCCAAGAATATTTTCCTTAGGCATCTCTCCATCCTTTAAGCCGACCCTACCACCAGCACGATTTTCTCTGAACTTCCTCTAGTAGCCTACAGGCATGATCGTAACCTCAAGGACCTTCTAGTCAAGAGTAGGTTATACGCCCCGCGTCTGAGCCCCATTTCAACTGCAAGAGATGTGGCATGAAATACATTGGTGAAACAGGTCTACGGCTGGCTGACAGGTTCAGACATCTTTTGGATGTACAAAATGGTGCCCGGAAACCAGTACCAGTGCTCTTCAATTGCCAGGATCACTAAGGTGTCCACGACATGGACGTGACAGCCATTAAATCTAGCCATTCCAGCGACAGAGTCCTCAAGTCTCTTGAGAATCGCTTTATTTATACTCTGGGGACTTTGACGCCCTCCGGAATGAATTGCCAACACAGTTTCATTTAAACTTCCAGGGGATTGAACTGCCCTCACAGTTTCAACCCCTACACCCCAGTTATGGCCCCGGATACTCCACAGTGGGTATTTATTCCTCCAGCTGACACATGCGGTCAGTCTGCTGAGTAACAACCGACCTGGCCGCATCGAGATACCAGCTAAGTGATTTTTTGTGTCTATGTAGTATTGTTTATTTTGTGTGTGCTGATGAAGTCTCATTAGCCGCAACGTTCACGTTTTGTTTGTATTTGTTATATTGTGAAGCTTGCTAATATACTTTTCGTTTGGGTTTATGTCTTTTCTTGATATATTTATAGACTTCTGTATAATGGGCAAAGTTGCCTACAGTGTAAATCATTTTGCCTATACGGTAAGCTCACCTTGTCTATGGGGTAATGTCGCCTTGTCTACGGGATAGGGTCACCCTCCTTGGGTGCCTTTTAGAACATGTTCTTTTGTTTGTTTCTCTACTGGGCCCAGGTAACACACCTGCCATGTCTTCCTTTGATGTCTGGTAACACTCCTGAAATGTCCTTTCTTTGATGTTGAGGTCTGGTAACACCCCTACAATTTCTTTCTTTGTTGTTGAGGTCTGGTAACACACCTACAATTTCTTTCTTTGTTGTTGAGGTCTGGTAACACACCTACAATTTCTTTCTTTGTTGTTGAGGTCTGGTAACACACCTACAATTTCTTTCTTTGTTGTGGAGGTCTGGTAACACACCTACAATTTCTTTCTTTGTTGTTGAGGTCTGGTAACACACCTACAATTTCTTTCTTTGTTGTTGAGGTCTGGTAACACACCTACAATTTCTTTCTTTGTTGTTGAGGTCTGGTAACACACCTACAATTTCTTTCTTTGTTGTTGAGGTCTGGTAACACCCCTACAATTTCTTTCTTTGTTGTTGAGGTCTGGTAACACCCCTACAATTTCTTTCTTTGTTGTTGAGGTCTGGTAACACACCTACAATTTCTTTCTTTGTTGTTGAGGTCTGGTAACACACCTACAATTTCTTTCTTTGTTGTTGAGGTCTGGTAACACACCTACAATTTCTTTCTTTGATGTGGAGGTCTGGTAACACACCTGCCATGTCTTCCTTTGATGTCTGGTAACACTCCTGAAATGTCCTTTCTTTGATGTGGAGGTCTGGTAACACACCTACAATTTCTTTCTTTGTTGTTGAGGTCTGGTAACACCCCTACAATTTCTTTCTTTGTTGTTGAGGTCTGGTAACACACCTACAATTTCTTTCTTTGATGTTGAGGTCTGGTAACACACCTACAATTTCTTTCTTTGTTGTTGAGGTCTGGTAACACACCTACAATTTCTTTCTTTGATGTGGAGGTCTGGTAACACACCTACAATTTCTTTTTTTGTTGTTGAGGTGTGGTAACACACCTACAATTTCTTTCTTTGATGTGGAGTCTGGTAACACACCTACAATTTCTTTCTTTGATGTGGAGGTCTGGTAACACACCTACAATTTCTTTCTTTGTTGTTGAGGTCTGGTAACACACCTACAATTTCTTTCTTTGTTGTTGAGGTCTGGTAACACACCTACAATTTCTTTCTTTGATGTTGAGGTCTGGTAACACACCTACAATTTCTTTCTTTGTTGTTGAGGTGTGGTAACACACCTACAATTTCTTTCTTTGTTGTTGAGGTCTGGTAACACCCCTACAATTTCTTTCTTTGATGTTGAGGTCTGGTAACACACCTACAATTTCTTTCTTTGTTGTTGAGGTCTGGTAACACACCTACAATTTCTTTCTTTGTTGTTGAGGTCTGGTAACACACCTACAATTTCTTTCTTTGTTGTTGAGGTCTGGTAACACACCTACAATTTCTTTCTTTGTTGTTGAGGTCTGGTAACACACCTACAATTTCTTTCTTTGTTGTTGAGGTCTGGTAACACACCTACAATTTCTTTCTTTGTTGTTGAGGTCTGGTAACACACCTACAATTTCTTTCTTTGTTGTGGAGGTCTGGTAACACACCTACAATTTCTTTCTTTGTTGTTGAGGTCTGGTAACACACCTACAATTTCTTTCTTTGTTGTTGAGGTCTGGTAACACACCTACAATTTCTTTCTTTGTTGTTGAGGTCTGGTAACACACCTACAATTTCTTTCTTTGTTGTTGAGGTCTGGTAACACACCTACAATTTCTTTCTTTGTTGTTGAGGTCTGGTAACACACCTACAATTTCTTTCTTTGTTGTTGAGGTCTGGTAACACACCTACAATTTCTTTCTTTGATGTGGAGGTCTGGTAACACACCTACAATTTCTTTCTTTGTTGTTGAGGTCTGGTAACACACATTCAGTGTTCTTTTAAAAATTAAGAAATGATTCTGCCAAACAGGTTACTGTGGGAAGCTGCAGAATACCGCTCAGGTGGTGTTGGTGGCAACCCACGCTGACAAGTCTTCGACTCTATGCCAAAAAACGTCCAGTGGGGTCCACACAAACAAGGACACCTCCTATATCCTCGACAGAGCTCTCAGCATTTTCCAGTATGACCTTGACATTTGCCCCACAATTTTCCTCATGGATGCACAGTTACCTTCCTCACCTGACATGCGAGCTTTCAAACAACAACTGGCCAAGATCAAACTCGACATCTCTGAGGTATGTCAGTGTATTAGTATGTCAGTGTGTCAGTATATCAGTGTGTTAGTATGTCAGTGTGTCAGTCTGTTTCTCTATTTCTTTTTCTGTCCCTCTGTTACCCTTAAATATCTCTCAGCTGTCTCTTCTTGATCACTCTGTTGGTTCCTTTGTCTCTTTTTTTTCTTTCTTTTTCTCTGTATGACTCTCTCTCTCTCTCTCTCTCTCTCTCTCTCTCTCTCTCTCTCTCTCTCTCTCTCTCTCTCTCTCTCTCTCTCTCAGTGTGTGCACACACACATACACACTCACACAAATATGCTATATTAGACACATCTTGAGAAGAAATTAGCAGAGAATTAACAAACAGGCTTTACAATGGGAAACAGAGGGATTGAGAAAACACAAGGACATTCAAGAGAAACCCACAAGCTGATGTTGATGAGAGAACCTACAAGCTGATGTTGATGAGAGAACCTACAAGCTGATGTTGATGAGAGAACCTACAAGCTGATGTTGATGAGAGAACCTACAAGCTGATGTTGATGAGAGAACCTACAAGCTGATGTTGATGAGAGAAACCACAAGCTGATGTTGATGAGAGAAACCACAAGCTGATGTTGATGAGAGAAACAAGCTGATGTTGATGAGAGAAACCCACAAGCTGATGTTGATGAGAGAAACCCACAAGCTGATGTTGATGAGAGAAACCCACAAGCTGATGTTGATGTGAGAAGCCACAAGCTGATGTTGATGTGAGAACCCACAAGCTGATGTTAATGTGAGAACCCACAAGCTGATGTTGATGAGAGAAACCCACAAGCTGATGTTGATGAGAGAAACCCACAAGCTGTTGTTGATGAGAGAAACCCACAAGCTGATGTTGATGAGAGAAACCCACAAGCTGATGTTGATGAGAGAAACTCACAAGCTGATGTTGATGAGAGAAACCCACAAGCTGATGTTGATGAGAGAAACCCACAAGCTGATGTTGATGAGAGAAACTCTCAAGCTGATGTTGATTAGAGAACCCACAAGCTGATGTTGATGAGAGAAGCCACAAGCTGATGTTGATGAGAGAAACTCTCAAGCTGATGTTGATTAGAGAACCCACAAGTTGATGTTGATGAGAGAACCCACAAGCTGATGTTGATAAGAGAACCCACAAGCTGATGTTGATTAGAGAACCCACAAGCTGATGTTGATTAGAGAACCCACAAGCTGATGTTGATGTGAGAAGCCCACAAGCTGATGTTGATTAGAGAAGCCTCAAGTTGAGCTGATTGCACAAGATACATCAGAATAGAGCAAAAGAATGCATGTCCTTTAGGACATACAGTGGCACAGCTGGACAAACAGTGGCACAGCCGGACATACAGTGGCACAGCTGGACATACAGTGGCACAGCTGGACATCCAGTGGCACAGCCGGACATACAGTGGCACACCTGGACATACAGTGGCACAGCTGGACATACAGGAGCACAGCTGGACATCCAGTGGCACAGCCGGACATACAGTGGCACAGCTGGACATACAGTGGCACAGCCGGACATACAGTGGCACAGCTGGACATACAGTGGCACAGCCAGACATACAGTGGCACAGCTGGACATACAGTGGCACAGCCGGACATACAGTGGGACAGCCTGACATACAGTGGCACAGCTGGACATACAGGGGCACAGCCAGACATACAGTGGCACAGCCAGACATACACTGGCACAGCCGGACATACACTGGCACAGCTGGACATACAGTGGCACAGCCGGACATACAGTGGCACAGCCGGACATACAGTGGCACAGCCGGACATACAGTGGCACAGCCGGACATACAGGGGCAGAGCTGGACATACAGGGGCACAGCCGGACATACAGTGGCACAGCCGGACATACAGTGGCACAGCCGGACGTACAGTGGCACAGCTGGAAAAACAGTGGTACAGCTGGACACACAGTGGCACAGCTGGACATACAGTGGCACAGCTGGACATACAGTGGCACAGCCGGACATACAGTGGCACAGCTGGATATCCAGTGGCACAGCCGGACATACAGTGGCACACCTGGACATACAGTGGCACAGCTGGAAAAAACAGTGGTACAGCTGGACATACAGTGGCACAGCTGGACATACAGTGGCACAGCTGGACATACAGTGGCACAGCCGGACATACAGTGGCACAGCCTGAGATACAGTGGCACAGCTGGACATACATTGGCACAGCTGGACATACAGGGGCACAGCCGGACATACAGTGGCACAGCTGGACATACAGTGGCACAGCTGGACATACAGTGGCACAGCCTGACATACAGTGGCACAGCCTGAGATACAGTGGCACAGCTGGACATACAGTGGCACAGCTGGACATACAGGGGCACAGCTGGACATACAGTGGCACAGCCGGACATACAGTGGCACAGCCGGACATACAGTGGCACAGCCTGACATACAGTGGCACAGCCTGAGATACAGTGGCACAGCCTGAGATACAGTGGCACAGCCTGAGATACAGTGGCACAGCTGGACATACAGGGGCACAGCCGGACATACAGGGGCACAGCTGGACATACAGGGGCACAGCCGGACATACAGGGGCACAGCTGGACATACAGTGGCACAGCTGGACATACAGTGGCACAGCTGGACATACAGTGGCACAGCTGGACATACAGTGGCACAGCTGGACATACAGGGGCACAGCTGGACATACAGGGGCACAGCTGGACATACAGTGGCACAGCCGGACATACAGTGGCACAACTGGACATACAGTGGCACAGCCTGACATACAGTGGCACAGCCTGAGATACAGTGGCACAGCCGGACATACAGTGGCACAGCCTGAGATACAGGGGCACAGCCTGACATACAGTGGCACAGCCGGACATACAGTGGCACAGCCGGACATACAGTGGCACAGCCGGACATACAGTGGCACAGCTGGACATACAGTGGCACAGCCGGACATACAGAGGCACAGCCGGACATACAGTGGCACAGCTGGACATACAGTGGCACAGCTGGACATACAGAGGCACAGCTGGACATACAGTGGCACAGCTGGACATACAGTGGCACAGCTGGACAGTAAATATATGTACATATATATGAACCCACATTGTTTAATAATTATTATTGTTATTTTTTACTTTTATCGTCTTTCTCCTCAAAAGCTTCCATCACGTGATTAACATAAAAGTGAGCTGAAGTAAATTAGTATGTGCAAAGGCACTGAAAATAAGTACACAATTTACTTAACTTTTTTATAACACCATGAACAAGATTTTATTAATATTCTAAACAAAATAAATTGAATGATATTGATCTTGCAATATTAAAAAGATAATAGCTCAGTGATAGTAGTGAGTCAGTCAGTGAGTTCAATAGGTGCATATGCTAGTAGAGTGAGGATGGTTTCACGATGATAATAATTGATTTGAAGATAACTTGTAATCCTGGTACAACTGTCAGGATGAGACTCTACCTCTTGTCCAGTTTGTCGACATTACTGCTTCAAGCAGGCCGTTACACAGATGGTCTCACTTGTCAGCCCTAGAGTCCACCCTTTTATAATCTCTGCTAAGCTTATCCTATTTCTCCCCCTAAACCTCTCTCATTCATGGGATGTCAAAGCTCCTCCCTGTGGGTAAGTCCTTTGACTGTCAGTCAGGACAGCACAACACTTGTTTGCATTCCCATGGTTACATTCTTAGGGTCCATCACTCTGGCCAGTGCCCATGAACGCATTCACACCTTTGTTTCCATCTTCATTCTGACAATTGCTCCGACCCTGGTCTGAGATTGTCTGCTAACACCTCATTCTGACAATTGCTCTGACCCAGTCTGAGATTGTCTGCTAACACCTCATTCTGACAATTGCTCTGACCCAGGTCTGAGATTGTCTGCTAACACCTCATTCTGACAATTGCTCTGACCCAGGTCTGAGATTGTCGGCTAACACTTCATTCTGACAATTGCTCCGACCCAGGTCTGAGATTGTCTGCTAACACTTCATTCTGACAATTGCTCTGACCCAGGTCTGAGATTGTCTGCTAACACTTCATTCTGACAATTGCTCCGACCCTTGTCTGAGATTGTCTGCTAACACTTCATTCTGACAATTGCTCCGACCCAGGTCTGAAATTGTCTGCTAATACTTCATTCTGACAATTTCTCTGACCCAGGTCTGAGATTGTCTGCTAACACCTCATTCTGAAAGGTGTCAACCCGAGCCCTGGCTTGCAGTTTAAGAAAGATAATCCCAGGGGGTTATAATTAATTTTATGACCAGTTACCTGCCCTTGAGTCTGGCTTGAGGATAATTAGATAACACTTAAGGTTAGGTGGTCAGCATTTATTCTCTATTGTCCTTTTCAGGATGAAATTTTTTATTTGAAGCTCCACCCTGGCTTTTGCCAGGGGCCGCAATATAGGCAGGCCATAAATATGGCCTAATGTCTGAACGCGGTTTCTAGGACCTCTCCACGGCGATCCTCATCCGCATGGTGGCACTTTGTGTCATCGGGTGTTTATCGCTTGTGTGATGTCCTGGGGGAGTAGAAAGTCAGTCAGTCAGTAGGTTAGGTGGTCTGTACTTTCCACTTCACTGGTGCCATTAAGTCTACCTGCTCAGTCTCATCTATATGCTTGACACCTTATCTCTGGGCAAGAGTCCAAGTGTTTCATATCAACTACAGTCCAGGGAAATAAAATAGCTTTGTTCTGGGTCGACCTAGATACAGGTTACAGTCCAGGAGCATATTTCCTCTATGCTTTAAAATACATAGACAAATAAATTAGGTTGAGGAAAGACGTGTTCTGAAGTCAAGCGTATATTATTTTGTTTTTCTCAGAAACTTCCAAGAACAAATGGTTTACTGTCAGCCGTAGTCGCCCAGATGCCAGAGTGGCGGCGAGCCTTACATGCCTACCCTGTTCTGAGCTGGCCACAGTTCATGGAGCAGGTTCGAGGCTGTGTCAACCCACTGGCCAGCGATGACGACATCAAGTTGTTGGATCGGCAGCTGCAGCTGATGGGAGAGGTATGTGTGAGCTCAGGCTTGTCTAGAGAAGTCATGACAAGACAAGGTCAAGGTCCAACACACACAGACACATGCAAGCACACATACACGCACACAGAGATAGAGCTGCCCCATCAGGTGATATAAATCCTCACAATGACCACAATAGCCCATGGTCACTCAGTCATTTGGCAGTTGACAACTATCCTGTACAATAGAGGCCACTCATGTACAATAGAGGCCACTCATGTACAATAGAGGCCAGTCATGTACAATAGAGGCCACTCACGTACAATAGAGGCCACTCATGTACAATAGAGGCCACTCATGTACAATAGAGGCCACTCATGTACAATAGAGGCCACTCATGTACAATAGAGGCCACTCATGTACAATAGAGGCCACTCATGTACAATAGAGGCCACTCATGTACAATAGAGGCCACTCATGTACAATAGAGGCCACTCATGTACAATAGAGGCCACTCATGTACAATAGAGGCCACTCATGTACAATAGAGGCCACTCATGTACAATAGAGGCCACTCATGTACAATAGAGGCCACTCATGTACAATAGAGGCCACTCATGTACAATAGAGGCCACTCATGTACAATAGAGGCCACTCATGTACAATAGAGGCCACTCATGTACAATAGAGGCCACTCATGTACAATAGAGGCCACTCATGTACAATAGAGGCCACTCATGTACAATAGAGGCCACTCATGTACAATAGAGGCCACTCATGTACAATAGAGGCCACTCATGTACAATAGAGGCCACTCATGTACAATAGAGGCCACTCATGTACAATAGAGGCCACTCATGTACAATAGAGGCCACTCACGTACAATAGAGGCCACTCACGTACAATAGAGGCCACTCACGTACAATAGAGGCCACTTACGTACAATAGAGGCCACTCACGTACAATAGAGGCCACTCACGTACAATAGAGTCCACTCACGTACAATAGAGGCCACTCACGTACAATAGAGGCCACTCATGTACAATAGAGGCCACTCATGTACAATAGAGGCCACTCATGTACAATAGAGGCCACTCATGTACAATAGAGGCCACTCATGTACAATAGAGGCCACTCATGTACAATAGAGGCCACTCATGTACAATAGAGGCCACTCATGTACAATAGAGGCCACTCATGTACAATAGAGGCCACTCATGTACAATAGAGGCCACTCATGTACAATAGAGGCCACTCATGTACAATAGAGGCCACTCATGTACAATAGAGGCCACTCATGTACAATAGAGGCCACTCATGTACAATAGAGGCCACTCATGTACAATAGAGGCCACTCATGTACAATAGAGGCCACTCATGTACAATAGAGGCCACTCATGTACAATAGAGGCCACTCACGTACAATAGAGGCCACTCACGTACAATAGAGGCCACTCATGTACAATAGAGGCCACTCACGTACAATAGAGGCCACTCATGTACAATAGAGGCCACTCATGTACAATAGAGGCCACTCATGTACAATAGAGGCCACTCATGTACAATAGAGGCCACTCATGTACAATAGAGGCCACTCATGTACAATAGAGGCCACTCATGTACAATAGAGGCCACTCATGTACAATAGAGGCCACTCATGTACAATAGAGGCCACTCATGTACAATAGAGGCCACTCATGTACAATAGAGGCCACTCATGTACAATAGAGGCCACTCATGTACAATAGAGGCCACTCATGTACAATAGAGGCCACTCATGTACAATAGAGGCCACTCATGTACAATAGAGGCCACTCATGTACAATAGAGGCCACTCATGTACAATAGAGGCCACTCATGTACAATAGAGGCCACTCATGTACAATAGAGGCCACTCATGTAGTGGACTTCATCTGGACATCAAACAGTCATATGGAACACTAGGTTTTGCTTACATTTGTCATGGAAATACTCATCGTGTGTGAACTGTTTGGAAGGCTTGTGCTGCCTTCACACACCAGTGGGAAGATTTGAAGCGTCACCATCTCCCTGGCGTCAGGCTCTTATTGTCACAGGGTCAGCATTGTCCTGTATGCAGGACCCAGTGTTTCTAGCACACAAAGCAGACACTCGTATGCTTGCACATACACATATTTCTGTCACCAGACACACACACATACATACACACACACACACACAACTGTCACATAATGCTTATAACCAACAGTTGTTAAGTGTGTTATCAACACAACAGCTGTTAAGTGTGTTATCAACACAACAGCTGTTAAGTGTGTTATCAACACAACAGTTGTTAAGTGTGTTATCAACACAACAGTTGTTAAGTGTGTTATCAACACAACAGCTGTTAAGTGTGTTATCAACACAACAGTTGTTAAGTGTGTTATCAACACAACAGTTGTTAAGTGTGTTATCAACACAACAGTTGTTAAGTGTTTTATCAACACAACAGTTGTTAAGCAGACATGATCAGAACCCTTTGTTAACAAGTAAACAGTGCAGACATGATCAGAACCCTTTGTTAACAAGTAAACAGTGCAGACATGATCAGAACTCTTTGTTAACAAGTCAACAGTGCAGACGTGATCAGAACCCTTTGTTAACAAGTGAACAGTGCAGACATGATCAGAACCCTTTGTTAACAAGTGAACAGTGCAGACATGATCACAACCCTTTGTTAACAAGTGAACAGTGCAGAAGCTCAACTAGATTATTATGGTCTGGAGAGGATGGTGTTGCTAGGAGTGACCAAGGGATCTAGTCGACATTCTAGACTCAGAGGAAAATCAAAATGGACATTTCACTGGCTGCTGAAGATGAGGATGAAGCACTTTTGGGAATGTTCTGAGTGCTGTGATGTCAGGTCAGATAAAGACTCATCTAGCGAGTGTCTGTGAGTACGAAGAAGACTGATGAGTTTGTGCTACAATACCCAGGTACTATACCATGTATGATTGTCTTGAAATGAGGCTAGGCTACAATACCTAGGTACTATACCATGTATGATTGTCTTGAGATGAGTTTATGCTACAATACCCAGGTACTTTACCATGTATGATTGTCTTGAGATGAGTTTATGCTACAATATCCAGGTACTTTACCATGTATGATTGTCTTGAGATGAGGCTAGGCTACAATACCCAGGTATTATACTATGTATGATTGTCTTGAGATGAGGCTAGGCTACAATACCCAGGTATTATACTATGTATGATTGTCTTGAGGTGGCTACAATACCCTGATATTATTCTATGTATGATTGTCTTGGGGTGAGGTTATGCTACAATACCCTGATATTATACTATGTATGATTGTCTTGAGGTGAGGTTTTGCTACAATACCCAGGTATTATACTATGTATGATTGTCTTGAGGTTATGCTGCAATACCCTGATATTATTCTATGTATGATTGTCTTGAGGTGAGGTTATGCAACAATACCCAGGTATTATACTATGTATGATTGTCTTTGTTAACACTTGAAGCGTCATGGAAGTCTAGAGAGAACAATAATGGAGGGGTATATGCCTGGGAAGAGAGGAAGAGGAAGGCCAAGGAGAAGATGGGTGCAGGATGTGGCAGATGATCTCCAGATGGGTGTATCAGACGCAGGACATCTTGCTCAGGATAGGAAGGTTTTCCGGAGGGTTGTTATGGCAGCGAGGTTCCGCGAGGGACATGCTACTGAATGAATGAATGATTGTCTTGAGGTGAGGTTATGCAACAATACCCAGGTATTATACTATGTATGATTGTCTTGGGGTGAGGTTATGCTACAATACCCTGATATTATACTATACTAGCTGTACCCGGCCACGCGTTGCTGTGGCGTAATTTGACTACATGGAAAATAGAGAACATAGAAATGTGTCTTCCCTTCACGCTAGCGATGTACAGAGCAACAGCTAAACCACAGCTAATAAAACTGGTTACAAAAGTGGTTATTTGGTTATCACATGCTAAAGCTGTTTGTATTTTTATAGGAGACGGAAGTAAAGCTACAACTGTACTTGTAAATAACAAAGTAAGTCGTAAAAAATAGAAAAGCGGAGGTAGCGTTAGTAAAATATAAACAAATTAGGTAATGAGAACTTGAAAATCACGTGTAAAGCTCTTTAAGTTCTCTTAAATTTAAGTCATTACCCCCCTCCCCTCCCCTCCTCCACCGACTACTGCTCTCTCCCTTTTCGAAGGATTTGAAAATCACTAACTGGCGATATTTTGTTGTTGCTGTAACTGACATTGACATCCCTGTCCATCTGGACTAAAATAAGGAGCAGGAATTGTAAAAGGTAGTGAATAGGGCTAGTGAAATTTTTACCACATCATCCTTCAAGTACCAGTACAACTACTAAAATAATGTCACTGCTATCTGTGTTACCATCGGAGTAGACAGAGTCGTGAGCCAGAAGATTTGGTTCCGCATGGCTAGTGCTGTCGCCACAGACTGGTCAGGTTAGGATGTATAATTTCACTTGCCGACAGAAGAACGCCATAACCTTACCGGCGGTCTTCACATGAGAGCACTTTGGTGTAACAGCCCAACCACAAACTATTACTGCTGCTGCTACTTTAAGTGGGTAAAGCAGTTACTGTGACTTAAAGCTCTCTCAGTTAATAGTTTGCCCCCCCCCCCCCCCCCCCCCCCCCCCCCAAATTCACCGACAAACTCTTTCCCACATTGAAGTAGTTGGGAGGGAAAAAAAAAAAAAAACACTTTGAAAAGCAAATGAACACAGGAAAAAAACACCATAATTAGGAAATGAACGCCATTGTAAACAGCACAGCTTAAAATTCCAACACAGATGAAATAACTAAATCTAAATGAAAATAAATGAAAATCTATAAAATTTCAGCGTAACCATGCAATCGGAAAGTTTAACAATGCAATCATAAGTATGCAAAATGGTCCAATTTAATTATCAAATGGTTTACCCATTTACTGGTTTTATTTTTTTTTAAATATTAAGGCAACATGGCTAGTGCTGTCACCACGACAGAGCAGATGAGGATATTATTTTAGTCCGGGGTAAAAAAAAAAAAATTAACTACTGCGGATTCGAACCCAGGTCTACCGCACTTGAACCCAGTGTTCTAACCATTCGACCAAGCAGCCACTTAATCGGAAAAACGAAAAGAGAACACAACTATTAGACATATGTGTCCCTACCACTGTGTCGCGATTAAAACACAATTCAAAACCGCAGGCAATTGTTTTCTCGTAGACAGATACTCCAGATATGTTAATGAAATAGAAATCGCACGTGTCTAACACAGTTAATGAAGTTAATGTCGCATTCACTGTCTCCCCCGACGTCGAGATAGTCCTCGATTGCCCCCCCCCCCCTCCCCTCCCCCCTCCCCTCCTCCTCCCCCCCCCCCTATCGAAGGTTGTTTGAAAAAAAAAAGAAAATAGAAATCGTGTTTAATATCGTTATTGTGGCAAATATAGAGATAGTCTTGTTTGCTGTACCACGACCTACTCTATGTATTAGTATTAGAGAAGGCGTTGGCTGCACGTATAACTCGCCGGCGAATGGTAAATACGGCGCATGCGCAATTACTAACGTGGCTATAATTAGAAATCACTAAAGTTATAAATATTAGTTGCGTATATTTTGGCATTAATTGTGGTCACCTATCTCTAACAGTGACAGGTTGAATTTCAAACCACGACGGTTCAAAATCCGGTATCACAACAAACATATCCTGAAAATTTCAGCTAAATCGGTTCAGTAGTTTCCGAGTCTAAAGGGGTGAAACAAACACACAAACATTGATTTTTATATATATAGATATGATTGTCTTGAGGTGAGGTTATGCTACAATACCCAGCTATTATACTATATATGATTGTCTTGAGATGAGGCTATGCTACAATACCCAGGTATTATATTATGTATGATTGTCTTGGGGTGAGGTTATGCAACAATACCCAGCTATTATACTATATATGATTGTCTTGAGATGAGGCTATGCTACAATACCCAGGTATTATATTATGTATGATTGTCTTGGGGTGAGATTATGCAACAATACCCAGCTATTATACTATATATGATTGTCTTGAGATGAGGCTATGCTACAATACCCAGGTATTATATTATGTATGATTGTCTTGGGGTGAGGTTATGCAACAATACCCAGCTATTATACTATATATGATTGTCTTTGGGTGAGGTTATGCAACAATACCCAGGTATTATACTATGTATGATTGTCTTGAGGTGGCTACAATGCCCTGATATTATACTATGTATGATTGTCTTGGGGTGAGGTTATGCAACAATACCCAGGTATTATACTATGTATGATTGTCTTGGGGTGAGGTTATGCTACAATACCCAGCTATTATACTATGTATGATTGTCTTGGGGTGAGGTTATGCAACAATACCCAGCTATTATACTATGTATGATTGTCTTGGGGTGAGGTTATGCTACAATACCCTGATATTATACTATGTATGATTGTCTTGGGGTGAGGTTATGCAACAATACCCATGTATTATACTATGTATGATTGTCTTGAGATGAGGTTATGCAGCAATACCCTGATATTATACTATGTATGATTGTCTTGAGATGAGGTTATGCAACAATACCCAGCTATTATACTATGTATGATTGTCTTGAGGTGAGGTTATGCTACAATACCCAGCTATTATACTATGTATGATTGTCTTGGGGTGAGGTTATGCAACAATACCCAGCTATTATACTATGTATGATTGTCTTGAGGTGAGGTTATGCTACAATACCCTGATATTATACTATGTATGATTGTCTTGGGGTGAGGTTATGCAACAATACCCAGCTATTATACTATGTATGATTGTCTTGGGGTGAGGTTATGCAACAATACCCAGCTATTATACTATATATGATTGTCTTGAGGTGAGGTTATGCTACAATACCCAGGTATTATACTATGTATGATTGTCTTGAGGTGGCTACAATACCCTGATATTATACTATGTATGACTGTCTTGAGGTGAGGTTATGCTACAATACCCTGATATTATACTATGTATGATTGTCTTGAGATGAGGTTATGCTACAATACCTTGATATTATACTATGTATGATTGTCTTGAGATGAGGCTATGCTACAATACCCAGGTATTATACTATGTATGATTGTCTTGAGATGAGGCTATGCTACAATACCCTGATATTATACTATCTATGATTGTCTTGAGATGGGGCTATGCTACAATACCCTGATATTATACTATGTATGATTGTCTTGAGATGAGGCTATGCTACAATACCCAGGTATTATACTATGTATGATTGTCTTGAGGTGGCTACAATGCCCTGATATTATACTATGTATGATTGTCTTGACGTGAGGTTATGCAACAATACCCTGATATTATACTATGTATGATTGTCTTGAGGTGGCTACAATGCCCTGATATTATACTATGTATGATTGTCTTGAGGTGAGGTTATGCAACAATACCCAGGTACTATACTATGTATGATTGTCTTGAGGTGGCTACAATACCCAGGTACTATACTATGTATGATTGTCTTGAGGTGAGGCTATGCTACGAAACCCTGATATTATACTATGTATGATTGTGCAAGATCCTCTTATGGGTTCATTTGCTCCAATTATGAGGTGGGTGTGGGGGGTGGAGATTTAGAATTGACCCAGTGGCCCCTAAGCAAGTAGGTGACTCCTGAAGGGCTTGCAGAAATAAAATGAGTTGGGCCTAAAAAGTGCACATATGTCGATATGTTTGTTGTTGACTGCTCCGAGATAGTTTATATGACCATTGATGTGTTTGTCACATGTTTGACTGCTCCGTCATGTCGCCAGATTGTCTACCTGCATGGCCAGACTGATCTGGTTGTACTGAGTCCCAAGTGGTTAGGGGTGGATGTGCTAGGCGCCTTGCTGTCACATGACAGGATCATCCAAGCTCGGATAACCGGATGCTTTTCTCTGGATGAGTTTCAATTGATGTATCCAGCCATGGATGCACTTAGTTTGCTGCAGGTAATGTTTTGAAGTCAACTGTATTCATCTTTATCATCATCGTTCTTCGTCACATTTGGATGTCTGTAGCTGATAGGATGTTTTGATGTTAAGATGTCAGGTATCATTGAAAATGTTATACTTGTGTTTTGATGTTAAGATGTCAGGTATCATTGAAAATGTTATACTTGTGTTTTGATGTAATTAGAGTGACTGCAGTTTGTTATCTTGTTACTGAAATGGCTATCCCATGTTTTTAACTGTGTGGGTTCATTCAGTTGTATTGGTTCATTAACTTTTGCATCAGAGGCCCAATGGGGGGGGGGGGGGGGGGGGGTGTAATATGATTTTGACTTAACAAATGCAGCACTTTAAAACAAACCACACAACTGCAGCTGATGTCCAACATACACATATCATACATAAAATTAAACATAAATGGATAAGGATTAATATTAGCATACTGCTACAACAAACATTTATACTGTTAGTTAGCATTTAGTAGAGAAAACAATGACTTAGTTTGAGAGGTGAGCAAATTATGAACAAGTTTTTTCCACTTACCCAGAAGCTGATCCCAAAATTCTTGATATAGTATATCCAAAATACATCACAAAGGAAGGTACACCACTTATAAGTATGCACAGCCAATATTAAAGCAAAATGTGCAATAGTTTTTGTTGCATAGCAATTTTAATAACACTACCATAACACTTCAAAATATATTCTCCAGTGGCTCAAACAGTGACATTTCTAAAAACAATTGAATTCCTCACATAGAAAAAACTATAAAGGCACTGTAAACATGTCAACCTGTTCATAGATATTTATCTATGGTTTTAGATTATATGGATAGTAGTACTAGAAGCGCTGACATTTGGACTAGCTGTTGTCGCGTTATGAGGTGCTTCTCTTGTGTTGCCATCGCAGAATTAGTCAGTTTTTGTCCTCTTAGCAGGAGGTAAATTATGCACATATCCTCATCAAAACTTGACTCGTCAATGGTTTGCGGAAATTTCACGTCGCTACTATCAGTATCCAACTCCACATTACTTTAATCGATCCACTGTTTTATCAAATTTGATGATTCTAAAGCAGTAAATCGCTTTGATGGGCGTGAAGACGATGACTGATCAGGCATATTGTTTTCAGAAAATTGTTTGGTAACGTAGTAGACCACACAAATATCAATTTAAAGTGTAAAAAACTCACCAGACCCAAACGAATGCACTCCACGTGTGTTCACTACACACTTGAGAACCCGAAAGGAAGTTTAAATTGAGCGATTCGCGTGTAATTACCGATAAGTGGTAAATTAAAAACTGTCACATGTCATGCACTGTTTGGGCCGCCAAGTAGAAACAAATTAGCGCGTGATGCATTCCTTGGGACTCAAAGAGGTAAGTTGTTGTGTGGATTCATTCAATTGTTGTCTCAACAAATGTTGTATGAGTTTATTCCATTGTTGTATCCCAACAGGTATTGTGTCCCAACAGGTGTTATGTGGATTCATTCAGTTGATTTGTGCAAGCAGGTGTTGTGTGGGTTCTCCATTGTTGTTTCCAAACGGGTGTTGTGTGGGTTCATTTTATTGTTGGGTCCCAACAGGTGTTAGGTGGATTCATTCAGTTGTTGTTTCTAAATGGGTGTTGTGTGGGTTCATTTTGTTGTTGTGTCTCAACAGGTGTTGGAGGCCCTAGAACTGTGCACCTCATGTGAGGTGGATGGAGATGTAGAATATGAATTTCCTTGCTTGAATTTTGTGGAAGCTCTGGAAGGCCTTTGGCTGCGGGATGACAAGCGGTTCCCAAACCCAGTCTATGGGGGAATCCGACTCTACACCAGCTTCCAATCTGGGGCACAGCTCAAATATTTGTTTCCTCGCATCCAGGTATGTTTCACTGTTTTGTGCTAAACTCACTTTGCTGTTCAGTTGTACCAGAGGTCAGAGTCATGATTGCCTGCTCTGGTGGTGAAGTCACTGGGTGATGATGATGGTGGTGGCTGGGGCAAGTGCAAAGGTCCACACGTTCTAAAATATGAGAGGAGTGTTTCTCTAGTTTAGCGAGAGACAGCAGATTCATGGGTTTTGCAAGACCTGTGTGTGACTATTCGCTGAGGGTCCAGTCAGTGCCAGTCTGTGAGAGTACGCTGTCTTGTAGTGTACACTGTCTTGTAGTGTCTGCTGTCTTGTAGTGTACGTTGTCTTGTAGTGTACGTTGTCTTGTAGTGTACGCTGTCTTGTAGTGTCTGCTGTCTTGTAGTGTACGTTGTCTTGTAGTGTACGCTGTCTTGTAGTGTCTGCTGTCTTGTAGTGTCTGCTGTCTTGTAGTGTACGTTGTCTTGTAGTGTACGCTGTCTTGTAGTGTACGTTGTCTTGTAGTGTACGTTGTCTTGTAGTGTACGTTGTCTTGTAGTGTACGTTGTCTTGTAGTGTCTGTTGTCTTGTAGTGTACGCTGTCTTGTAGTGTACGCTGTCTTGTAGTGTACGCTGTCTTGTAGTGTGCGCTGTCTTGTAGTGTACGCTGTCTTGTAGTGTACGCTGTCTTGTAGTGTCCGCTGTCTTGTAGTGTCCGCTGTCTTGTAGTGTCCGCTGTCTTGTAGTGTACGCTGTCTTGTAGTGTACGCTGTCTTGTAGTGTACGCTGTCTTGTAGTGTCTGCTGTCTTGTAGTGTACGCTGTCTTGTAGTGTCTGCTGTCTTGTAGTATACGCTGTCTTGTAGTGTACGTTGTCTTGTAGTGTACGCTGTCTTGTAGTGTACGCTGTCTTGTAGTGTCTGTTGTCTTGTAGTGTCTGTTGTCTTGTAGTGTCTGCTGTCTTGTAGTGTACGCTGTCTTGTAGTGTACGCTGTCTTGTAGTGTACGCTGTCTTGTAGTGTCTGCTGTCTTGTAGTGTACGCTGTCTTGTAGTGTACATTGTCTTGTAGTGTACGTTGTCTTGTAGTGTCCACTGTCTTGTAGTGTCCACTGTCTTGTAGTGTCTGCTGTCTTGTAGTGTCTGCTGTCTTGTAGTGTCCACTGTCTTGTAGTGTCTGTTGTCTTGTAGTGTCCGTTGTCTTGTAGTGTCCACTGTCTTGTAGTGTCTGTTGTCTTGTAGTGTCCGTTGTCTTGTAGTGTACGTTGTCTTGTAGTGTACGTTGTCTTGTAGTGTACATTGTCTTGTAGTGTCCACTGTCTTGTAGTGTACGCTGTCTTGTAGTGTACGTTGTCTTGTAGTGTACGTTGTCTTGTAGTGTCCACTGTCTTGTAGTGTACGTTGTCTTGTAGTGTCCGTTGTCTTCTAGTGTCCGTTGTCTTGTAGTGTACGTTGTCTTGTAGTGTCTGTTGTCTTGTAGTGTACGTTGTCTTGTAGTGTACGTTGTCTTGTAGTGTACGCTGTCTTGTAGTGTACGTTGTCTTGTAGTGTCTGTTGTCTTGTAGTGTCTGTTGTCTTGTAGTGTCTGTTGTCTTGTAGTGTCTGTTGTCTTGTAGTGTACGTTGTCTTGTAGTGTACGTTGTCTTGTAGTGTACGTTGTCTTGTAGTGTACGCTGTCTTGTAGTGTCTGTTGTCTTGTAGTGTACGTTGTCTTGTAGTGTACGTTGTCTTGTAGTGTACGCTGTCTTGTAGTGTACGCTGTCTTGTAGTGTCTGTTGTCTTGTAGTGTACGTTGTCTTGTAGTGTACATTGTCTTGTAGTGTCTGCTGTCTTGTAGTGTCTGCTGTCTTGTAGTGTCCGCTGTCTTGTAGTGTCCACTGTCTTGTAGTGTCCACTGTCTTGTAGTGTCCACTGTCTTGTAGTGTCCACTGTCTTGTAGTGTCCACTGTCTTGTAGTGTCCACTGTCTTGTAGTGTCCGCTGTCTTGTAGTGTCCGCTGTCTTGTAGTGTCCGCTGTCTTGTAGTGTCCGTTGTCTTGTAGTGTCTGTTGTCTTGTAGTGTACGTTGTCTTGTAGTGTACGTTGTCTTGTAGTGTACGTTGTCTTGTAGTGTACGTTGTCTTGTAGTGTCCACTGTCTTGTAGTGTCCGCTGTCTTGTAGTGTCCACTGTCTTGTAGTGTCCACTGTCTTGTAGTGTCCACTGTCTTGTAGTGTCCGTTGTCTTGTAGTGTCCGTTGTCTTGTAGTGTCCGTTGTCTTGTAGTGTCCGTTGTCTTGTAGTGTCCGCTGTCTTGTAGTGTCCGCTGTCTTGTAGTGTCCGCTGTCTTGTAGTGTCCGCTGTCTTGTAGTGTCCGCTGTCTTGTAGTGTCCGCTGTCTTGTGGTGTGTGCTGTCTTATGTGTCAATTTTCTGTGACATCGTATGTGTAGTTTTGTACAATATTTGTTCCTGTGATTTACGCTGTGCTTATTGGCCACTGTTCCTGCAGGTGTTTCTTCGACGCAGCATCCTGTCTGGAGACGAACAGCTCCATGAAGATGGTGGGGACAGCGAAGATGAGGATGACAAGCCCAAAGGTCAGGAGAAAGATGCTGACCTCTACCAGTGGCACCATGGTTCCAAGTACTGCTGTGCCAGTCTGGAGGGCATCATTGACATGGACAAGAATGAGCAGTACCTGGAGATCAAAGTTCGCTCCCCTGAAGGGGAACGTGCCAATCTTTACTACTTCCTGGAAGACTTTGTGAACATCATTGAACAGGTGGTAGAGAATGTCTGTCCTGGGCTGTGTGTGGAGCGCTACACTCTCAGCCCTTCACAGCTCCGGGACCATGGCAAGGTTGTCAGGTCCTACTCGCCCACAGAGCTGCTTCGCATGCAGCTTGACAACCGCTCATCCGTGGTGCTGAGCGGCAACCAGAAGGAGGACTTCATTGACATTGCCTGCCTGGGATCTGAGGAGATTCTAGAGACAGTAACCCTGGGCATGGACTTGCCCATTTCTCACCTGACAATTCACACTCAGAGATTGCTGAGCCTGTTGTTGGATCCTCCAGAACCCATGGGCAAAGACTGGTGCTTGTTAGCGGTGACTCTGGGCATTAGTGATGCTCTACCATCATTTGAATGCAGAGATGGGGAGAGCCAGAGACTAAGCCCAACACAACAGGTTAGAATGTTGTTGCTGATGTTTCGTGTTCTTGCATTGTCTTTCTTTATGTTAGTTAGTTAGTTAGTTAGTTAGTTAGTTAGTTAGTTAGTTAGTTAGTTAGTTAGTTAGTTAGTTAGTTAGTTAGTTGGGTTATCCTCATTGCACTCCAGACATGTCCATAGGTGCTCAGATCCTCCCCTCAGTATGAACCCCAACGTCCGATGGCTAATAGTACCAGTTCTATGTTGATTAACAAGTCTTCTGACGTGTCCGGTGTGCGTCTCGTATTTTGCTGTGCCGATCTTAATTCCCAAGTCTGCCATTCTGGTGAGTGATGTGGATTCACAGCCACCAAAGTCCTCTATCCTTCCCATTTCTCTGAGGGCATTGATAATATCAGCATGATCCATAGGCTGACCGTCGGTAGTGATAGCGGATCCAGCCAACATGTCAGCTCTTTCATTTCCATCGACGCCTGCATGTCCCGGAACAAAATTAAAGGTGACTCCACGAACAGTGGACTTCTGTAATGATTCAAGCCATTGTCTTCGCACTGAACCTGCCTGAACCTTCCGGATCATACTCATTGAATCACTGAGTATACACACGCGGGTGTATTTTTGTGTTTCAAGCCAGGCAAGCGCTTGTGTCACTGCCATCACCTCCATCGCCATGCTGCTGGTTGTCATGGAGAAGGCACCGTTGGCTTCTTTGACTGTTCTGCCCGCTGAGCGTGCTGTAAATGCCCATGCGCTTCTTCTTTGGCGTATAACGGATCCATCTGTATAGATTATTGCATCTGCTTCGTCTGAATTTTCACCGATGAGAGCGTTGACCTCTGCATTAACAGCAACAGGATTCTCTTCTCTACATCGCCTGTTGAGTGTGACAATACAGGAAAATGTACAAATAAACGCCTGAGGCACAGGTATCCATTCTGCACCAGGTATGATGTCGGTTAGGCTGCATATTTGCCTAATATCTTCTTCTGCCCGACCTAGCCACGATTTCCCCCTCTTCAGTCTGTCGCCCTTTTCACTAAAAAGCGCTTGATGCAGTGGGTGTTTCTTATCAGCGCATATTTTGAGATATGCCCGAGCCCTCCACATCCTGATCCTTTGGTTCATTGTTGGAAAGTCAAGTAGATACCTCATTGCTCCACAGGATGTGTCTCTAGTGCATCCCAAAATAATGCGCATGGCTTCATTTTGCACCTTTTCGAGTCGTTCAATCTGGGTAGCACTGACAGTGAGGATGGCCAGAGCGTATTCAATGGGGGAAAGGACCTGACCGTAGAATAGAAGTATTAGTAGTCTTTGCTCAATATTGGAAGCAGCCATAATCCTCATTGCAGATAGACTTTTGCGTGCTTTTGTTATCACATGGTCAACGTGTTCCCTGAATGACAAGCTGCGATCGAACCTCACCCCGAGAAACGTCATAACGTTGGTTCTGATCAATACATTATCACGCATTTTCACTTCTGGTAAGTCCGACTTGACAATGTGATTGTTCAAAGAGAACCATGACACTGATGCCTTCGAAGGATTGACATAGGCATTGGAACCATCACACCAGGCGGCAATTCGATCGAGTTCTTTGTGCATAGTGCTGGCGATCTCCTGTCTATCAAGCCCTCGTCGATAAATCAAAATGTCATCAGCAAATGACAAAGTCCTTCCCTTTCCATTCAACTGCTGCTCAGTGACCATCACCGTATAAACGTTGAATAAGACTGGTGAAAGCGGTGATCCCTGTGGCAAGCCTGGACATATCGTTTGTGGTTCTGAGGACCAGCTACCACATCTTAGTACAATCTTTCTCTGGAACAGGACCGCAGCAATCCAGCGGATCAGAATAGGATTAACTTCTAGTTTAAGCAGTAATTGCATTAAATAATCGTATGGTACTTTATTGTAGGCATCTTCTAAGTCCAACACTGCCGCACATCTCTTCTTTAATCTGAAATCCCTCGTACACATCGTAGGCGAAAACTGCAGCATTGAACCATGTCTCTTTATTTAACCTGTACCCTCCAAGTGTTGGTGGGAACTTATCATGTAGTTCCAAGTAGGTGGTCAATCTTTGTGCGACAATTTTTTCCAAACGTTTGTGTTGTGAGGCTATTCTTCGTGGGCAACATTTGATATTATCTCTTTATGTATGATCATTTATACGCCGTATGGCAAGTCAGAGAGGTGCATTAGCTAGCCCTCTTACATCAGTCTGTTGGCTCATGTGATTGAATCTCCCTTAAGCCCAGCATTGTTTTAAAAAAAAGTTTGGGATGGTTGTGCCAAATCCAGCGTGACACCTGGTTTCAGGTATTTTGAAAAAATAATCTTTATAGCCATTTAAGACTTCTGCCATTTAGTAAAGGTTTAATTTTTTACAAGGGTATTATTTATTCATAACATTTTATCTCAAAATACTTTAAACCACTTTTTCCAGTTGATTAAATCCAATCCTATAAATAGCAAGCGACTAAGTTTGTCTCATTTGCTTACAACTAGAATAGAATAGACTTATATGAAACAAATGTAGCATATTATGCTGCTGATTTATGGAACTATCTTCCACTTGATCTGAAAAATACAAGGAGTTCCTCCTATTAAATTTAAGCGCAGACTTTTCCAGTTCATAATTACAAGCAGTTATATGCCACCTAAAATTTAATTAGTAATCCATATTGCATTATCAGTTTACAATTAAATAAGGAGTGTATGATTTGTACATATGCGTGTATGTGTGACATGTAAATATGTGGTGTGTATGTGTTGGCGTGCTTGTGTATGTATGAGTGTGTATATCATTAATTTTATGAGTTGTATGTGTGTGTGCCTGTGTGTATGCATGTGTGTGACAGTGTGTGTGTCTGTAGGCTTGTGCATCTATGTGTGGATGTGTCTCAGTGTTTTTGAGATATGTGTCTGTCTGTGTGTGCCTGCATATGTGTGTGTGTGTGTGTGTGCGCACCTTGTCTGTGTGTGTGTCTGCGTAAGTGTCTGCGTGATTGTTTTCTCTGTGTATATGTGTGTGTCTGTGACTATATGTCTGCCTGTGTCTATATGTCTGTGTCTGTCTATCTGTGTGTGTCTATATGTCTGTGTTTATGTCTGCGTGTATAAGTCTGTGTGTATTTGTGTGTGTCTGTGTTTTTGTGTGTGTCTGTGTATGTGTTTGTTTGTGTGTATGTGTGCATTTGTGTGTTTGTGTGTGTCTGCATGTTTGTCTGTGAGTTTGTGTGTGTCTGTGAGTGGGTGTGTCTACATGTATGTGTCTGTTTGTGTGTGTCTTTGTTGTGTTTGTATGTGAGTCTGAATGTGTGTATGTGTCTGCATGAGTGTCTTGATGTGTCTGTGTGTATATGTCTGTGTGTATGTGTCTGCATGTGTTTGTGTTAGCAGGCATGTGTTTGTATGTGTGTGTCTGAGTGTGTACATCTGCGTGTGTTCCTGTATGTTGTGTCTGTGTGTGTGTGTGTGTATCTGTCTCTGTGTGTGTCTGCCTGTGTTTGTGTCTGCCGGTGTGTGTGTTTGTATGTGTGTGTGTTTGCATGTCGGCATCTGTGTGTGTGCCTGTGTGTTGTGTGTATCTGTGTGTGTGTCTGCATCTGTTTGTGCATATGTGTTTGTGAGTATTTTTCTCTGTGTCTGTGGGTGTGTGTGTGAGTCTGTTTGTGTCTGTGAGTATCTGTATGTCTGTGTTAGTGTGTCTGTGTGTGTGTTTGTGTGTGTGTTTCTGTGGGTGTGTGTGTGTGTGCATGTAGGTGTGTATATATGTGGGTGTGTGTATATATATATATATATATATATATATATATATATATATATATATATATATATATATATATGCGTGTTTAAGTAGGTGTGTGTGTGTGTGCATTTTACCACCAATGCTTTAATATTTTTTCTTGTGCCGTAGTCAAAGCTTCAGTATTCTACAAATGATTTCTTGCCATAGTCAAAGCTTCAGTATTCTACAAATGATTTCTTGCCGTAGTCAAAGCTTCAGTATTCTACAAATGATTTCTTGCCATAGTCAAAGCTTCAGTATTCTACAAATTATTTCTTGCCGTAGTCAAAGCTTCAGTATTCTACAGATGATTTCTTGCCATAGTCAAAGCTTCAGTATTCTACAAATTATTTCTTGCCGTAGTCAAAGCTTCAGTATTCTACAGATGATTTCTTGCCGTAGTCAAAGCTTCAGTATTCTACAGATGATTTCTTGCCGTAGTCAAAGCTTCAGTATTCTACAGATGATTTCTTGCCATAGTCAAAGCTTCAGTATTCTACAGATGATTTCTTGCCATAGTCAAAGCTTCAGTATTCTACAGATGTGTCCAAGTAAAACTTGTTCTGTGAACGAGCTGCTGTCACTGGAAGCAGCAGGTTTGAATACAGGAATGCCTACCTATTGTTTGTAGTCTTTGTGTTGTCTAGTGTGCATCGGTCCTATATTTATTGAGCCTACTGCACCCCTTTAAATAAAAACATAGTTACACACACACACACTTTGTAACATTAGGGACACACTTTGTAACATTAGGGACACACTTTGTAGCATTAGTGGCACACTTTGTAGCATTAGTGGCACGCTTATTTCTCAGTAAAATAGTTGTTGTTTTCTTGCCTGCCAGGTGCTTAGTGAGTGGACCAAACGACACCCAGACGCTTCCATTCGCCAGCTTGTATACAAACTGAAAGAAATCAGTCGACATGATGCAGTGGAAGCCATCTTGCGAACAGGCCCTCCTTTCAAAGTGCTTTCATTCGAAGACCAGATGACAGATGGCAGTGCTGGGACACATGGGACAAATGCATCCACGAACACACTTTCCAATTTATCCAGATGACAGATGGCAATGCCAGGACACAAGGGACAAAGACATCCACAAATCCATAAACACTCTCAGCAGTTTGTCCAGACGACAGGTGGCAGTACCAGGACCCATAGGGTGAACACGTCTACAGACACACTGCTGATTGTATCCAGGTGATAGTTTCCTCAGGTGTTTCTATTGTGATATCATCTCAGTCTGTTTTCTGGTGTCAGCTCATTTCCTTACAGATATAACATTGTGTGATAATACGTAAATATTTATGGATTTAATATTTGCAGTAATAATCTACTGGTATGTTTGGGACCTGGAATGCAGAGATGGCTGAAATATTAACACATATGTTTGCAGAATGGTGGTGTCTTTGGACGGAATTAATGGTCATTCCTATCTGCTGCTTAAATCGGGCCTTTAGGTTGTGCTTCTGCATTGTTAGTAGACCTGTTGATCATCTGATCATCATTGTGCTTCTGCATTGTTAGTAGACCTGTTGATCATCTGATCATCATTGTGCTTCTGCATTGTTAGTAGACCTGTTGATCATCTGATCATCATTGTGCTTCTGCATTGTTAGTAGACCTGTTGATCATCTGATCATCATTGTGCTTATGCATTGTTAGTAGACCTGTTGATCATCTGATCATCATTGTGCTTCTGCATTGTTAGTAGACCTGTTGATCATCTGATCATCATTGTGCTTCTGCATTGTTAGTAGACCTGTTGATCATCTGATCATCATTGTGCTTCTGCATTGTTAGTAGACCTGTTGATCATCTGATCATCATTGTGCTTCTGCATTGTTAGTAGACCTGTTGATCATCTGATCATCATTGTGCTTCTGCATTGTTAGTAGACCTGTTGATCATCTGATCATCATTGTGCTTCTGCATTGTTAGTAGACCTGTTGATCATCTGATCATCATTGTGCTTCTGCATTGTTAGTAGACCTGTTGATCATCTGATCATCATTGTGCTTCTGCATTGTTAGTAGACCTGTTGATCATCTGATCATCATTGTGCTTCTGCATTGTTAGTAGACCTGTTGATCATCTGATCATCATTGTGCTTTCCCTGAAGCAGGTTCCATGGCTGATCTAGTTTTCTGAGTTCCTCTTGTGGGTTCCTGCCCCCCCCCCCCCCCTAACCTCTCAACAAGCCTGGCACAGGAGGCAACTAATTAGGGGTGTTTCCTTCCACCTGGAGGCAAGGAACTGACATATAAGCCAGATCTGTGAAACATATAAGCCAGATCTGTGAAACATATAAGCCAGATCTGTGAAACATATAAGCCAGATCTGTGAAACATATAAGCCAGATCTGTGAAACATTTAAGCCAGATCTGTGAAACATATAAGCCAGGTCTGTGAAACATATAAGCCAGATCTGTGAAACATATAAGCCAGATCTGTGAAACAGCAGGCTTTTACTCCATATACAGCCGGCACCATCATCATGAAAACTCTTCATCGGCTGCTAATAAAGAGGACGGAGCGCGTGTGCGAATGTCCTGAGTCAGTGGTGTGTCATTATTAATTGATTGATTTATGTATTCATTCATTCATCCATATGTGCCTGTGAACATCTACAGTGCTAATCTATATAATGTCATTCACAAGCAGCCAACTAGTAGGGATTAAAGACAGCAGGGCTCTAACAGGCTGGAGAAACAAATGATTAGGCCTGGTTCTGTGGCTGGAGCACTAGATGTTGGTCCAGTACTAGATATTGCTCCAGTTCTATATGTCTACTCCAGCACTAGATGTTGCTGCAGCACTTGATGTTGCTCCAGCTCTAGATATTGCTCCAGAACTAGATGTTGCTCCAAAACTAGATGTTGCTCCAGCAGTAGATGTTGCTGGCGTACTAGATGTTGCTCCAGCACTAAATGTTGCTCCAGCACTGGATGTGTGCAGACTCAGCAGTTGCACTCACTTCTGAACAAGCTTTTCTGTCTTAGAAGATCGAGACATACAGTCTCACTAGACCAGCACCAAACTCCAAACTGTGGGGGAGTACAGTCTCACTAGACCAGCACCAAACTCTAAACTGTGGGCAAGTACAGTCTCACTAGACCAGCACCAAACTCTAAACTGTGGGGGAGTACAGTCTCACTAGACCAGCACCAAACTCTAAACTGTGGGCAAGTACAGTCTCACTAGACCAGCACCAAACTCTAAACTGTGGGGGAGTACAGTCTCACTAGACCAGCACCAAACTCTAAACTGTGGGCAAGTACAGTCTCACTAGACCAGCACCAAACTCCAAACTGTGGGGGAGTACAGTCTCACTAGACCAGCACCAAACTCCAAACTGTGGGGGAGTACAGTCTCACTAGACCAGCACCAAAATCCAAACTGTGGGGGAGTACAGTCTCACTAGACCAGCACCAAACTCTAAACTGTGGGCAAGTACAGTCTCACTAGACCAGCACCAAACTCCAAACTGTGGACAAAGCAACTTCATCAACTTTTCAGTTTTAAAACAAATCACTGAGTGTGTAATCACCCGCAGCTGCATCCAAAAGGAAGGGGAGGGCACATCAAAGATTACATGTGTGTGTGTATATGTGTGTGTGTACATGCTTGTGTGTATATGTGTGTGCGTATATGTGATGCGTATGTTTAAAATGACAACATAACTCATCACTTAACTACCTCTACAAATTCAGTTGTCAGTGGTTGGTCGCAAGTTGTATAACAGAATTACAAGTAACAACATTGTTGTGCTCAGTCGTAGTTGACCCTAAGACTTCAATGTGGGCAGGATGTGCTCTACCCTTTGCCTTCTGTGACTGATGGTTTGATCCCTTCAGTCAGTCGTATGGTTATATCTATTGATTACATGGTCACGTACAGATATGTGTATAAAGCATATCTACATGCATCATTTATACAACATCTTTGTTGTCTCCGCTTATTCTCTCAGAGGATTATTATATAATAACTCCTTTTCCACTTGAATCAGCATTCCAGCAAAAAACACCAACCATGGCCCGAGGTCCTGGTTTGCATCCAATGTTTATACAAAGTTGACAGATTTAACTATTTTTGTAAAAATTTAGAATGTTTACAGATATCTCTCACCTGACCTGACTGATGAACCCTGGCAGAGAGTGTGACAGACTGACTGTTCTGCCATGAACTCATGTCATACAGTGTCACTGACTGACTGTTCTGCCATGAACTCATGTCATACAGTGTCACTGACTGACTGTTCTGCCATGAACTCATGTCATACAGTGTGACAGACTGACTGTTCTGCCATGAACTCATGTCATACAGTGTCACTGACTAACTGACTGTTCTGCCATGAACTCCTGTCATACAGTGTCACTGACTGACTGTTCTGCCATGAACTCATGTCATACAGTGTCACTAACTGACTGTTCTGCCATGAACTCATGTCATACAGTGTCACTGACTAACTGTTCTGCCATGAACTCATGTCATACAGTGTCACTGACTGACTGTTCTGCCATGAACTCATGTCATACAGTGTCACTGACTAACTGACTGTTCTGCCATGAACTCATGTCATACAGTGTCACTGACTGACTGTTCTGCCATGAACTCATGTCATACAGTGTCACTGACTGATTGTTCTGCCATGAACTCATGTCATACAGTGTCACTGACTGACTGTTCTGCCATGAACTCATGTCATACAGTGTCACTGACTAACTGTTCTGCCATGAACTCATGTCATACAGTGTCACTGACTAACTGACTGTTCTGCCATGAACTCATGTCATACAGTGTCACTGACTGACTGTTCTGCCATGAACTCATGTCATACAGTGTCACTGACTGACTGTTCTGCCATGAACTCATGTCATACAGTGTCACTGACTAACTGTTCTGCCATGAACTCATGTCATACAGTGTCACTGACTGACTGTTCTGCCATGAACTCCTGTCATACAGTGTCACTGACTAACTGACTGTTCTGCCATGAACTCATGTCATACAGTGTCACTGACTAACTGACTGTTCTGCCATGAACTCATGTCATACAGTGTCACTGACTAACTGACTGTTCTGCCATGAACTCATGTCATACAGTGTCACTGACTAACTGACTGTTCTGCCATGAACTCATGTCATACAGTGTCACTGACTAACTGACTGTTCTGCCATGAACTCCTGTCATACAGTGTCACTGACTAACTGACTGTTCTGCCATGAACTCCTGTCATACAGTGTGGCTGACTGATTGTTCTGCTATGAACTCATGTCATACAGTGTGACTGACTGACTGTTCTGCCATGAACTCATGTCATACAGTGTCACTGACTGACTGTTCTGCCATGAACTCATGTCATACAGTGTGGCTGACTGATTGTTCTGCCATGAACTCATGTCATACAGTGTGACTGACTGACTGTTCTGCCATGAACTCATGTCATACAGTGTCACTGACTGACTGTTCTGCCATGAACTCATGTCATACAGTGTCACTGACTGACTGTTCTGCCATGAACTCATGTCATACAGTGTCACTGACTGACTGTTCTGCCATGAACTCATGTCATACAGTGTCACTGACTGACTGTTCTGCCATGAACTCATGTCATACAGTGTCACTGACTGACTGTTCTGCCATGAACTCATGTCATACAGTGTCACTGACTGACTGTTCTGCCATGAACTCATGTCATACAGTGTGGCTGACTGATTGTTCTGCCATGAACTCATGTCATACAGTGTGGCTGACTGACTGTTCTGCCATGAACTCATGTCATACAGTGTGGCTGAATGATTGTTCTGCCATGAACTTATGTCATACAGTGTCACTGACTGACTGTTCTGCCATGAACTCCTGTCATACAGTGTGGCTGACTGACTGTTCTGCCATGAACTCATGCCATACAGTGTGGCTGACTGATTGTTCTGCCATGAACTCCTGTCATACAGTGTGACTCACTATGACCTGTAGAAATGGTTGTTGACTGTAAACAAGCATTGGTGTCTTGTCATGCTGGAGCTTCTGTGTCAGAAAGCTGCTTAATGAACATCAGTCATGGTGGAGGCTACCAGACCTGACCCACGGTTATGTGACCTGACCCACGGTTATGTGACCTGACCCATGGTTGTGTGACCTGACCCATGGTTGTGTGACCTGACCTACGGTTGTGTGACCTGACCTACGGTTGTGTGACCTGACCCATGGTTGTGTGACCTGACCTATGGTTGTGTGACCTGACCCATGGTTGTGTGACCTGACTCATGGTTATGTGACCTGACCCATGGTTATGTGACCTGACCCATGGCTGTTGGGACCTGACCCATGGTTGTGTGACCTGACCCATGGCTGTTGGGACCTGACCTATAGCTGTTAGACCTGACCCATGGTTATGTGACCTGACCCATGGCTGTTGGACCTGACCCATGGCTGTGTGACCTGACACATGGCTGTGTGACCTGACCTATAGCTGTTGGGACCTGACCTATGGTTGTGTGACCTGACCTATGGTTGTGGCTGTTGGGACCTGACCTATGATTGTGTGACCTGACCTATGGTTGTGTGACCTGACCCATGGTTATGTGACCTGACCCATGGTTATGTGACCTGACCCATGGTTATGTGACCTGACCCATGGCTGTTGGGACCTGACCCATGGCTGTTGGACCTGACCTATGGTTATGTGACCTGACCCATGGTTATGTGACCTGACCCATGGTTGTGTGACCTGACCCATGGCTGTGTGACCTGACCTATGGTTGTGGCTGTTGGGACATGACTCTTGGCTGTGTCAGTGATCTCATAACCTCTAGTAAACAAAATCATGAGATCTGTCCATCAGGGGGAGGGAGATTTGTCCATCAGCCGGTGGGAGATCTGTCCATCATCAGGAGGGAGATATGTCCATCAGCAGGTGGGAGATCTGTGCATCAGCAGGTGGGAGATCTGTCCATCAGCAGGAGGGAGATCTGTCCATCAGCAGGAGGGAGATTTGTCCATCAGCCGGTGGGAGATCTTTCCATCAGCCGGAGGGAGATATGTCCATCAGCAGGAGGGAAATCTGTCAAGCAGCAGGAGAGAGATCTGTCAAGCAGCAGGAGGGAGATATGTGCATCAGCAGGTGGGAGATTTGTCCATCAGCAGGAGGGAGATCTGTCCATCAGCAGGTGGGAGATCTGTCCATCAGCAGGTGGGAGATCTGTCCATCAGCAGGTGGGAGATCTGTCCATCAGCAGGAGGGAGATCTGTCCATCAGCAGGAGGGAGATCTGTCCATCAGCAGGTGGGAGATCTGTCCATCAGCAGGAGGGAGATCTGTGCATCAGCAGGTGGGAGATCTGTCCATCAGCAGGTGGGAGATCTGTCCATCAGCAGTTGAGAGATCTGTCCATCAGCAGGAGGGAGATCTGTGCATCAGCAGGTGGGAGATCTGTGCATCAGCAGGTGGGAGATCTGTCCATCAGCAGGTGGGAGATCTGTCCATCAGCAGGAGGGAGATCTGTCCATCAGCAGGAGGGAGATCTGTCCATCAGCAGGTGGGAGAATCATTTGCCAGCTCCAGGGATTCTCTCTCTCTCTCTCTCTCTCTCTCTCTCTCTCTCTCTCTCTCTCTCTCTCTCTCTCTCTCTCTCTCTCTCTCTCTCTCTCTCTCTCTCTCTCTCTCTCTCTCTCTCACTCTCTCTTGCTCTTTTATCTATGACATTTTAAAGTTGTTTTTAAAGATTAAATGTCCAGAAAAATCAGAAATCTCTGTCTGTCAGTGATCCCTCTCATAGTCTCCTCAGCAGTAAGAAGTAAATACACCATTCTCAAAATTGCAGTAATCCTAGATGTGACATTCTGAAAGAAAGTTGTCTGCACAAGAGACTGTTACTTCAGCTGACAACAGATGTATTGTCAGACATTTGTAAATAGCCCTCAGTTTGTTCTCATATGTTCTTAGTTTTATTCTCATGTTTAACATTCAGCCAGTGATTTCATCTCCATTTATGTGAAGTACTATTTTCCCAGAAGCCATCTACATCCTAGAAATCAACATTTCCAAGCTCAAGTCCGCCCGACTTCCATCAAAGATTTGCAGGCTATAAATATTCTACCTCTTGATAACTTTCAGCTGCCCAGGACCTAATCTCTTGTTGATGAAAGAATGAATATTTGAGATCAAAGGTGGAAAACTAGTGTCAGTGCTAGTAACTCTTGTAAACTTTTGTTTCATTTGTCTCATTGTTTTGTGTTTTAATTGTTTCTTCTATAATTATGAAGATCAAATGGATTTTTGATAAGGAAATTGTGGAGGTTACTAGAAACTTCAACACAATTTTAATGGGAACCAAGAAACGGAAATATCCATCACACAAACACATAATAAAACAGTTACACAGCTGTTTCAGAGCAAGCGTTATAGTGTGAACCTTTTCGTTGTCGGCCCCTTTAGAAAATGGCTGCAGGCCCAGGATCAGAGGAGAGTCCTGCCTCCTGAGGTGTTTTGTTATTGTTGTCTGCTGAAGGCGTTTAATGTGTGGATATTTTCTGAAAGCAAGTGATCATTTTATAAGTTCAGCTTTGCTGTGATACTGGGGGGGGGGGGGGGGGGGGGGGGGGGGGGGGGGGGGGGGGGGGGGGGGGGGGGGGGGGGGGGGGGGGGGGGGGGGGGGGGGGGTGGGGGGGGGTACACAAGTTAACAACAGGTTCAGGTGTAGAGTTTGATTTTGCCATGGCATGCAGGTAAGTTTGAAAATGAACGGACAGACAGACTGGCTGGCTCTGTATCACTTGGTGGTCATTTGATGCATGTCAAGCTAAATATGGAGGAAATCCCTTAGGGAGGGAGGTTACATTGCAGAAGCACAAATAGGTCATCGAGGTCTGGAGAATGGTGCAGTAGGGAAGGACCTGTAGATCTGGTTATTGCTTAGCACTCAGAGGAATGGCAGGACAGACATAGACTGTTACTGTTAACATTAGAATAAGGCTGCTGAAGATAGGGATAGAGCACTTAAGGAAATTTCTTGAGTGCTGTGTTGTCGGTTCTAAACTCATCTCAGTTTATTAGTACTGTTTGTATTGGCCTGTTTGAATGACTGCTGCTTGTTTCCAGCAAATAGTTGTAATCATTCTGAGATCTTTCCCATGGCTTGTAATGCCCTCCAACAGTTTGAATGACTGCTGCTTGTTTCCAGCAGATAGTTGTAATCATTCTGAGATCTTTCCCATGGCTTGTAATGCCCTCCAACAGTTTGAATGACTGCTGCTTGTTTCCAGCAAATAGTTGTAATCATTCTGAGATCTTTCCCATGGCTTGTAATGCCCTCCAACAGTTTGAATGACTGCTGCTTGTTTCCAGCAAATAGTTGTAATCATTCTGAGATCTTTCCCATGGCTTGTAATGCCCTCCAACAGTTTGAATGACTGCTGCTTGTTTCCAGCAAATAGTTGTAATCATTCTGAGATCTTTCCCATGGCTTGTAATGCCCTCCAACAGTTTGAATGACTGCTGCTTGTTTCCAGCAAATAGTTGTAATCATTCTGAGATCTTTCCCATGGCTTGTAATGCCCTCCAACAGTTTGAATGACTGCTGCTTGTTTCCAGCAAATAGTTGTAATCATTCTGAGATCTTTCCCATGGCTTGTAATGCCCTCCAACAGTTTGAATGACTGCTGCTTGTTTCCAGCAAATAGTTGTAATCATTCTGAGATCTTTCCCATGGCTTGTAATGCCCTCCAACAGTTTGAATGACTGCTGCTTGTTTCCAGCAAATAGTTGTAATCATTCTGAGATCTTTCCCATGGCTTGTAATGCCCTCCAACAGTTTGAATGACTGCTGCTTGTTTCCAGCAGATAGTTGTAATCATTCTGAGATCTTTCCCATGGCTTGTAATGCCCTCCAACAGTTTGAATGACTGCTGCTTGTTTCCAGCAAATAGTTGTAATCATTCTGAGATCTTTC
>CAJHNH020005011.1:249726-357226 GCA_905116865.2 Candidula unifasciata
TAACAGGACCAAAGTGTTGATAGCCCTCCATAACAGGACCAAAGTGTTGATAGCCCTCCATGACAGGACCAAAGTGTTGATAGTCCTCTATGATAGGACTAAAGTGTTGATAGCCCTCTATGATAGGACCAAAGTGTTGATAGCCCTCCATGATAGGACCAAAGTGTTGATAGCCCTCTATGCCAGGACCAAAGTGTTGATAGCCCTCTATGCCAGGACCAAAGTATACAGATGCTTATTGCAGAATTTTAAAAGTTCAAAAGTCAGGAAAATTTACTTCAGTGCTGTACAGAGTTATCCCACATGGATAGTTGTGTCTCTCCAGATTAGCTAGAAAACATGGACCTCACTCTTTTGTGGCAGAAGCTAAAGGCCATTCTCATTTGGTCGTATACTGTTTACTGAAGTCACTTTTGACCTGAGAGCTGTAGATTACAAAAGCCTATATTGACAGCCCCAGGGCTCATGAGATGAGTACCACTTAGTTTATGTCATTCTACAACCTTATTTTTGTTGCATGTGTTTAATGCTCTAATCTGGTTACGTCTGTTTCATTTCCTTCTTTGCACTAGCGTTCTTCTTCTTCTTTCGTTTGCCTGAAATAAGTTGTTTATATCAGTAATTTTGTCTCTTGTAAAAATTTTACTGTTGTTGTTAATTCATTCAGTGGTCCATAGAGTTTACGTTCCACTGTTGTTCTTTCTGGACAAAAGGTTTGCCCTAATGTGTCAAATTCGGTGCAGTCCTGGAGTACATGCTCTTCTGTCTGGGGCACCTTTCCACCTATCTTGAATTTTGTGTACATGTGGTTACATAATTGGTTGTGCCCTGTTCTGAGGCGGAGGATAATGACTTGCTCTGATCTGTCCATAATAAAACATGCACTAGTGTTAAATTCTTTCTTGTCATTTCCTTCTTTGTGCTAGTGTTAAATTATTTCTTGTCATTTCCTTCTTTGTGCTAGTGTTAAATTCTTTCTTGTCATTTCCATCTTTGTGCTAGTGTTAAATTCTTTCTTGTCATTTCCTTCTTTGTGCAAGTGTTAAATTATTTCTTGTCATTTCCTTCTTTGTGCTAGTGTTAAATTCTTTCTTGTCATTTTCTTCTGTGTGCTAATGTTGTATTCTTTCTTGTCATTTCCTTCTTTGTGCTAGTGTTAAATTCTTTCTTGTCATTTCCTTCTTTGTGCTAGTGTTAAATTATTTCTTGTCATTTTCTTGTTTGTGCTAGTGTTAAATTCTTTCTTGTCATTTTCTTCTTTGTGCTAGTGTTAAATTCTTTCTTGTCATTTCCTTCTTTGTGCTAGTGTTAAATTCTTTCTTGTCATTTTCTTCTGTGTGCTAGTGTTAAATTATTTCCTGTCATTTCCTTCTTTGTGCTAGTGTTAAATTCTTTCTTGTCATTTCCATCTTTGTGCTAGTGTTAAATTATTTCCTGTCATTTCCTTGTTTGTGCTAGTGTTAAATTCTTCCATTTCCTTGTTTGTGCTAGTGTTAAATTCTTTCTTGTCATTTTCTTCTGTGTGCTAATGTTGTATTCTTTCTTGTCATTTCCTTCTTTGTGCTAGTGTTAAATTCTTTCTTGTCATTTCCTTCTTTGTGCTAGTGTTAAATTATTTCTTGTCATTTTCTTGTTTGTGCTAGTGTTAAATTCTTTCTTGTCATTTTCTTCTTTGTGCTAGTGTTAAATTCTTTCTTGTCATTTCCTTCTTTGTGCTAGTGTTAAATTCTTTCTTGTCATTTTCTTCTGTGTGCTAGTGTTAAATTATTTCCTGTCATTTCCTTCTTTGTGCTAGTGTTAAATTCTTTCTTGTCATTTCCATCTTTGTGCTAGTGTTAAATTATTTCCTGTCATTTCCTTGTTTGTGCTAGTGTTAAATTCTTCCATTTCCTTGTTTGTGCTAGTGTTAAATTCTTTCTTGTCATTTCCTTTTTTGTGCTAGTGTTAAATGCTTTCTTGTCATTTCCATCTTTGTGCTAGTGTTAAATTCTTTCCTGTCATTTCCTTGTTTGTGCTAGTGTTAAATTCTTTCTTGTCATTTCCATCTTTGTGATAGTGTTAAATTCTTTCTTGTCATTTCCTTGTTTGTGCTAGTGTTAAATTCTTTCTTGTCATTTCCATCTTTGTGCTAGTGTTAAATTATTTCCTGTCATTTCCTTGTTTGTGCTAGTGTTAAATTCTTTCTTGACATTTCCTTTTTTGTGCTAGTGTTAAATTCTTTCTTGTCATTTCCATCTTTGTGCTAGTGTTAAATTATTTCCTGTCATTTCCTTGTTTGTGCTAGTGTTAAATTCTTTCTTGTCATTTCCTTTTTTGTGCTAGTGTTAAATTCTTTCTTGTCATTTCCTTCTATGTGCTAGTGTTAAACTCTTTCTTGTCATTTCCTTCTTTGTGCTAGTGTTGGATTATTTCTTGTCCTTTCCTTTTTTGCAATATTGTTGAAGTTATTTGTTATTTGTATATGAAGATTTGCCACAGTACTTCATTTGTTTATTGAAATTATGTAAAACTGTCTTATAGTTTATCTTGTTACTTATTTACTTTTTCAGTTTAACTGCACTTTTCAACATCCTGGAAACTTTCCTTCCACAACCTGTTGAGCAGGCAGTACAGGGAGAGGCCCTAGAAGGTTCCAGCAGGTATCTGAGATTTGACCGGCTGAACTGACTTTAGGGATTTGGCCCATCGAGTCACAGGAATCTCAGACCTTTAGGTGGCTCGATGTACCAAAACAAGGGAGGGGGGTGAGGATTGGCTACTTACTGGTCCAGTCATTTCTTGTCCATAAGTCAGGCATGTGGGGGGATTGGCTACTTACTGGTCCAGTCATTTCTTGTCCATAAGTCAGGCATGTGGGGGGATTGGCTACTTACTGGTCCAGTCATTTCTTGTCCATAAGTCAGGCATGTGGGGGGGGGGGATTGGCTACTTACTGGTCCCAGTCATTTCTTGTCCATGTCCATAAGGGGGGGATTGGCTACTTACTGGTCCAGGTCCATAAGTCAGGGATTGGCTACTTACTGGTCCAGTCATTTCTTGTCCATAAGTCAGGCATGTGGGGGGGATTGGCTACTTACTGGTCCAGTCATTTCTTGTCCATAAGTCAGGCATGTGGGGGGGATTGGCTACTTACTGGTCCAGTCATTTCTTGTCCTATAAGTCAGGCATGTGGGGGGATTGGCTACTTACTGGTCCAGTCATTTCTTGTCCATAAGTCAGGCATGTGGGGGGATTGGCTACTTACTGGTCCAGTCATTTCTTGTCCATAAGTCAGGCATGTGGGGGGATTGGCTACTTACTGGTCCAGTCATTTCTTGTCCATAAGTCAGGCATGTGGGGGGATTGGCTACTTACTGGTCCAGTCATTTCTTGTCCATAAGTCAGGCATGTGGGGGGGATTGGCTACTTACTGGTCCAGTCATTTCTTGTCCATAAGTCAGGCATGTGGGGGGGATTGGCTACTTACTGGTCCAGTCATTTCTTGTCCATAAGTCAGGCATGTGGGGGGATTGGCTACTTACTGGTCCAGTCATTTCTTGTCCATAAGTCAGGCATGTGGGGGGATTGGCTTACTTACATGGTCCTTGTCCATAAGTCATGTGGGGGGAATTGGCTACTTTACTGTCCATAATTTCTTGTCCAGTCAGGCATGTGGGGGGATTGGCTACTTACTGGTCCAGTCATTTCTTGTCCATAAGTCAGGCATGTGGGGGGGGCTATTGGCTACTTACTGGTCCAGTCATTTCTTGTCCATAAGTCAGGCATGTGGGGGGATTGGCTACTTACTGGTCCAGTCATTTCTTGTCCATAAGTCAGGCATGTGGGGGGGGATTGGCTACTTACTGGTCCAGTCATTTCTTGTCCATAAGTCAGGCATGTGGGGGGGATTGGCTACTTACTGGTCCAGTCATTTCTTGTCCATAAGTCAGGCATGTGGGGGGGATTGGCTACTTACTGGTGGCTACTTACTGTCAGTCATTTCTTGTCCATAAGTCAGGCATGTGGGGGGATTGGCTACTACTTACTGGTCCAGTCATTTCTTGTCCATAAGTCAGGCATGTCCATAAGGGGTGGGGGGATTGGCTACTTACTGGTCCAGTCATTTTCTTGTCCTTAAGTCAGGCATGTGGGGGGATTGGCTACTTACTGGTCCAGTCATTTTTCTTGCCATAAGTCAGGCATGTGGGGGGATTGGCTACTTACTGGTCCAGTCATTTCTTCCATAAGTCCTAAGTCAGGCATGTGGGGGGATTGGCTACTTTACTGGTCCAGTCATTTCTTGTCCATAAGTCAGGCATGTGGGGGGATTGGGTCTACTTACTGGTCCAGTCATTTCTTGTCCATAAGTCAGGCATGTGGGGGGATTGGCTACTTACTGGGTCCAGTCATTTCTTGTCCATAAGTCAGGCATGGGGGGATTGGCTACTTACTGGTCCAGTCATTTCTTGTCCATAAGTCAGGCATGTGTGGGGGGATTGGCTACTTACTGGTCCAGTCATTTCTTGTCCATAAGTCAGGCATGTGGGGGGGATTGGCTACTTACTGGATTTTCTTCTCTTGTCTTAATAACTGGGAAGTGGTTGCCATTTTCTTCACTCGTTTTGAATTGATCCCATTTTATTTTCATCATTTTCTTAACAAATTTGTTTTCAAATGCATTTAATTTTCTTTCCATTTCTTTAGCATAAATCTCATGCAGTAAATAAATTTACAAGTACTGTGTACAATAGGAACAAACACAACATTCTTTGTAGAGAAGTCCCACTCAAAAATAGTTTTATTTGGAAACAAAATTTCATATAAAAATAGAAAAACAGCATAGGTTTTACATAAATACAAAATGGCTGTCATTTGGCCATGGGTGGACGGAGGTGAAAATGTTGTTGGCATCCTGCTGGCACCAAACATTGGCTGACTTCAAGTTCAAGTCCTATGTAGTGCCCTTATCTCTGTAGTGTCCCGATGTCTGTAGTGTCCTGATATCTGTAGTGTCCCGATGTCTGTAGTGTCCCGATGTCTGTAGTGTCCCGATGTCTGTAGTGTCCCGATATATGTAGTGTCCTGATATCTGTAGTGTCCCGATGTCTGTAGTGTCCTGATATCTGTAGTGTCCCGATGTCTGTAGTGTCCCGATATCTGTACTGTCCTGATGTCTGTAGTGCCCTTATCTCTGTAGTGTCCCGATGTCTGTAGTGTCCTGATGTCTGTAGTGTCCCGATGTCTGTAGTGTCCTGATATCTGTAGTGTCCCGATGTCTGTAGTGTCCTGATGTCTGTAGTGTCCCGATATCTGTAGTGTCCTGATATCTGTAGTGCCCTTATCTCTGTAGTGTCCCGATGTCTGTAGTGTCCCGATGTCTGTAGTGTCCCGATGTCTGTAGTGTCCCGATGTCTGTAGTGCCCTTATCTCTGTAGTGTCCCGATGTCTGTAGTGTCCCGATATCTGCAGTGTCCTGATATCTGTAGTTTCCTGATGTCTGTAGTGTCCTGATGTCTGTAGTGTCCTGATGTCTGTAGTGTCCCGATATCTGTAGTGTCCTGGTGTCTGTAGTGTCCTGATATCTGTAGTGTCCTGATATCTGTAGTGTCCTGATATCTGTAGTGTCCTGATATCTGTAGTGTCCTGATATCTGTAGTGTCCTGGTGTCTGTAGTGTCCTGATATCTGTAGTGTCCCGATATCTGTAGTGTCCCGATATCTGTAGTGTCCCGATGTCTGTAGTGTCCTGATGTCTGTAGTGTCCTGATGTCTGTAGTGTCCTGATATCTGTAGTGTCCTGATATCTGTAGTGTCCTGCTTTCTGTAGTGTCCCGATGTCTGTAGTGTCCCGATGTCTGTAGTGTCCCGATGTCTGTAGTGTCCTGATGTCTGTAGTGTCCTGATGTCTGTACTGTCCTGATATCTGTAGTGTCCTGATGTCTGTAGTGTGCTGATGTCTGTACTGTCCTGATGTCTGTAGTGTCCTGATGTCTGTAGTGTCCCGATGTCTGTAGTGTCCCGATGTCTGTAGTGTCCCGATATCTGTAGTGTCCTGATGTCTGTAGTGTCCTGATGTCTGTACTGTCCTGATATCTGTAGTGTCCTGATGTCTGTAGTGTGCTGATGTCTGTACTGTCCTGATGTCTGTAGTGTCCTGATGTCTGTAGTGTCCTGATATCTGCAGTGTCCCGATATCTGCAGTGTCCTGATATCTGCAGTGTCCCGATATCTGCAGTGTCCTGATATCTGCAGTGTCCTGATATCTGTAGTGTCCTGATATCTGTAATGTCCTGATATCTGTAGTGTCCTGATATCTGTAGTGTCCTGATATCTGTAGTGTCCTGATATCTGTAGTGTCCTGATGTCTGTAGTGTCCTGATATCTGTAGTGTCCTGATATCTGTAGTCTGTAGTGTCCTGATGATATCTGTAGTGTACCTGATATCTGTAGTGTCCCTGATATCTGTAGTGTCCGTAGTGATGATCTGTAGTGTCCTGATATCTGTAGTGTCCTGATATCTGTAGTGTCCTGATATCTGTAGTGTCCTGATGTCTGTAGTGTCCTGATATCTGTAGTGTCCTGATATCTGTAGTGTCCTGATGTCTGTAGTGTCCTGATATCTGTAGTGTCCTGATGTCTGTAGTGTCCTGATGTCTGTAGTGTCCTGATATCTGTAGTGTCCTGATATCTGTAGTGTCCTGATATCTGTAGTGTCCTGATATCTGTAGTGTCCTGATATCTGTAGTGTCCTGATATCTGTAGTGTCCTGATGTCTGTAGTGTCCTGATATCTGTAGTGTCCTGATATCTGTAGTGTCCTGATATCTGTACTGTCCCGATGTCTGTAGTGTCCTGATATCTGTACTGTCCTGATATCTGTAGTGTACTGATATCTGTAGTGTCCTGATGTCTGTAGTGTCCTGATATCTGTACTGTCCTGATGTCTGTAGTGTCCTGATATCTGTAGTGTCCTGATATCTGTAGTGTCCTGATATCTGTAGTTTCCTGATATCTGTACTGTCCTGATGTCTGTAGTGTCCCGATATCTGTACTGTCCTGATGTCTGTAGTGTCCTGATATCTGTAGTGTCCTGATATCTGTACTGTCCCGATATCTGTAGTGTCCTGATGTCTGTAGTGTCCTGATGTCTGTAGTGTGTCCCGATGTCACGATGACTGTAGTGTCCTGATGTCTGTAGTGTCCTGATGTCTGTAGTGTATCGGTATGATGTCTGTAGTGTCCTGATGTCTGTAGTGTCCTGATGTCTGTAGTGTCCTGATGTCTGTAGTGTCCTGATATCTGTAGTGTCCTGATGTCTGTAGTGTCCTGATGTCTGTAGTGTCCTGATGTCTGTAGTGTCCTGATGTCTGTAGTGTCCTGATGTCTGTAGTGTCCTGATATCTGTAGTGTCCTGATATCTGTACTGTCCTGATGTCTGTAGTGTCCTGATATCTGTAGTGTCCTGATGTCTGTAGTGTCCTGATGTCTGTAGTGTCCTGATGTCTGTAGTGTCCTGATGTCTGTAGTGTCCTGATGTCTGTAGTGTCCTGATGTCTGTAGTGTCCTGATGTCTGTAGTGTCCTGATGTCTGTAATAGCACGGTATCTGTCTGGCTGGGATATGTTGACGAAATGTTCATAATCTGCTGTGGCGGCCACTGGTGTCACACTGTACGGTGTGATATTGTCTCGATGTCCGTAACCTTGGGGATGAACTCTCAACTTTAGATCCCACGTACTTCTGAAATTATAGCAACAATTCAACACCACTTTAGAATATACAAAGAAAAAAACACCACAGGAAATATAAAATAACAACGTCATAATAATACGTAGTAATGTACCTTGCGCAATTAATGTGTGCGCGCGCATTATTTAAATGCACTGTATGAAAACACTGTTTTAAGCAAATATTCTGTTCGGTACGAGTTTCAATATATGTTGACTTGCATAGACTTCCTAGTGCTATGAAAACTTCCCTAGCCGGTTGTACAAACATTGTCGGTCATGTTTACCCGTTAATTTACCAACAGGGCCACAAAAGGCTGACGTTTATTTTTGTTACTCTAGTATTTGGCTCAAAGAAATACGAACAGGCAAGTACACGGTTGTAAGATACCCTGCCGACAGGCACAGCAACACAACTGTTGTATCGTGGTTTCCCCAGCCACACCCTCTTCTCCTCTTTCACTAGAACATTCCCGCTTTCCGTTTGTCATACCGCAGTTTGCGTTGTCATGATACAAGTTGATGAAACTGTCAACATGGTTCAATGCTGCAGTTTTCGCCTACGATGTGTACGAGGGATTTCAGATTAAAGAAGAGACATGTGCGGCAGTGTTGGACTTAGAAGATGCCTACAATAAAGTACCATACGATTATTTAATGCAATTACTGCTTAAACTAGAAGTTAATCCTATTCTGATCCGCTGGATTGCTGCGGTCCTGTTCCAGAGAAAGATTGTACTAAGATGTGGTAGCTGGTCCTCCGAACCGCAAATGATATGTCCAGGCTTGCCACAGGGATCACCGCTATCACCAGTCTTATTCAACGTTTACACGGTGATGATCACTGAGCAGCAGTTGAATGGAAAGGGAAGGACTTTGTCATTTGCTGATGACATTTTGATTTATCGACGAGGGCGTGATAGACAGGAGATCGCCAGCACTATGCACAAAGAACTCGATCGAATTGCCGCCTGGTGTGATGGTTTCCAATGCCTATGTCAATCCTTCGAAGGCATCAGTGTCATGGTTCTCTTTGAACAATCACATTGTCAAGTCGGACTTACCAGAAGTGAAAATGCGGGGATAATGCATTGATCAGAACCAACGTTATGACGTTTCTCGGGGTGAGGTTCGATCGCAGCTTGTCATTCAGGGAACACGTTGACCATGTGATAACAAAAGCACGCAAAGGTCTATCTGCAATGAGGATTATGGCTGCTTCCAATATTGAGCAAAGACTACTAATACTTCTATTCTACGGTCTGGTCCTTTCCCCATAGAATACGCTCTGGCCATCCTCACTGTCAGTGCTACCCAGATTGAACGACTCGAAAAGGTGCAAAATGAAGCCATGCGCATTATTTTGGGATGTACTAGAGACACATCCTGTGGAGCAATGAGGTATCTACTTGACTTTCCAACAATGAACCAAAGGATCAGAATGTGGAGGGCTCGGGCATATCTCAAAATATGCGCTGATAAGAAACACCCACTGCATCAAGCGCTTTTTAGTGAAAAGGGCGACAGACTGAAGAGGGGGAAATCGTGGCTAGGTCGGGCAGAAGATGTCATTAGGCAAATATGCAGCCTAACCGACATCATACCTGGTGTAGAATGGATACCTATGCCTCAGGCGTTTATTTGTACATTTTCCTGTATTGTCACACTCAACAGGCGATGTAGAGAAGAGAATCCTGTTGCTGTTAATGCAGAGGTCAACGCTCTCATCGGTGAAAATTCAGACGAAGCAGATGCAATAATCTATACAGACGGATCCGTTATACGCCAAAGAAGAAGCGCATGGGCATTTACAGCACGCTCAGCGGGCAGAACAGTCAAAGAAGCCCAACGGCGCCCTTCTCCATGACAACCAGCAGCATGACGATGGAGGTGATGGCAGTGACACAAGCGCTTGCCTGGCTTGAAACACAAAAATTACACCCGCGTGTGTATACTCAGTGATTCAATGAGTATGATCCGGAGGTTTCAGGCAGGTTCAGTGCGAAGACAATGGCTTGAATCATTACAGAAGTCCACTGTTCGTGGGAGTCACCTTTTATTTTTGTTTCCGGGACACGGAGGCGTCGATGGAAATGAAAGAGCTGACAGGTTGGCTGGATCCGCTATCACTACCGACGGTCAGCCTATGGATCATGCTGATATTATCAATGCCCTCAGAGAAATGGGAAGAATAGAGGACTTTGGTGGCAGTGAATCCACATCACTCGCCAGAATGGCAGACTTGGGAATTAAGATCGGCACAGCAAAAAACGAGACGCACACCAGCTACGCCAGAAGACTTGTTAATCAACATAGAACTGGTACTATTAGCCATCGGACGTTGGGGTTCATACTGAGGTGAGGATCTGAGCACCTATGGACATGTCCGGAGTGCAATGAGGATAACCCAACTAACTAACTAACTAAATGTCAACAGACTTTATGCCAGACTGAAACATGGCAGATAGGTTTATCGTGCTTGAAAACAATGTGTGTGTGTGTGTGTGTGTGTGAGAGAGAGAGAGGGAGAGAGAGATAGAGGGAGAGGAAGAGAGGGAGGGAGAGAGGCAGGTAGAGAGAGAGGGAGGGGAGGGAGAGAGAGATGTGTGGGAGAGAGAGGGGGAGAGATGTGTGAGAGAGAGAGGGGGAAGGAAAAGAGGGAGGGAGAGAGAGCAAGAGAGAAATGTGTGAGAGAGAGAGGGGGAAGGAAGAGAGGGAGGGAGAGAGAAATCGAGAGAGAGAGGGAGGGAGGGAGAGAAAGGGGGAGGGAGGGAGAGAAAGAGATGTGTGAGAGAGAGGGGGGGGGGGAAGAGAGAAAGAGGGGGGAAGAAGAGAGGGAGGGAGAGAGAGATGTGTGTGAGAGAGAGTGAGGGGGGAGGAAGAGAGGGAGGGAGAGAGAGATGTGTGTGAGAGAGAGTGAGGGGGGAGGGAGAGAGGGAGGGAGAGAGAGAGTGAGGGGGAGGGAGAGAGAGAGAGAGAGACACTCCCCGACTTGTTTAAAAACACTAGTGTCCAATTAGCGTGGTCACTCCAAGGCTAAGTGTTTTATCTGTCCACCTGTCGGAGCTTCCCTTTTTGACCATCTGCCAGCCAAGGCTAAGTGTTTTATCTGTCCACCTGTCGGAGCTTCCCTTTTTGACCATCTGCCAGCCAAGGCTAAGTGTTAATGACAAGTTGACTGCAATTAGACCACATGCGCTATAACAAATGAGGCATGTCATCAACTGTCATCAACTGTCATCAACTGGCTTCAGAGGCGATCTGTCTGATCAGAGGATAGTGAGCAGCTTCTCTGGGTTTCCCGGCGAGTTAAACACTGGTTGGTCAGGCGAGGCAAACTTAAATCGAAATGTGCAACAGTAGCACAAACACAATCTCAACACCCGATACTTTCGCATCACGTGACCGTCTAGGACAAGAAGGAGACAAACGTTTACAAACAGAATGATGATTGCTGGCGGTCAGAACCTCGCAGTTTAATGACGTTCTTCTGGTGAGCTTTCTTGTTATTATCTGTTTACTATTGTAGAGTCACGTGACAGGATGTTTACTGGAGAAATTGGCGGGTTTGTAAACCCGGGCAAGGGGCGCCATCAAGTGCTGATGTCTGCTCAATGACGACCTGCTCCATCTTGGGTTAATTGTCTTCACAAACAATGGCTGGGCCCTGCGTGAGAAACAGTCAAATGTCCCGAGCAAACAAGTAGACATTTCTTGTAGGGAGAAGTAATATCCGAAAGGGCCAATTTAACTGTTATTTGAGATCAAGCAGAACACGTTTTCCAATACAGTTTTATGTGAAACAGCAACAGGTACATAAATCCTACCCAGGTTCGTGAGAAAGTATAAACAATTGGAAATCCTAGCCAAGTTTCAGTTTAGTAATATTAACCAGAGCCAATCAGAGGCTGGTTTACGAGCGGAAGTTAGCAGAAACTTGGATGAGATGTAGTAGAGTTTTTGCTTGCAATGTTTTGCTAAATGGCCGCCTTATCCGGGTCCTGGAGAACAGATGTCGGTCTGGTGTATCACTGTGCTGCTAGTTGTTGTTGTGCTGGCAATGTTGACTCAGAATGTCATCTCTTCTACACCTCCTTCTCTCTCCATCCTTTTTTCCCGTCCCTGAAATATGTTGCCGACTGGCGTGGGCGATGAAACGATCTATGTTACCAGTATTTGATCAGTACATGAGATAGTGAGAGAATGTTGAAGTATGGTGGACAAAAACAACATCTAGAGGTCAGAGAAGAAATATGAAATGTGCTGAGCAAAGCAAATGTAAGTAGATGAACTGCTTTCCAAAGCTAGCGGGTTCCACTCCACCTACCCAAGGAAAGGGATTGTAGCGCCCCCACCCGATTGGAGGTTCGACTCCAAGCATATGAGGTATTTTCTAAGAATTTCAGATTCCACCCTAAAATCCCGCCTCGCTCTCTTTGCCCAGTGCCAGTTGGTCCGAGGCTGCTAATTGGGTATTCACAGCTAACCTATATATAAACAGGCCGTTCCACAATCTACTACTAGTGGACGCTCCGGATTGGGGATGGTCGCCTCAGCTTTACATTTTTACATCAAAAGCCAGGGCAGAGTCTCAATACTAATGGTGCCGGTCGTAGTCGGATTGTATGTCCGTCTTGCCTTTCCTCTGAGCGTAGTGTGCCGACCGAACCTGACCTGAATACACATCCACCAGTCACTATGGGGATAGTTGCCGGTGTGTACACAGCGAGATCATCATTGTCAACTGTTAGCTGCCGTGTCTGGCAGGCCAGGGTGCCGAGATCTTTGCCACTCCACCAGAAGTTTACAAGAATTTGATGGCGAGCTACAGGCTACAACAACATCCTGCCGGCAGTTTTCATTTGTCGAGGCTCTAATTCACTCAAATCGCACGCAGGAAAACAATAAAATCCCTGTGGTTGCAAGCGATGGCGCCAATAGTTGAATGGTTTTTTTGTTTAACGTCCAGAGAACCATATTTACCCCCCTTCCCCTCCCCCCGTCACTTTCCCCCGGCCTCACGATCTCTAGACCCATGCTTTCCTGTAGTAAAACTGAACGAACCAACGAGATCCCGCCCAAGGAAGCTATATACTTCAACATACACTACAATTACTTTTAACATGCCAGCTTAGTTTGCCGCTGCACAACACAGATTGCAAGGAGTCAACGTGCCAGCCAAAGAGAGAGAGAGTGCAGAAGGAGAATCAACAAAGATTGCCAAAGAGAGAGTGCAGAAGGAGAATCAACAAAGATTGCCAAAGAGAGAGTGCAGAAGGAGAATCAACAAAGATTGCCAAAGAGAGAGTGCAGAAGGAGAATCAACAAAGCGTCATATTTTGTTGATTTTTACAGCAACATTAATGAATTGCTTTAAAAAAAACTGACATTTAGCATATGGTGTGGTCTCAAATGCTTGGCAAAACGAAAATTTGTCGGCTCAAATTACGAAGTCATTAAATAATTTTCATAACATTGTCTCTAGAAATACAAGATATACGAGTATATTCTGCACTGACATCATTAGAATCTTCAATAATTAAACTCCAACTGCTCATCGTCGTTTGTTCTTCTCCTTTTGTATGTTCGACACAAACACACGCAATCCATTAACTGATAGATGGGACAGTCCATTAACCAACTGATACATGGGGCAGGCCATCCACCAACTGATACACGGGGCAGGCCAACCACCACCAACAACAATAACAGCAACAACAACAGCAATAACAGCAGCAACAACAACAGCAGCAACAACAGCAGAAGCCACAACAACAGCAACAACAACAACAGCAAAAACAACGGCAACAACAGCAGCAACAACAACAACAGTAACTAGAACAGCAACAACGACAACAACAACAGCAAAAACAACGGCAACTTCAGCAGCAGCAACAACAACAAGAACAGCAACGATGTGTGAGAGGAAACTAAGTAGTGTATTATAAAGCAACAACAACAATAACAACAACAGCAACAACAACAACAGCAACAACAACATTAACAAGAACAACTACACCTACAACATCAGCAACAATAACATCAGCAACAATAACATCAACAACAATAACATCAGCAACAATAACATCAGCAACAATAACATCAGCACCAACGACAACAAAATCAACAGCAACAAAAGCAGCAGCAACAACAACAGTAACAATAACAACAGTAACAGCAACAACAACACCAGTAGCAACAACAACACCAACAGCAACTACAACAGCAGCAACAACAACAACAACAATAAAAACAGCAATAACAACAGTAACAACATGAAAAGCAACAACAACAGCAACAACAACAGCAGCAGCGATGTGTGCGATGATTCTCACTAAGGAGTGTATTGTAAAGCCGAACAGTAAATCTTCGGATTTACATTCACATAAACACACATAGGTAAGCCATAAAGAGAAGCATAAATCCAGAAGAGCAAATGCCTTGCCCGAGTTAGCCAACTCTCCAGTTCCGGAGGCTGAGTGATAGACGTTCACGCCCAGCCAGACAACTACTTCCGGCTCATGAGGTAACCTGGTAACGAACAAGTTCACAAGAAGGGAACAGAAAAATAAAACATCAATATCGGAAGGCAAGGCTGTGAGAAAAAAAGCAGGTTAGTTTTCTTGTAGAGCAGAGCGCTTTAACCACTTGGCTGTTGTGTAACCGAGAGAAACATGGTGGTGCACGTGCTGCTGCAGCTGGTGCTGTTGCTGCTGCAGCTGGTGCTGTTGCTGCTGCAGTTGGTGCTGTTGCTGCTGCAGTTGGTGCTGTTGCTGCTGCAGTTGATGCTGTTGCTGCTGCAGCTGGTGCTGTTGCTGCTGCAGCTGGTGCTGATGCTGCAGCAGTTGGTGCTGTTGCTGCTGCAGAATATCTTGTGGTTTTAGTGAAACATCTGCCAGCTGGAATGTTGGATCCCAATCCCAAACTGAGCCCAAGTAACGTGATGATGATAATGATGATGGGTGTGCGGAAGCGTCGATGAGGGTGATACTGACTGTGATTGTAGCAAGTAAATATAAATGTTACAGTGAGGCGAACACCACAGACACACGTCTTCGTGTCTTTTATTTTTGCATCTAGTAGTGAAATACTTGCACCATTGATGTGTCCTCTTACAGCAGCTATAACATTCAGGACTTTCACCTGGACACAGGCGCAGTTCTCCCGCCAGGCTTCAGTGCCTGTTGTGTTGGAGAAAGAAATTTCCTGTGGACATGGTTCAACTCCATTCCCTCACTGCAGTGTCATTGCCAAAACTTTATTGCTGTCTTTGATATTCAACCCTTGTCAATGCTGGATAACTGATAGGATATTTATCCTCTTGAAAACTGCCAGCCAGCACCCCTCCCCGCCCCCCAACACACACACATATACACCCACACACACACACACACACATATATACAGACCCCAGTGATGATGGAGAAAACACACAACTGACCCACTGCCCACCCAGTAAATAGCATATACCAAAAGGCGACTAATAGAGATTGTTTGAAGTCAAATGCATTAAAGAAAAAGAAGAAGAAGAAGAAGAAGAAGAAGAAGAAGAAGAAGAAGAAGAAGAAGAAGAAGAAGAAGAAGAAGAAGAAGAAGAAGAAGAAGAAGAAGAAGAAGAAGAAGAAGGAAGACAAGAAGGAGATGAAGACATTAGCATGAACCGTGGTTTTGGTGGTGATGATGATGATGATAATGATGGTGTATAAACGCCAACATGACCAATCGTCTGTAACCAGGTCAAACAATCCTGGCCCGTGGTGAATGCTTTCACTTCCAGGTGGCGCTTGTACCCGGGCAGGGAACGGTCGGGCGGGAAATGTTTTCTGTTGCCTGCATCCCGGAAACAGGCAACTTTTAGTTGTCATCGATAATAAGACAAACCGGAAGTTTTAATTGGGAGTGACATTAGCTTAGCGTACAAAAAGGGAAAAAAAAGGGGGGGGGGGGGCGGCGGCTAAGAATGATGGTTCAGGTTTTGTGTTTGATTTTTTTGTCAGTTTCACATTTTATGTATGTTCGTCTGTACCAGAACTTGATATGATAAAAGATTCTTCTGCATGCACATCGAATATAACATAAGTTTGTATGAGACGGTCATAACATAAGTCTATATGAGACTGCCATAACATAAGTTTGTATGATATTGTCAAAGTATACGTTTGTATGAGACTCGGGTATGCTAGCTTGGTTTGGACACGCGGCGAGACATAATTCGATTGCAAAGACTGTACTTCAAAAAACATTGGGGGTGGGGTGGGGGTGGGGGGGGGGGACTAAGTTATCATAGGCTTATTCATCAAACGAAAGACAAAGATGTCGAATTTTTTGTGCTAGTGCTTCGATCAATACACCTCCACGACCCTAAAGGGCTTTGTTATGTTATGTAAATGTATGAGCATCGGTTATAGCAAAAGTCTGTATGAGCATTAGTTATAACATAAGTCTGTCTGTATGAGCATCAGTTATAACATAAGTCTGTCTGTATGAGCATCAGTTATAACATAAGTCTGTATGAGCATCAGTTATAACAAAAAGTCTGTATGAGCATCAGTTATAACATAAGTCTGTCTGTATGAGCATCAGTTATAACATAAGTCTGTATGAGCATCAGTTATAGCATAAGTCTGTATGAGCATCAGTTATAACATAAGTCGGTATGAGCATCAGTTATAGCAAAAGTCTGTATGAGCAACAGTTATAACAAAAAGTCTGTATGAGCATCAGTTATAGCATAAGTCTGTATGAGCATCAGTTATAACAAAAAGTCTGTATGAGCATCAGTTATAACAAAAGTCTGTCGGTATGAGCATCAGTTATAACATAAGTCGGTATGAGCATCAGTTATAACATAAGTCTGTATGAGCATCAGTTATTACAAAAGTCTGTATGAGCATCAGTTATAGCATAAGTCTGTATGAGCATCAGTTATAACATAAGTCTGTATGAGCATCAGTTATAACAAAAGTCTGTATGAGCATCAGTTATAACATAAGTCTGTATGAGCATCAGTTATAACAAAAAGTCTGTATGAGCATCAGTTATAGCATAAGTCTGTATGAGCATCAGTTATAACAAAAAGTCTGTGTGAGCATTAGTTATAACAAAAGTCTGTCGGTATGAGCATCAGTTATAACATAAGTCTGTATGAGCATCAGTTATAGCATAAGTCTGTATGAGCATCAGTTATAACATAAGTCTGTATGAGCATCAGTTATAACATAAGTCTGTCTGTATGAGCATCAGTTATAACATAAGTCGGTATGAGCATCAGTTATAACATAAGTCTGTATGAGCATCAGTTATAACATAAGTCTGTCTGTATGAGCATCAGTTATAACATAAGTCGGTATGAGCATCAGTTATAACATAAGTCGGTATGAGCAACAGTTATAACATAAGTCGGTATGAGCAACAGTTATAACATAAGTCTGTATGAGCATCAGTTATAACATAAGTCTGTCTGTATGAGCATCAGTTATAACATAAGTCGGTATGAGCATCAGTTATAACATAAGTCTGTCTGAGCATCAGTTATAACATAAGTCTGTCTGTATGAGCATCAGTTATAGCAAAAGTCTGTATGAGCAACAGTTATAACATAAGTCTGTATGAGCAACAGTTATAACATAAGTCTGTCTGTATGAGCAACAGTTATAACATAAGTCTGTCTGTATGAGCAACAGTTATAACATAAGTCTGTATGAGCAACAGTTATAACATAAGTCTGTCTGTATGAGCATCAGTTATAACATAAGTCGGTATGAGCATCAGTTATAACATAAGTCTGTATGAGCAACAGTTATAACATAAGTCTGTATGAGCAACAGTTATAACATAAGTCTGTCTGTATGAGCAACAGTTATAACATAAGTCTGTCTGTATGAGCAACAGTTATAACATAAGTCTGTATGAGCAACAGTTATAACAAAAGTCTGTATGAGCATCAGTTATAAGTCTCTATAAAACTGGGTTATAGCACAAGTGTGTATGCGACTCGGTTATAACATAAGTCGCATCCCTCCAATAATTGTAACATGCTAACTGTGTGTGTTAAATCGGTGTCTTTTCTGTCGTAGGTTGTTAAAAATAATGAAAACTGCATGTTTGTTTACATGATAAACTGTTTCCCCTAAAAGGACATGGATATTAACCTGTTGGATGTCAAATGTCAACAATTCACACCGAACAGTAACTAAGTTACATATTTTTAAAGGTGGGCACTATAGTTGTCATACCAGTGACTTACCCTCATATTAATTATAGTACCATGACAACTTTAAAATGTCATCATCATGTAGCAAGTCCTTTGCAGAACGTCGCTCTCATCACAGTCTGCCTGAAAGAAACTCGGTCTCTCGCCAACTCTCCCGCCTCATGCACTTTCATACTCAAGGAGTCACTTATATCCTGTGCCCATCTTCGTGTCGGTCGGCCCCTGCCCCTCCTTCCTGGTACCATGCCTTCTGCTATAATTTTTTCCAATCCGTCGTGGCGCTTGATATGACCAAAATATTTCAGCTTCTGAGAAAGGATGCTGTTTATAAGGCAATCTTCCTTGATGTTCAGATCTTTTAAGATGTCAATATTTCTCATCTTTTTTGTCCAAGATATTCTGAGAATCTTTCTATAGAATTTCTTAAGGACTGAGAGATAGTCCGTCAAAAATCGACCACGGCATTCAGCGAAACAAATCTTAGCAACTTTAAGACTGAGTGCCTCCCAAAACGAAGACCCACAATATCCCACCATACAATTGTGCTTGTTATTGTTGAAATGAAAGCCCCTGAGTTGGTACAAGTTTCCAATGTGGCCTTGTCTAGTTGGTTTGTTTCCAAGGTTTTTGTCAGCGTGTCTCCATGGCGGCTCCCTTAGACATGCCGTGCCGGTCGATGTAAGAACAACAAGCAGACTAGAGGAAGCACCACATACCACTGCACTGCAACAATACACCATCTCGACGGTGGCTGCAGGAATGCAAGCAAACAAGATGCCACAGTGACAGCCAGACCTTTCACTGTCGGGGCCGTAGCTTTCACAGCCGACACAACATGGCTGCCGACAATGTCGGTTCAGATTGCTGCCAGACTCTGATACGGTCACTGGAATCAGCCTCAGCCATGTTTGTGGAGTATTGCTACTTGGTTCTCAGTAAGAGGTTGTGATAAGATTGACTAACGCTGTCAAGGTTGTCCATGTCTAAGTTGGCAATGAACGAACGAACTTTATTTTCAAGGGGTCACATATATATATATATACACATTACACAAACACCAACATACATTCACACATACACAGCCACATTCAAAAATACATATACACCTATACACAGACACACCCACAGAAACATACACAGACACAACATACACACACACACACATGCGTACCGATACAAACACACACAGATATACACAGACACACACACACATGCAAACACACAGACATACAAACCTTCAGACACACACACACAGAAACACACATGCAAACACATAAACGAAGACACACACACATACACACAAAACACAATCATATACACACAGATACACACACACAACCCACAGGCATACACACAGACACACACGCAGACACACAAACACACACACAATCGCAGACACACACACTGAAAAAAACCCAAACACTACCAGAAAACATCAGCTCAACAACAAGATACTACCAGAACACATCAGCTCAACAACAAGATATTACCAGAACACATCAGCTCAACAACAAGATACTACCAGAACACATCAGCTCAACAACAATACACTACCAGAACACATCAGCTCAACAACAAGATACTACCAGAACACATCAGCTCAACAACAAGATACTACCAGAACACATCAGCTCAACAACAAGATACTACCAGAACACATCAGCTCAACAACAAGACACTACCAGAACATATCAGCTCAACAACAAGATACTACCAGAACATATCAGCTCAACAACAAGATACTACCAGAACATATCAGCTCAACAACAAGATACTACCAGAACACATCAGCTCAACAACAAGATACTACCAGAACATATCACCTCAACAACAATATACTACTAGAACATATCAGCTCAACAACAAGATACTACCAGAACACATTAGCTCAACAACAAGATACTACCAGAACACATCAGCTCAACAACAAGATACTACCAGAACATATCAGCTCAACAACAATATACTACCAGAACACATCAGCTCAACAACAAGATACTACCAGAACACATCACCTCAACAACAAGATACTACCAGAACACATCAGCTCAACAACAAGATACTACCAGAACACATCAGCTCAACAACAAGATACTACCAGAACACATCAGCTCAACAACAAGATACTACCAGAACACATCAGCTCAACAACAAGATACTACCAGAACACATCAGCTCAACAACAAGATACTACCAGAACACATCAGCTCAACAACAAGATACTACCAGAACACATCACCTCAACAACAACATACTACCAGAACACATCAGCTCAACAACAAGATACTACCAGAACACATCAGCTCAACAAGATACTACCAGAACACATCAGCTCAACAAGATACTACCAGAACACATCAGCTCAACAAGATACTACCAGAACACATCAGCTCAACAACAAGATACTACCAGAACACATCAGCTCAACAACAAGATACTACCAGAACATATCAGCTCAACAACAAGATACTACCAGAACATATCAGCTCAACAACAAGATATTACCAGAACATATCAGCTCAACAACAAGATACTACCAGAACATATCAGCTCAACAACAAGATACTACCAGAACATATCACCTCAACAACAAGATATTACCAGAACACATCAGCTCAACAACAAGATACTACCAGAACACATCAGCTCAACAAGATACTACCAGAACACATCAGCTCAACAACAAGATACTACCAGAACACATCACCTCAACAACAAGATACTACCAGAACACATCAGCTCAACAACAAGATACTACCAGAACACATCAGCTCAACAACAAGACACTACCAGAACACATCAGCTCAACAAGATACTACCAGAACATATCAGCTCAACAACAAGATACTACCAGAACACATCAGCTCAACAACAAGATACTACCAGAACATATCAGCTCAACAACAAGACACTACCAGAACACATCAGCTCAACAACAAGATACTACCAGAACACATCAGCTCAACAACAAGATACTACCAGAACACATCAGCTCAACAAGATACTACCAGAACACATCAGCTCAACAACAAGATACTACCAGAACATATCAGCTCAACAACAAGACACTACCAGAACATATCAGCTCAACAACAAGATACTACCAGAACACATCAGCTCAACAACAAGATACTACCAGAACATATCAGCTCAACAACAAGACACTACCAGAACATATCAGCTCAACAACAAGACACTACCAGAACATATCAGCTCAACAACAATATACTACTAGAACATATCAGCTCAACAACAAGACACTACCAGAACATATCAGCTCAACAACAAGATATTACCAGAACATATCAGCTCAACAACAAGACACTACCAGAACATATCAGCTAAACAACAATATACTACCAGAACATATCACCTCAACAACAATATACTACCAGAACATATCAGCTCAACAACAAGATACTACCAGAACACATCAGTTCACCAACAATATACTACCAGAACATATCAGCTCAACAACAAGATACTACCAGAACACATCAGCTCAACAACAATATACTACCAGAACATATCAGCTCAACAACAAGACACTACCAGAACATATCAGCTCAACAACAAGACACTACCAGAACATATCAGCTCAACAACAATATACTACTAGAACATATCAGCTCAACAACAAGACACTACCAGAACATATCAGCTCAACAACAAGATATTACCAAAATATATCAGCTCAACAACAAGACACTACCAGAACATATCAGCTAAACAACAATATACTACCAGAACATATCACCTCAACAACAATATACTACCAGAACATATCAGCTCAACAACAAGATATTACCAGAACACATCAGTTCAACAACAAGACACTACCAGAACATATCAGCTCAACAACAATATACTACCAGAACATATCACCTCAACAACAATATACTACCAGAACATATCAGCTCAACAACAATATACTACCAGAACATATCAGCTCAACAACAATATACTACCAGAACATATCACCTCAACAACAATATACTACCAGAACATATCAGCTCAACAACAATATACTACCAGAACATATCAGCTCAACAGCAATATACTACCAGAACATATCACCTCAACAACAATATACTACCAGAACATATCACCTCAACAACAATATACTACCAGAACACATCAGCTCAACAACAATATACTACCAGAACACATCAGCTCAACAACAATATACTACCAGAACATATCAGCTCAACAACAAGATACTACCAGAACACATCAGCTCAACAACAAGATACTACCAGAACATATCAGCTCAACAACAATATACTACCAGAACACATCAGTTCAACAACAAGATATTACCAGAGCATATCAGCTCAACAACAAGATATTACCAGAACACATCAGCTCAACAACAAGATACTACCAGAACACATCAGCTCAACAAGATACTACCAGAACACATCAGCTCAACAAGATACTACCAGAACACATCAGTTCAACAACAAGCTATTACCAGAACATATCAGCTTAACAACAAGATATTACCAGAACACATCAGCTCAACAACAAGATACTACCAGAACACATCAGCTCAACAAGATACTACCAGAACACATCAGCTCAACAACAAGATACTACCAAAACATATCAGCTCAACAACAAGATACTACCATAACATATCAGCTCAACAACAAGATACTACCAGAACATATCAGCTCAACAACAATACACTACCAGAACATATCACCTCAACAACAATATACTACCAGAACACATCAGCTCAACAACAAGATACTACCAGAACACATCAGCTCAACAACAAGGTACTACCAGAACACATCAGCTCAACAACAATATACTACCAGAACACATCAGCTCAACAACAAGATACTACCAGAACATATCAGCTCAACAACAAGATACTACCAGAACACATCAGCTCAACAACAAGATACTACCAGAACACATCACCTCAACAACAATATACTACCAGAACATATCAGCTCAACAACAAGACACTACCAGAACACATCAGCTCAACAACAAGATACTACCAGAACATATCAGCTCAACAACAAGATACTACCAGAACACGTCAGCTCAACAACAAGATACTACCAGAACATATCACCTCAACAACAATATACTACCAGAACACATCAGCTCAACAACAAGATACTACCAGAACACATCAGCTCAACAAAAAGATACTACCAGAACACATCAGCTCAACAAGATACTACCAGAACACATCAGCTCAACAAGATACTACCAGAACATATCAGCTCAACAACAAGATACTACCAGAACATATCAGCTCAACAACAACATACTACCAGAACACATCAGCTCAACAACAAGATACTACCAGAACATATCAGCTCAACAACAAGATACTACCAGAACATAGCTCAACAACAAGATACTACCAGAACATAGCTTAACAACAAGATACTACCAGAACATAGCTCAACAACAAGATACTACCAGAACATATCAGCTCAACAACAAGATACTACCAGAACATAGCTCAACAACAAGATACTACCAGAACACATCAGCTCAACAACAAGATACTACCAGAACATATCAGCTCAACAACAAGATACTACCAGAACATATCAGCTCAACAACAAGACACTACCAGAACATATCAGCTCAACAACAAGACACTACCAGAACACATCAGCTCAACAAGATACTACCAGAACATATCAGCTCAACAACAAGATACTACCAGAACACATCAGCTCAACAACAAGATACTACCAGAACATATCAGCTCAACAACAATATACTACCAGAACATATCAGCTCAACAACAAGATACTACCAGAACATATCAGCTCAACAACAAGACACTACCAGAACATATCAGCTCAACAACAAGACACTACCAGAACATATCAGCTCAACAACAAGACACTACCATAACATATCACCTCAACAACAATATACTGCCAGAACACATCAGCTCAACAACAAGATACTACCAGAACACATCAGCTTAACAACAAGGTACTACCAGAACACATCAGCTCAACAACAATATACTACCAGAACACATCAGCTCAACAACAAAATACTACCAGAACATATCAGCTCAACAACAAGATACTACCAGAACACATCAGCTCAACAACAAGATACTACCAGAACACATCACCTCAACAACAATATACTACCAGAACATATCAGCTCAACAACAAGATACTACCAGAACATATCAGCTCAACAACAAGATACTACCAGAACACGTCAGCTCAACAACAAGATACTACCAGAACATATCACCTCAACAACAATATACTACCAGAACATAGCTTAACAACAAGGTACTACCAGAACACATCAGCTCAACAACAATATACTACCAGAACACATCAGCTCAACAACAAAATACTACCAGAACATATCAGCTCAACAACAAGATACTACCAGAACACATCAGCTCAACAACAAGATACTACCAGAACACATCACCTCAACAACAATATACTACCAGAACATATCAGCTCAACAACAAGATACTACCAGAACATATCACCTCAACAACAATATACTACCAGAACATAGCTTAACAACAAGGTACTACCAGAACACATCAGCTCAACAACAATATACTACCAGAACACATCAGCTCAACAACAAAATACTACCAGAACATATCAGCTCAACAACAAGATACTACCAGAACACATCAGCTCAACAACAAGATACTACCAGAACACATCACCTCAACAACAATATACTACCAGAACATATCAGCTCAACAACAAGATACTACCAGAACATATCAGCTCAACAACAAGATACTACCAGAACACGTCAGCTCAACAACAAGATACTACCAGAACATATCACCTCAACAACAATATACTACCAGAACATAGCTTAACAACAAGATACTACCAGAACATAGCTCAACAACAAGATACTACCAGAACATATCAGCTCAACAACAAGATACTACCAGAACATAGCTCAACAACAAGATACTACCAGAACACATCAGCTCAACAACAAGATACTACCAGAACATATCAGCTCAACAACAAGATACTACTAGAACATATCAGCTCAACAACAAGACACTACCAGAACACATCAGCTCAACAAGATACTACCAGAACATAGCTTAACAACAAGATACTACCAGAACATAGCTCAACAACAAGATACTACCAGAACATATCAGCTCAACAACAAGATACTACCAGAACATAGCTCAACAACAAGATACTACCAGAACACATCAGCTCAACAACAAGATACTACCAGAACATATCAGCTCAACAACAAGATACTACCAGAACATATCAGCTCAACAACAAGATACTACTAGAACATATCAGCTCAACAACAAGACACTACCAGAACACATCAGCTCAACAAGATACTACCAGAACATAGCTTAACAACAAGATACTACCAGAACATAGCTCAACAACAAGATACTACCAGAACATATCAGCTCAACAACAAGATACTACCAGAACATAGCTCAACAACAAGATACTACCAGAACATAGCTTAACAACAAGATACTACCAGAACATAGCTCAACAACAAGATACTACCAGAACATATCAGCTCAACAACAAGATACTACCAGAACATAGCTCAACAACAAGATACTACCAGAACACATCAGCTCAACAACAAGATACTACCAGAACATATCAGCTCAACAACAAGATACTACCAGAACATATAAGCTCAACAACAAGACACTACCAGAACATATCAGCTCAACAACAAGACACTACCAGAACACATCAGCTCAACAAGATACTACCAGAACATATCAGCTCAACAACAAGATACTACCAGAACACATCAGCTCAACAACAAGATACTACCAGAACATATCAGCTCAACAACAATATACTACCAGAACATATCAGCTCAACAACAAGATACTACCAGAACATATCAGCTCAACAACAAGACACTACCAGAACATATCAGCTCAACAACAAGACACTACCAGAACATATCAGCTCAACAACAAGATACTACCAGAACATATCAGCTCAACAACAAGACACTACCAGAACATATCAGCTCATCAACAAGACACTACCAGAACATATCAGCTCAACAACAAGACACTACCAGAACATATCAGCTCAACAACAAGATACTACCAGAAGACATCAGCTGAACAACAAGATCTGGCTAGAGGATTACTGCAAGTCTGTGTGAAGTTAGTTGCAAATCTTGTGCTGGTCAATTTATACCAGCCCCGGCGTTTGTTGGATTTTTGTGGTTTGTTATAGCAATTTTACCCCAAATAGTTTGTAATTTTACTGAAAGGTCGGTGTCCATACTGTTGTGATAATCAGAGCAAAAAAGTATGCATAGAACTGCATGACACTTAGAACCCTGATGTGATGTAATTATGAAACTGAGTTCATAAGCCGCAAGCCACAGCCACTGACTAGACCATGAGAAGAGGACTCGGCAAGTGATTCCCCCCCCCCCCCCCCCCCATCAATGGAAGCCTGTACCTGACCCCGCTTCCTCTCTATACAACTGTTTATGATTCTTTGGACTCTACAGCAACAGCTTTATAGAGCGAGGTAGCTTATTCCACCCACACTAGCCGCCTCTTACGACACATTTGGTTAGTGACAGTATTGTCATTAGTAATTCCGGTAACACATAAGCTGCTTGAACTGAATTAAATAAACACAGATTCCAGAACTGTCAAACTAAATTATCAACTCAAACATTAACATTATAAATCTCATGACTTGAACAAGACACAATTAACTGGTCGTCAGTTTCAATGACCACTGATCACTGGCGTCACGAGGGTTAAAGAGACTGAAATGGCTGGGGTATATAGAACAGGCAAACTACGAACACGAAAGAGACAGCGAAGAGATAATACCTAGACAGATCTCTAAACACTTGGAGTCACCATCTTGAAAGAGAGGACCAATCATAGAGAAATAACAGGAGTGGATCGTATCTGCAGCAATGAATCTCAAAGGTTGGGAATGCTGAAATTAAAGGAACAATGATTGTAGGCACATATAGAGAGCCTACTTAGGAAAGAGACAGAGCACGTGTGAGACTAGCCTCAGTGAAGTGATGTCAGTTATTGATTCATTGTTTATTCTAGAGAAACGCATGCACATTTCTATTGCAACTTACCAGATAAGGACCAGTCAGTGTCTGAGTGTCGACCACGCCCCCTCCATCCTCCACACGCTGAAGGCATAACTCAGCCTCTCCGTGGCCAGATAACTACAGCTGGTGGCCAGTTTGTGGTCAGCCTGGTCACTTCTCAGCACCTGGTACAGGAAGTCTATGTACCTGGAGGCCAGCTTCAGAGTTTGAATCTTACTAAGTTTATCCGAAGGCAACGTGGGAATGATTTTTCTAAGCTGTGCGAAAGCTTCGTTTAGTGACTGAGTTCTCTGCCTTTCTCGGACATTAGCCAATACTCGTTGGTTGTGAAGGTCTTCCATAGATTGTGACTGCCTTTTCGCCCTTTTCCGATTTCCTGCGCAAGAGTGCTTGCCGTCTGAAGGATGGAGCAGACAGCGAGGATCGCTAGAAGATCCGTCAGACTGCTCAAAGTATGAATCGGAAAACCTGGAGCAATCCAAGCCGCTGTGTTCTGTCTGCGAGTCTTCTTCAGTGACAGAGACTTGGCGTTTTCGTGAAAATCTCCTGCTCGATATGTCTGAGAACACACTGGAGTTATGGCTCAGTTCTGACCCAACGGTCTCCGCGGTTTGGCGAAAAGGGCGATCTTTAATCTGATTGCTCGGGGAAGATGTGTGATTGTCTGTGGGCAGATCTAAGCTACTGCTATCTTTAGAGGGCAACTGTGTCGTGGTTGTAGACGCGAGGATGTTGGCAGGAGATAGAGCTGTGGACTCTTGTGAACTGACGATGTCACTGCTGTTGTCGCTGTTGTTATTGATGTTGCCACTAATGATGTCCCCTGATTGCTGTTCAGACGCCATCTTAGCACCTGGTTTGGGAGACAAAAATTAGAACATGGCAACGAATGTTTAAGGAAAGCACATCAGTCGCTAGAACATCACATGTTTATGGTGCAAGGAAAACAAATTACATCAAACAACAGTTGTTTGTTTACTTCTGTTACTTAAAATGGCGCCAATTGTATCTCCACCTGTCATTAACTCCTTATGGAATATAATATGATCCCACTCCCGTGTGGTGTACGCTCTTATATTGACATCCCTTTTTTGGGTGCACATTTTTTTTTTGAAGCCCTACCCTAGCTCCTGTCGGGGGGGGGGGGGGGGCGCAATATAGCCAGGCCATAAATATGGTCTAATGGCTGAACGCGGTTTCTGCGACCTCTCCACGGGGGATCCTCATCCAAATCGTGGCACTTTGTGTGTCATCGGGTGTTTATCGCTTGTGTGATGTCCTGGTGGGGTAAAAGAAGATATACGAGGGGTAGGGGATGGTGTATGGAAGGAGGCTAGAATACTTAGAGAAAGATATATGAAATATACGTGTCTAATGGACATGTTTATTTACCTAAATATATGTGTCTTATGAACGTGTTCATTTACCAAAAACAAAATCGTAATAAACAAATCTGAGTAGCAATAATTACTTCCTATACATAGCAGCTGTACCTGGTACACGTTTGCTTTAGCATACGTTCGCTCTGGTACACGTTTGCTTTAGTATACGTTCAGCTTGGCACGAGTCCTGTATAGACATGGACAATTTTGCTTTATGTCCTTTGTTTAGAGCACGACCCCAGTGCTAGAACTTGTATGAGTCAAAATTAGTCATGACACCGAGCGCTGTCTTGTTGACCTCTGAAGGAAAAGCCATGGTTAGATATCCATGACTTTGCAGTGAATGTTCACCCCAAGAAAGCCAGACAGTCTCACACAGTTCCCAATTGTCCTTGCCAGTTGGTGGAAGCAAAAGTACAAGACATCTGCTTTTTGTTTACAAATAACACTAATACAAGAGAGTTAAAGATTGTCCTTCGCCTTCATAAAGGTCTTGAGCAGAGTAAGGCAAGCTGTCATGGTGGGCGTGTTTGCCTATCTCCAAACTGATTGGAAAGATCTTGAACTTGTAAAGAAAATATACTGGAAACATCCTAATGTTGAAAACAAAAACAAACACTGAACTAGGTCAACCCAACCAACCAAGAGAAGTGTAAGACAGGGATATGTAGAGCAGCCATACCACTTTTTCCCGCTACAGAAACATTTGAAAGATCTGAGGGGAAATGACAGGGTAAATAAACATATGAGGGGAAATGTCAGGGGAAATAAACATGTGAGGGGAAATGTCAGCGGAAATCAACATGTGAGAGGGAAATTTCTGGGGAAATAAACATGTGAGGAGGAAATGTCAGGGGAAAATAAACATGTGAGAGGGAAATGTCAGGGTAAATAAACATGTGATCGGGAAATGTCAGGGGAAATAAACATGTGAGGGGAAATGTCAGGGGAAATAAAGTTGAGAGAGGGAATGTCAGGGAAAAAAAAGATGTCTGGGGAAATAAACATGTGAGAAGGAAATGTCCGGGGAAATAAAGATGTGAGGGGAAATGTCAAGGGAAATAAAGATGTGAGGGGGAAATGTCAAGGAAAATAAAGATGTGAGAAGGAAATGACCGGGGGAAAAAAAGATGTGAGGGGAAATGTCAAGGGAAATAAAGATGTGAGGGGAAATGTCAAGGGAAATAAAGATGTGAGGGGAAATGTCCGGGGAAATAAAGATGTGAGGGGAAATGTCAGGGGAAATAAAGATGTGAGGAGGAAATGTCAAGGAAAATAAATATGTGAGGAGGAAATGACCGGGGGAAAAAAGATGTGAGGGGAAATGTCAAGGGAAATAAAGATGTGAGGGGAAATGTCAAGGGAAAAAAAGATGTGAGGGGAAATGTCTTGGGAAATAAAGATGTGAGGGGAAATGTCTTGGGAAATAAAGATGTGAGGGGAAATGTCTTGGGAAATAAAGATGTGAGGGGAAATGTCTTGGGAAATAAAAATGTGAGGGGAAATGTCATGGGAAATAAAGATGTGAGGGGAAATGTCAAGGGGAAAAAAGATGTGAGGGGAAATGTTTTGGGAAATAAAGATGTGAGGGGAAATGTCTTGGGAAATAAAGATGTGAGGGGAAATGTCTTGGGAAATAAAGATGTGAGGGTAAATGTCTTGGGAGATAAAGATGTGAGGGGAAATGTCATGGGAAATAAAGATGTGAGGGGAAATGTCAAGGGAAAAAAAAAGATGTGAGGGGAAATGTCTTGGGAAATAAAGATGTGAGGGGAAATGTCTTGGGAAATAAAGATGTGAGGGGAAATGTCTTGGGAAATAAAGATGTGAGGGGAAATGTCTTGGGAAATAAAGATGTGAGGGGAAATGTCTTGGAGAAAACATTGACATTAGAAGATATGAGGATGAAACGCTGATCATGAGCTACCATTTGAGTGGATGTGGTAAGCAATGGTAGACAGTGAGCCACTTTCCTTGTAGTTCAATGGTAAGTAATGGTAGACAGTGAGCCACTTTCCTTGTAGTTCAATGGTAAGTAATGGTAGACAGTGAGCCACTTTCCTTGTAGTTCAATGGTAAGTAATGGTAGACAGTGAGCCACTTTCCTTGTAGTTCAATGGTAAGTAATGGTAGACAGTGAGCCACTTTCCTTGTAGTTCAATGGTAAGTAATGGTAGACAGTGAGCCACTTTCCTTGTAGTTCAATGGTAAGTAATGGTAGACAGTGAGCCACTTTCCTTGTAGTTCAATGGTAAGTAATGGTAGACAGTGAGCCACTTTCCTTGTAGTTCAATGGTAAGTAATGGTAGACAGTGAGCCACTTTCCTTGTAGCTCAATAGTAAGTAATGGTAGACAGTGAGCCACTTTCCTTGTAGCTCAATGGTAAGCAATGGTAGACAGTGAGCCACTTTCCTTGTAGCTCAATGTTAAGCAATGGTAGACAGTGAGCCACTTTCCTTGTAGCTCAAAGGTAAGTAATGGTAGACAGTGAGCCACTTCCTTGTAGCTCAATGGTGGGTAACCAGAGCAGACCAGGCCCTTAGCCCAGGCCAGCAACTGGTCTAGGAGGGAAGCTCTGACAGGCGGACAGATAGAGCACTGCTCTTCTGATCTGGCACCTTCTGCAGCCTGCCTCGTTCCAAACGTACTGGTGTTATCTTTTTTTGGAGTAAACAATGCAGGCCGAGAGGGATCATGCTGTATGGGCTTCATATGGTCTCTATAATACTGAGCAGGTTTTGTGCCACGGAGAGGACTAAACACAAATGTTGAGAAACATGTTCCAGAAATCCCTTGCTATAATTATGAAAGATTATTTTTAACGCGAGAGGGTCTTGCTAGTCACAGTAGCTGTCGTCATGTGCTGTGAGTCCCATACCTATACATAGCGCAACACAAGACTATCGTCTAATCAAGCTATCCAGGGCTGTTGCTTTCCTCAATGTGAAGTCAGACCATTGACAGCCACTTTATGAGGAATTATTCAAGCAAAAATGAGTAGACTCAAATGAGGCAAATCCTGGATGGGTCGAGCTGAGGATGCCATCGAACATGTTTGTCGACTTACTGACATTATTTTTGAATTAAATGGATAATTATGACTCCCTCTCCAAACATTAATTTTACGGTCCATATCACACTTGATGGAAGCTGTAGAGAGCAGATTCCTGGCATTGTTGACACTTTAGTCAGAACACTGATTGACGAAAACGCAGATGAAGGTGATGCTATAGTTTAAGCAGATGGGTCAGTGATTCGGGGCAAGCGAAGTGCATGGGCCTTCACAGTAAGCTCAAGGGGAAAACCATCAAGGAGATGAATGGCGCCTTCGCTGTTACAACTAGCAGCCTTACAGTGGGAACTATGGCTGTAACAAGCGCTTTAGCATGGCTTGGTACTCAAAAGTTCACACACGTATGCATTCATAGTAACTTGATGAATATGCCCTGAAAAATCCAGGCTGGATTTATAAGGCAATTCATAAGCCCTTTACGAATATCTGCCCTAACCTTTATCTTTGTGCCAGGTCATGAGGGTGTTCAAGGAAACGAACGTGCGGACTATATTGCTAACACTGCGGTTGCTATGGCTGGTCCAGTACTGAACAGAAGTGATGTTATCAATGCCATGCGCTGCATTTATCATACCGAGGACAACGCCTAAGGACACGACTCCATATCTCTCTCTAGATTGATAAGAATTGGGGTGCAGCCTAGACTGAAATAAACATTTCACTAAGGGAACAAGACATTTCGTTTACCAGTACAGAACAGACGCCATCAGTCGTTTGACACTTGTGGAGCTTTTGAGGAAGAGATCAGAGCACCTATGGACCTGTCCCCAGTGCTGTGATGATAATCCTTTCTAATCACGGATAACTAACTAATAAGAAGAAACTCCACAGAGAAGCATGTACAGCTGGAGTCTACCAATTATCAGTAGAAGTGATCCTCGTTCATAATTGTTTCGGCCCACAAGCTCCTAGACAATTTCAGAGAGTGGGCCCACCTGAGTTCATGAAGCTCAGGCTTGATCTGCTCCTGCTGCACGTAGTACCGGATGTTCTCGGACAGGTACAAGACGAAAATGGTGACTATGCAACAGGTAATGTGAGATTCGAAGTTTATTTATAGTCGCTGCGGTAGCATATTAGAACAGTCAGCACACGTGAACGACCAAGTGGCACGCTTAAGGTTGGTTTATCGAACATATGTTAGGCTTGTTGCAAATGGTAGAGGAACGCTGGTAGACAATTCGGACAAGATGGACTTTTAAGGAATACGACTTCTTTTCTACTAGATACCCGGACCAACTCACCGAGGCCCGTACCCCACGATGTTCCGTTGTGTCCAAAGCCAGCTCAAGGCTCTCTCAGCAGCCTCGCCCATCTGTTTTAGTGCTCGTTTGCGCTCGTTCCTCTCAAGCCCAGTTGCTTAATCACATTGTACATGGAAGTTAAGACCAGACCTCTTGCGCCTACCTCGACAGCTAAGATTCTTACTGTGTACGCTTCGTCTCTCCTCAGATCAACCGCGAGGTTACTGTATTTCTCGAGCTTATATGTATGACTTTCGTCCATTCACGACTCATACAGCACGGTCAGCTCAATCAGGATGAGCTGTTGTTTCTCCACAAAGTGTAGGACTATTTCGGGTCGTTGGTCGGTCTTCCGGATCAACTGTGGGTACTTTTTGTGACCAGGCAGGTCAACCGCCAGTAACCACTCCCTCGCACAGTTACATTGATGGAGCGTATGCGACCTTGTTGAATTTGTTTGTTTGTTGCTTGTTTTAGTATCCAGAAACCATGAGTTATTAACCCTTAGGCTCGGTATTATGGATATCGCAACCTTTCGGCCCTGATTCCATTGTAAATACCGTAAATCTGGGAGAAAATGTGGCTTTCCTGCCTACACACGAGGTTGAACCCGGACCACAAGGAGTTCGTCACCCGGTCTCCGCGCAAACCGGTTTAGCCAACTACGCTATAGAGCCGGGCACCTTGTTGAATTTACCTTTATAAATCTGCCCAACCTTAAGGCAGCGCACGGGGACGACGGTAGGACTGGCCCTCGAACTGGCCCTCATCCTAACATGGTCCACAACGGCCGCTAACTCTTTCAATACCTTGTTGCGGCGCCAAGTATATCCTCTCTGACCTAGGGCTTTTCTGCACACGGACAGAGAGTGCTCGAGCAAGTTCCACTAACACTATCGTCTGGAACAACAGAAAGGTGCCAATCATCAAATGGTGAATAAACATAAATTTTTGTCATCCCCAGAAAAAGGAGAAATTATTGCCAATGAATATAATGGTTTAATTATTGCTAATGAATATAATAGTTTAATTATTGCTAATGCAATTAATGGTTTAATTATAGCTTATGAATATAATGTTTTAATCATTGCCAATGAATATAATGGTTTAATTATTGTTAATGAATATAATGGTTTAATTATTGTTAATGAATATAATGGTTTAATTATAGCTTATGAACATAATGTTTTAAATTATTGCTAATGAAAATAATAGTTTAATTATTGCTAATGCAATTAATGGTTTAATTATAGCTTATGAATATAATGTTTTAATTATTGCCAATGAATATAATGGTTTAATTATTGCCAATGAATATAATGGTTTAATTATTGGTAATGAATATAATGGTTTAATTATAGCTTATGAATTTAATGTTTTAAATTATTGCTAATGAATATAATGGTTTAATTATTGCCAATGAATATAATGGTTTAATTATTGCGAATGAATATAATGTTTTAATTATTGATAATGAATATAATAGTTTAATTACTGCTGGTGAATAAAATGGTTTAATTATTGGTAATGAATAAAATGGTTTAATTATTGCTAAAGAATCTAATGGTTTAGTGTTAAGAAAAGTGTATTGGCAATGAATATAAATTAGTTAATGTTCAGAAGAAAAAGTATTGAACACAGAGCACAAAAAATACAGCTGAACATATGAGAGATAAAATACAGCTGAACATTAAGCGATAAAATACAGCCAAACATATGAGATAAAATACAGCTAAACATATGAAAGATAAAATACAGCTGAACATATGACAGATAAAATACAGGGTTTCCGTGGTATATCCCATCATTTCAAGATGTCACCTGTTATCCAGGGTTTACGTGGCATATCCCATCATTTCAAGATGTCACCTGTTATCCAGGGTTTACGTGGCATATCCCATCATTTCAAGATGTCACCGGTTATCCAGGGTTTACGTGGCATATCCCATCATTTCAAGATATCACCTGTTATCCAGGGTTTCCGTGGCATATTTCATCATTTCAAGATGTCACCTGTTATCCAGATATTCCGTGGCATATCCCATCATTTCAAGAAGATACCTGTTATCCATGGTGCCGTGGCATATCCCATCATTTCAAAATGTCACCTGTTATCCATGGTGCCGTGGCATATCCCATCATTTCAAGATGTCACCTGTTATCCAGGGCTTCCGTGGCATATCCCATCATTTCAAGATGTCACATGTTATCCAGGGTTTTCGTGGCAAATATCATCTTTTCAAGATGTCACCTGTTATCCAGGGTTTACGTGGCATATACCATCATTTCAAGATGTCACCTGTTATCCTGGGTTTCCGTGGCATATCCCATCATTTCGAGATAAAATACAGTTGAACATGTAAGAGATAAAATACAGCCCAACATTAAGAGATAAAATACAGTTGATGTGAGAGATAAAATACAGCTGAACATTAAGAGTTAAAATACAGCTGAACATTAAGAGTTAAAATACAGCTCAACATTAAGAGTTAAAATACAGCTGAACATTAAGAGTTAAAATACAGCTAAACATATGAGAGATAAAATACAGCTGAACATTAAGAGATAAAATACATCTGAACATTAACAGATAAAATACAGCTGAACATTAACAGATAAAATACAGCTGAACATTAACAGATAAAATACAGCTGAACATTAACAGATAAAATACAGCTGAACATTAACATATAAAATACAGCTGAACATTAACAGATAAAATACAGCTGACCATTAAGAGATAAAATACAGCTGAACATTAAGAGATAAAATACAGCTGAACATTAAGAGATAAAATACAGCTGAACATATGAGAGATAAAAATACAGCTGAACATTAAGAGATAAAATGCAGCTGAACATTAAGAGATAAAATACAGCTGAACATTAACAGATAAAATACAGCTGAACATTAGGAGATAAAATACAGCTGAACATTAACAGATAAAATACAGCTGAACATTAAGAGATAAAAATACAGCTGAACATAAGAAGAAAAAATATATTTGAAGATGTGAGAGATAAAATACAGCTGAATGTTAAGAGATAAAATACAGCTGGACATTAGGAGATAAAATACAGCTGAACAAATAAGAGATAAAATACACCTAAACATATGAGAGATAAAATACAGCTGAACATATGAGAGATAAAATACAGCTAAACATATGAGAGATAAAATACAGCTAAACATATGAGAGATAAAATACAGCTAAACATATGAGAGATAAAATACAGCTAAACATATGAGAGATAAAATACAGCTGAACATATGAGAGATAAAATACAGCTAAACATATGAGAGATAAAATACAGCTGAACATTAAGAGATGAAATACAGCTGAACATATGAGAGATAAAATACAGCTGAACATTAAGAGATAAAATACAGTTGAATATGTAAGAGATAAAATACAACTGAACATATGAGAGATAAAATACAACTGAACATATGAGAGATAAAATACAGCTGAACATTAAGAGATAAAATACAGCTGAGCATTAGGAGATAAAATACAGTTGAACATATGAGAGATAAAATACAACTGAACATATGAGAGATAAAATACAACTGAACATATGAGAGATAAAATACAACTGAACAAATGAGAGATAAAATACAGCTGAACATTAAGAGATAAAATACAGCTGAGCATTAGGAGATAAAATACAGTTGAACATATGAGAGATAAAATACAGCTGAACATATGAGAGATAGAATACAACTGAACATATGAGAGATAGAATACAACTGAACATTAAGAAATGAAAAACAGCTGAACATTAAGAGATGAAATACAGCTGAACATTAAGAGATGAAATACAGCTGAACATATGAAAGATAAAATACAGCTGAACATTAAGAGATTAAATACAGTTGAAGATGAAAGAGATAAAATACAACTGAACATATGAGAGATAAAATACAGCTGAACATGTGAGAGAAATCAAATAGAGCAAAACATGTGAGAGAAATCAAATAGAGCAAAACATGTGAGAGAAATCAAATAGAGCTAAACATGTGAGAGAAATCAAATAGAGCTAAACATGTGAGAGAAATCAAATAGAGCTAAACATGTGAGAGAAATCAAATAGAGCTAAACATGTGAGAGAAATCAAATAGAGCTAAACATGTGAGAGAAATAAAATAGAGCTAAACATGTGAGAGAAATCAAATAGAGCAAAACATGTGAGAGAAATCAAATAGAGCAAAACATGTGAGAGAGAAAAAAATACAGCTGAACATTAAGTGGTAAAATACAGCTGAACATTAAGAGATAAAATACAGCAAAACATGTGAGAGAAATCAAATAGAGCAAAACATGTGAGAGAGAAAAAATACAGCTGAACATGTGAGTGATGCAATGCATCGTAATAAATAGGAGATAAAATACATCTGAATGTCTGGGAGACTGGAATGCCAGCAATTATAAGTTAACTATCGCCAACACATGTCCCCTCACAAAACATCCATAAGAACAACCCGGCATGCACCAAAGGCAGACAGAAACAGCCAGATCGATCATATACTGGATCCAAAAAGGTTGAAATCTGGCATCAGTCAAGCTAAGAAAAGGACTTTCCCGGGAGCAGACAGTGGCGGTAACCGCGATATGAGTTTCGTTACACTCAAACTCAGAGAGAACTACCACTGTAACAGCCATACTCGACTGAGATTTGATCTAGATAAATTAAAGAATCCTGAAAGGCAGAGATCTTCAGAGCAACTAGAGGAGGCAAATTTGCATTTTTAAATCTTCTAGAAGAAAATGTGAATTCGATGACGCAAAGAGTAAATAATGAACTCTTGGATGCAAATGAAGACGTCGTCGTCGTCGTCACATTTACCAGCTGTCGACTTTGGTGGAAAGTTACTGTTGTTCGTCCACTTCTGGACTGCAGTCCTGCTCCAGAACCTGAGCGTTAAGTGTATATCAGTTTTACAGATCTGATTCACTTAAATGCAAACTGCTGGTTCCTTGCCTCTCAGGCAGATACACTCCGACTTCAAAGGAAGCTTCCTAAATTAGTCGACATGCTTTTGGGGAGGCAGTGAGTCTATTCTTGTTTGCCCCACAATGGGACCCCGGAACCCACACGGGGGTCAGCAGAAGAAATCTGAGATAAACGGAAGATACCACGTAAACCTTGGATAAGAGGTGACATCTTGAAGTGATTGGATATGACACGTAAACCTTGGATAACAGGTGACATCCGGAAGTGATGGGATATGCCACGTAAACCTTGGAAAACAGGTGACATCTGGAAGTGATGGGATACGCTACGTTAACCTTGGAGAACAGGTAACATCTGGAAGTGATGGGATATGCTATGTAAACCCTGGATAACAGGTGACATCTGGAAGTGATGGGATATGCCACGTAAACCTTGGATAACAGGTGACATCTGGAAGTGATGGGATATGCTATGTAAACCCTGGATAACAGGTGACATCTGGAAGTGATGGGATATGCTATGTAAACCCTGGATAACAGGTGACATCTGGAAGTGATGGGATATGCTATGTAAACCCTGGATAACAGGTGACATCTGGAAGTGATGGGATATGCCACGTAAACCCTGGATAACAGGTGACATCTGGAAGTGATGGGATATGCCACGTAAACCTTGGATAACAGGTGACATCTGGAAGTGATGGGATATGGCACGTAAACCCTGGATAACAGGTGACATCTGGAAATGATGGGATATGCCACGTAAACCTTGGATAACAGGTGACATCTGGAAGTGATGGGATATGCCACAGGGAAACTAACAAGGAGAAAAGGCAAACTCCAGCTGCAGCTGAAAACAAAAGGGCACATATGAAAATGGCAAAAGTAGAATGGATTAGAAACAAGTGTGAGTCCACTGATGTGGGTCTAAAACAGGACAACACCAAGGCAGTTTAGAGAATAGAAAGTCTAAAACAGGGCAACACCAAGGCAGTTTAGAGAATAGAAAGTCTAAAACAGGGCAACACCAAGGCAGTTTAGAGAATAGAAAGACTAAAACAGGGCAACACCAAGGCAGTTTAGAGAATAGAAAGACTAAAACAGGGCAACACCAAGGCAGTTTAGAGAATAGAAAGACTAAAACAGGACAACACCAAGGCAGTTTAGAGAATAGAAAGACTAAAACAGGGCAACACCAAGGCAGTTTAGAGAATAGAAAGACTAACCAAACCACAAAATCAAGAGGAAAAGAACAGTACAGCAATATTGGAGAGATGGACGGAATATTGTAAAGACTTATATAACTAAGAATGAGAGCCTGACACTACAGCCCCAGGCACCATCGTATGGGAAAATAGAAGTTAGCGACGCTGAAATATTAGGAGAAGAAGTTGAGGAGGCGATACGTTCACTAAACGAAGGTAAATCGCCAGATGTGGTCACAATGTCCTTGCTAAACTTATGAAATACGGATGAGAACACGTAACTAAGGTGATGACAGAAAAATACCAGAGAATTGGAATCACAAAGAAGTGGTCAACTGAATGGACACAACCCTTGGTGATAAAGAAAGGAAATCTGAAAAGCTGAAACAATTATAGAACTATTTGTCTTATCTCCCACGCAAGCACAATATTGCTAAAGATAACTGCTTAACATGGAAGCAACATCTGAAGAAATACTAGCCAAAGAGCAGGCGGGTTTCCGGACAAATAGAAGCAGCACAGAACCAATTCTCAAAATTTGGACGATATGAAAAGAACAACATCAACGCGACCTATTCCATAACTTCATCGACTTCACGTTTGACCATGTGAGCCATGCTGGGCTCTGGCAAATAATGAGACATTTGGACACCTTTGAAGCACTTTATAAGATACTAGCAGTCCAGTAATCATTCTAATTGACATAGGACAATTTTGCGAGACCAGCGTGAGAGTGAGACAGGGTTGCATACTATTCCCTGTCCTTCTTAATGTTTATTTGGAACACATCATGAAAGAATCACTAGACAAATCATGAAACGTCTAGATCCATTCGCGGACGACAACTGTGTGATTTACGTTTTGCAGACGACATAGATCTCATGGCTGGTTCTCAAACAGAACTCCAAGAACTTAATGCAAAATTATAGACAGTCTGTGGTAAATATAGCGTGGAAAGTAATGCCACGAAAGGCAAGTCTGATAAATAGTCGCAATTAGCAAGTACCCACCAACATGCAGATAAAAAGGAAAAACAAACAAGAAGTTGAAACCTTGAAATATCTTGGCTCCCACATATGCAATGATGACAGCTGTACCAAAGAGATCAAGACAAGACTTGATGTGGCAACAGCCGCCATAACGCAGCTGAATACGATGTGGCAGAGCAAAATCAGCTTCACAGACAAGGTCAATTTTGACAGATCTCTGATATTGTCTATTTTCATATTCGAATGTGGGAGTTGGACTCTCAATGTGGAAATAGAAAGGAGGATTCAGGCTTTCAGATGTAAATGCTACAGACGCATTTTACGAATTAGTTATTTAAAACTAATAAATGTGTCGGAGACAAAATATACAAATTTGCGGGACATCAGGAGCCTCTCTTGGCAGTGGTGAAATGTCGCAAGATAGCTTGGTGGTACGTGGTGAGACATGATTCGATTGCAAAGACTGAACTTCAAGGAACATTAGGGCGGGGGGGGGGGGGGGGGGGGGAGGGGGGGGGGGGGGGGGTCCTCGAAGAAGAGGAGGGCAAAGAAGAACCAGGAATGACAACATCAAGAAATGGACAGGATTAGGTTATCATACAGTTATTCATCAAGCGGAAGACAGAAAGATGGCGGGTTTTATGGGCTAGTGCTTCCATCAATACACTTTCACGACCCTAATGGGTCAAGCGTTATGTTATGTTATGTTATGTTATGTTATGTTATGTATGGGTGATAAAATACAATTGAAAGTTAATGCAGATACAATGCAGCCCAACATATGCTAGAAAATAGGGACTGAACACATGAAAGATAAAAACAGCACCTAATCTATGGTCAAATCTACTAAGTGAACAGCTGATATCTTAAACATCGATAACAACACAAACTTACGTAATAAGTAAACTTGCGTAAAAAACACACACAAACTTATGTTTAATTTTACCCGTTTCTGGTGTATTGTCCTCGCCGCTTGTCGAAAGATCCGAACTACACATAAGCACCATACTGTGTGAGTGCTACATCTATCACTTCAGGGATTTTTGTAGAACAAAGACAGAAATGAGTAAAAAGCAACCATCGGTTTGTCCTTTGTTATATATTTCACAGAGGCCGTACATTCGCCAAATTGCACATATTACAGAGAAAACACGTAATCCACTTGTAGATTTGTGCAAGGCACTCTGGAAAAGTTGCACTTGAGAAATATGTTCCTCTCTGTCCTACAAGGACTAGAAATATCGCACAAAAAGAAAGCCAGCAGATGATTTGCACTGCAGTCGACGGTGAGCAGTCGGAACTATCAGGGCCAAGCCGACGTTTATCTGCCGTTCAAGAGCCGCACACTTAGCACCTGCGAAAGTTCAATTTAAACCCATCTATCGATAACTCGAATTTCTCCAACATCAAACACGTATGTGAGTTCTAGTTATCATCATTCATAGACAACAGCCTGCACGTGTAAGTCATTGGAGAGCGGTCATCGACGCTGGCAAACAGATCCTGCGGCTCGCGTTACTGCTCGCCTCTAAAACCCGCCACCGCTCTCGTCTGATTGTCCGGATGCACCTTGCATGTAGATGTTCTGATCCCGTCTCCCGTCTTCAGCCGTTGCTCTCTTTTCCTCGGTCTCTGTGCAAACGTTGTCTCGGGAGCCAAAACTCAGAGAGAGTGCCACTTTGCGTCTCGTTGAGCAGCCTGTAAACAGTTGGCGGGAATGTATGAGTAGCAAATGTAGATTAGTTCTGACATTTTCCATTACTGGCGGTTCGTCAGCAATCAGAAGAAGACTGCAGCCACTGAAAGATGATACTCTGGGACGGGGTAGGCGATGGTGGCAGATACCATGAGCATCGGAGTTGTTATACTGGAAATATGACTATAGCATAGTGCTCCACCGTACGGCACTGTTTGATTCCGTGATACAACTGGTCGTTCTATCTACATCACTGTTTGATTCTATTACACGACTGATTCTCCTCCTCCTCATCCTCATCATCATCATCAACATTATCTTCATTCCATCGCCGCCTTAGACTTATTCAATGCCTCCAACTCCTCCCGAGTCTATTATCATTCCTTCTCAGCCCGGGATAGTTTCCCCCCCACCCCCCCCCCCCCCCCCCCACTTTTTCTACCCCAGTTCATCTCAAGGTAGCTACAGTCTACTTTGAACGTTTCAGCTACACGCCCTCATTCCTCTACTCCAAGGGAATGGTACTGCCCACTTTGTCAGTAGGGCTGTTCTAATGAACATAGAGTACTCTTTGTCCAAAATGTTGAAAGTTAAGATCGTCGTGGGCTAGAGGTCTTAGCCCCAGCCTAGAAAGTTAGGAACGTCATGGGCTAGAGGTCTTACTCCCAGCCTAGAAAGTTAGGATCGTCATTAGCTAGAGGTCTTAGCCACAGCCTAGAAAGTTAAGATCGTCATTAGCTAGCGGTCTTAGCCCCAGCCTAGAAAGTTAGGATCGTTATGGACTAGAGGTCTTAGCCCCAGCCTAGAAAGTTAAGATCGTCATTAGCTAGAGGTCTTAGCCCCCAGCCTCGAAAGTTAGGATCGTTATGGGCTAGAGGTCTTAGCCCCAGCCTAGAAAGTTAGGATCGTTATGGACTAGAGGTCTTAGCCCCGGCCTAGAAAGTTAAGATCCTCATTAGCTAGAGGTCTTAGCCCCAGCCTAGAAAGTTAGGATCGTTATGGACTAGAGGTCTTAGCCCCCAGCCTAGAAAGTTAAGATTGTCATTAGCTAGAGGTCTTAGCCCCAGCCTAGAAAGTTAGGATCGTTATGGACTAGAGGTCTTAACCCCGGCCTAGAAAGTTAGGATCGTCATTAGCTAGAGGTCTTAGCCCCTAGCCTAGAAAGTTAGGATCGTCATTAGCTAGAGGTCTTACCCCCAGCCTAGAAAGTTAGGATCGACATTAGCTAGAAGTCTTACCCCCAGCCTAGAAAGTTAGGATCGTTATGGGCTAGAGGTCTTAGCCTCAGCCTAGAAAGTTAGGATCGTTATGGGCTAGAGGTCTTAGCCTCAGCCTAGAAAGTTAGGATCGTAATGGGCTAGAGGTCTTAGCCTCAGCCTAGAAAGTTAGGAACGTTATGGACTAGAGGTCTTAACCCCGGCCTAGAAAGTTAGGATCGTCATTAGCTAGAGGTCTTAGCCCCTAGCCTAGAAAGTTAGGATCGTCATTAGCTAGAGGTCTTACCCCCAGCCTAGAAAGTTAGGATCGACATTAGCTAGAAGTCTTACCCCCAGCCTAGAAAGTTAGGATCGTTATGGACTAGAGGTCTTAGCCCCAGCCTAGAAAGTTAGGAACGTTATGGACTAGAGGTCTTAGCCTCAGCCTAAAAGGTTAGGAACGTTATGGACTAGAGGTCTTAGCCCCCAGCCTAGAAAGTTAGGAACGTTATGGACTAGAGGTCTTAGCCCCAGCCTAGAAAGTTAGGAACGTAGTGGGCTAGAGGTCTTAGCCCCTAGCCTAGAAAGTTAGGATCGTTATGGGCTAGAGGTCTTAGCCCCAGCCTAGAAAGTTAGGATCGTTATGGGCTAGAGGTCTTAGCCCCAGCCTAGAAAGTTAGGATCGTCATTAGCTAGAGGTCTTAGCCCCAGCCTAAAAAGTTAGGATCGTCATTAGCTAGAGGTCTTAGCCCCCAACCTAGAAAGTTAGGATCGTCATTAGCTAGGGGTATTAGCCCCCAGCCTAGAAAGTTAGGATTGTTATGGGCTAGAGGTCTTAGCCCCAGCCTAGAAAGGACATTTATACGAAGACTATTCCAAAATCCACCTCATAATGGTTATTAAAAATATAGAATTTCCACAAATTTATTTATTTCCAGTTTTTGAACTATAAAACAAATACGAATGTGGGTTGGTATATAGTGAGCTAAAAGGCTACTGAATGATGCAAACAATGAACGGTGTCGCTATGGCAAACGGGTTATTTTCACACCAGCCAATCGGATGTTGATTTTTGAAAAGCCCTGGTACAATACTATTGGCAACTATCCACGGGCAGTGTTGCGACTTTGGATGTTTTATATCTAGATTTAGATGTTTTTCCTTGCATTTAGATGGCGTTTTTGACGTTTATATGGTAGATGTTTTTCTTAAGTTTTTTTAATTTGAAGTGAATTTATCAAATCTTACCTAAGAAACAGGTTGAAATTTGACCTCTGAAATGCTATCTTGACAATAAAATTCGGCCTGATAAGAGTAGGAAAAGGCTGTTCTCCTTATCAGCTCCCTGATTAGGCATTACGAGAAATTGGAACAGCTAAAGCATACCAGAGTCATTTTGGATCTGAAGCTTTAACTTCATCATCCGAGTTAAGTTTATCCTGTGATCTTGTGAGGCAGACTTCAGTAAAGATGAGGACATGATTCTTTAGAGTAAGTCATTTCAATTGCTATGTAATTTGTGACTCTTTCAATTTGGATGTTTTTTCTAGATGTTTTCCACGCAAATGTATATGTTTTTAGATATTTTTTGACTCCGTTTTGGATGTTTTTTGTCAAAGATAAATGGCAACGCTGTCCACAGGCCACTTGCTAGGTCTCTAGGGCAAACGGTTAGGTCGTCCCATAGTTGATCTCATTGTCTTCTTCCTGAGCTCTCTCTCCCCCCTCTCCCCACCCCCAATAACATATTTTGGACTCTCCCGTGGCTTCTCTCTCATCATCTCATGCTCCACTAATCTCGTGCTTCGCGAAGTCTAATAGTGTTGAGAATTAGCAACTTCGTTCCCTGGAGAGCAGGTGTGGCAACACAGGCCGATGTTCAATGTACGAGATTGCAGTCTGTAGTCAGGTTGGCAGTTTGTCCTTGACAGTTCCATATTGTACAACTTCACCCCTGTTCGAAAGTGGTCTCTGTTACAGTAGCCGTAGCTGTTTCCTTGGCTGGATCCTGGGTCGCAGATGTGTGCGTAGGAGATCCCAGAAATTACCACCTGTGTTTATACAACCATGGAGCTGTGTTCTTGAATCGTTATGTTATCTAAATTATACACCTGCTTTCGTGTGTACTTCTATCTTGAGAACACCTGGTAAAGCACAGCAGGAGAAGATGGAGGCCTGGGAGTCATGACCCAGGTCGGCCCACCCTCTGAAGTTGTCTAGGAGGTAATGGAGCGAAACAGTTGTTCACGAGGGATCTTGTACCTATGAACGGTGGGCTCCTGCTGTACATGCTCCCCTGTGGAGTTCTTCTTACTGAGTATTTTGTCAGCAGTTAGCAGATTAGTCCCATCTTGGGGTGATTGTAGCTTCACTGCGCATCTTTTCAAAAATTACACCTCTTCTTTTCTGTTCCATTGAATCAAGTCTTATCCTTCATAAGCAGCGTGGTTTAACTTTAGAAATACTGTAAGTCTAATGTCTGCTCGTTTGTTGTTGTGTTTGTACGGTCGTTTCTTCACCGTTTTAACTAAAGCCATGCCATTTCTATGTTGTTGTGTTTGTACGGTTTTTCTTCACTGTTTTAACTAAAGCTATGTCATTTCGATGATGTTTATTATTTTTGTTAATGAAAAATTATATTTCTCTAGCACAGTACAGTTACAAGGTGGGCGGTCCATATATTCTTTCTCTCTGTCTTTTTGTCTGTCTGCCTTTCTTTCTTTCTTTCTTTCTTTCTTTCTTTCTTTCTTTCTTTCTTTCTTTCTTTCTTTCTTTCTTTCTTTCTTTCTTTCTTTCTTTCTTTCTTTCTTTCTTTCTTTCTTTCTTTCTTTCTTTCTTTCTTTCTTTCTTTGTTTCTTTCTTTGTTTCTTTCTTTCTTTCTTTCTTTCTTTCTTTCTTTCTTTCTTTCTTTCTTTCTTTCTTTTTTTTCTTTCAAACAACATAATGATTTTCTGAAAGGCACTGTGGCTACATAATCTTAAGATCGCGCTGTGTTCTTCATCTCTTGTTACTTTGTAACTGGTTCTAGTGTCTGCAATTGTCATCTGGCTTCTAGTGCTGTCTGGTACTAACGGCTTTATCGTCGACTTTAACATCTCAATAGTGATTCTACCTTATGTTGACCATGGATCCATGTATCTTGTGTATCGTCTTTGTAACTCGGTGTCCCGTTTCATGTCTCTTCTCTAGTGTCTGTCTTAGAGCCTCAATGTGACTGCTCCTCTCTTCCTAGTGTTGAGTTGGCATCCTCACAACTAAAGGTGCTCTATAAGGGTCCATGTTACTAGTCCCTCGTCTTCTAAGTCTTATCGACTGAAGGCTGCCAAAGTGCTTTGTTACTCATTATTTATACTTGGATGCTGGGATGCTAGGTTTTTGTTTTCTTCTCTTCTAGAAATTTATAGTACGTCTCAACATGTTTATTACTATGTGCGTTCTCTGGGATTTTCTAATTATGTCTCAACTGCCTCAGATTTTATTATCCTATTATGCGCAAATATAGTAGTTACATTGACAGTTGAGGTCATAGAGACTCCTAAAAAGCAAGTACTACTACGTTCTCTCTAAAAAGGCATGTCAACAGTGACGTCAAACACTATTTACAAAATATTGTTGCTAAGAACTGTTGATTTTCGTCTCATCAACTAATACGCAGTATCCTACCTCATGGCAAACAAGTAATGACGTCAATATTCATTTTTGGCGGGAAAAGGCTACCAAAACCTGTTGATCCTGGTACATTTTAGCTATGTGCAATATCCTACCTCCTAACAAACAATTGACGACGTCTCCCTGTTACACACCCTCTCTATTTCTCAAAATAATGTATCAGTTAGAGCAATTACTCCCAGGTCATCTTCTCCTCAGCCTCATCCCCCTTATCCTTAATCATCCTGCATTTTACCAATCGTGAAAAAAATATATATATATTTACAATATGCATATACCTTATATCGAAATAACGTGCTTTATTGATAAAATACAATTGCTGTGTGAAAAGGAATTCTTAAGACGGGCCTGCGTGCCAAATATGTGACCCATTGAAAATAAAGTTCGTCCGTTCGTTGTCCTCATCTATTTCTGATTAGCTGTACTCTGATGGTTCACACAGTGAGCTTATTCTACTGATGTGCGTTTCTGTTGGAGAGTTTTCCCCGTAAAACTCCGAGTCCGTCTAGTCAAGGAAATCTTAGAGTGCTTATTAAACTGTAGTCAGTCAAGATGTTATCGATTACTGCCCACTGGCCTAATGTCCAGAACAATAAGAAATCATTTAGAAGAAAGTGAAGTCAAGGACTCTTTCGCCCCTTTGACGCCTCGGACATGTAGCGCTTGGCCAATTTGTTTTTGGAATAGATGACTGGTTCGTTATTCAATGAAAGAAGTGGTCATCACAACAATCACAGTACTGACCGCAGGTCATTTCCTGAAAGCTAATTTAGTCTTGCTGGCCCTAGAGATCATGGTCAGCTCACAAAAGATTAGCATAGATGAGAATTTGAACCCTAGGCCATGGGGCCTGTAGACGAGTGTGTCCTCACTATACCACCGGGAATTCAAGTTTTGGACAAACTATTGCCAAACTGGAATCTGCTGGAGCAGGCTGTCACTTCTTCTGTTCTCTACTGGAATACCTCGGGACTTCAGGGCAGGAAGAGATCTCTGGAACAGGCCATTCTGTTCTCTACTACTGGAATACCTCGGGACTTCAGGGCAGGAAGAGATCTCTGGAACAGGCCATTCTGTTCTCTACTACTGGAATACCTGGGGACTTCAAGGCAGGAAGAGATCGCTGGAACAGGCCCTTCTGTTCTCTACTACTGGACTACCTCGGGACTTCAGGGCAGGAAGAGATCGCTGAAACAACAGGCCCTTCTGTTCTCTACTACTGGAATACCTCGGGACTTCAGGGCAGGAAGAGATCGCTGCAACAGGCCCTTCTGTTCGCTACTACTGCAATACCTCGGGACTTCAGGGCAGGAAGAGATCTCTGGAACAACAGGCCCTTCTGTTCTCTACTACTGGAATACCTCGGGACTTCAGGGCAGGAAGAGATCGCATCAACAGGCCCTTCTGTTCCATTCGTATAAAATACTTTTCAGTGTCTCTGATATTTCTGCGTTCTATCTTTGCTCTGTTACCGCTGTATCTTATACCAATGGTCTCTGTGGTGCTCTGTCTGATGCCCATCTAGTAACCTGGCTAAGCCCTTTGATTTGTTGTCTGCCTTTAAAGATCATGACTGGCTTTGTGTCGACTCTCCTGATATTATCGTTCCTAAGTCGATATTTCCCATTGCACCTGCACAGTACTCACAGATTTCATTTATGTCTGGACTTTTTTTCCTTGTCTCTTCTGACTTCGATAAATGCATAACAGACTGACGTTCAGTTCAGGGCTCAGCAAAAGTATCGTCACGTCCTGCGCATGAAGGCTTAACCTTACATTAGTATGCCTAGCTTGCCACTCACTACAGGCTGCAGCCTGACTAACTGACAGACTTGTTACCCCACTAGAACATCACACTGAGCAATAAACACCCGGTGACACAAAGTGCCACCATTCGGATGAGGATCACCAGTTGTGAGGTCCCAGAAACCCCGTTTACCCGTCACATTATATTAGGGCTTTAAAATAACCAAAACTTCGTCCCACAAGAGAACGGGGATTTGGTTATGCTGCACTCTTGAAGGATCCCTAAGACCCAATTTGCAAATTCGAGACTTGGAAGCAATACACAAAAGCAGCACATCTCTTCCTCGCGTCAGACTTGTCTCGTGGACGAGGGCACCTTACAAATGAATTGTTGGGAGCACTTAGCAGGACCCCGTATGGATAGCATGCATCAGGCACGGCACGGCTCCAGATCCTAAAGTGAAAGCTGCTGTACCAACTGGCACCTCAAGTACGATCCCACATTAATTCCATAATATGCAATACTTCGACAATGTTACTAGAATAAAATATGACTGGGACATATCAGAGTGAAAGTGGATATGCGGTATCAGCAAATTGGAGTCTTATAAAGCGAAGAATGCTTTCACTAGTACACTACACCCACCCATGGGATATGGCAGGCAGAAATTAAGTATGTTAAAGGTTGTACATTCATCTCATCCTGCTAGTAAGGGAGGCTACAACTGCTAGAGTTTCCGCTGCAGGCGTCAACAGATATCGTCCTCCGTCTGCCATGTCTCCAGTTTCCCTGGCAACAGCGGGCGGAAACACAGAAGTGAAACCGCCCTCAAATGTTGATGTTTGGCGGCGATGAGCTAGCTCGCTACTTCAAGGGGACACAATAAGTAGCATTCTCGAGTTCCGCAGTTAACCTCAGGTAAACAACAGCCTTTAGTTCCAGTGCCTGCTGCATCAGTGGTATGTGGGGGTAAGGAATCATTGGCTGGTTGCTGGGCCCAAGGAGACTACTTCAAGCACTTTCATATCCAGCAGAGATTGTGCTTTCTAGGGGCGATAATCAAACACCGGCAAGTGGAAGATTACAATGCTGTGCTGCTAACCTTTTCCTTGTTTGTGTTTTCATATATGGATGTTCGTATTCTGGGCGAATAACTTCATTCTTTACCGATCCTAGCTGACGGTGACTTCGCATGTTTTATACACGAGTTCCAGTTCAGTGTCTGCGGAGCACCATTTTATGTTTCACATTTGATGTTAGAATTATTCAATCCCTGCTGACCAACATCTCATAGCGCATTGAATGATCTCCTGTTGAAGATTGCAGCTGACACCGGACTGCTTGCTGTAGCTGAGCTGTTGTCCTAATTATAGCTTCACTCGAGGTTGAACAGGGAATCTGGGCTTACCCCATTGGCCTACCTTCAACACTGGGATTCTTTAGTCTCACGTTGTCACACCTCTATAGGCCGCAGCTCGGAGGGTATAAATAGCAGGCAGTCGTAGTTTAGCTACAGTTACTGTTTTACTAACCCAGGAACGGTGCACAGTTACAATGTGCCTATGAATGACTCTGGGACAATTATTGTATGAGTGATGATACTAGGACAATGATTGTATGCTAGACGCTGGGACAATGATTGTATGCTAGACTCTGGGGCAATGATTGTATGCTAGACTCTGGGACAATGATTGTATGCTAGATTCTAGGACAATGATTGTATGCTGGACTCTGGTACAATGATTGTATGCTAGACTCTGGGACAATGATTGTATGTTAGACTCTGCGACAATGATTGTATGCTAGACGCTGGGACAATGATTGTATGCTAGACTCTGGGACAATGATTGTATGCTAGACTCTAGGACAATGATTGTATGCTAGACTCTAGGAAAATGATTGTATGCTAGACTCTGGGACAATGATTGTATGCTAGACGCTGGGACAATGATTGTATGCTAGACTCTAGTACAATGATTGAATGCTAGACGCTGGGGCAATGGTTGTATGCTAGACTCTGGGACAATGGTTGTATGCTAGACTCTGGGACAATGATTGTATGCTAGACTCTGGGACAATGATTGTATGCTAAATTCTGGGACAATCATTGTTTGCTAGACTCTGCGACAATGATTGTATGCTAGACTCTGGGGCAATGATTGTATGCTAGACTCTGGGACAATGATTGTATGCTAGACTCTTGGACAATGATTGTATGCTACTCTGGGACAATGATTGTATGCTAGACTCTGGGACAATGTTTGTGTGCTAGACTCTCGGACAATGATTGTATGCCAGACTCTGGGACAATGATTGTATGCTAGACTCTGGGACAATGATTGTATGAGTGGTACTGGAACAATTATTGTATGAGTGGTACTTAGACGAGGACTGTACAAGTGATTCTGGGATGATGTTTGTATAGGTGACTCTATGACAAGGATTGTATTGGTGACTTTGGGTCAATGAATGTATGGGTTAATCTGGGACAATGATTTTATAAGGTATTTCGGGGCAATGATTGTATGAGTTGTACTAGCATGATGATTGTATGAGATGTACGAGGATGATTGTATGAGTGACTCTGCGAAAGTGATTGTGTGAGTAGTACTGGTACGATGATTGTATGAGTGACTCTGTGACGATGATTGTATGACTGGCACTGGAACGATGATTGTGTGAATGGCATTGGGAAATGATTGTGTGAATGGCATTGGGACAATGATTGTATGACTGGCACTGGGACGATGATTGTATGACTGGCACTGGGACGATGATTGTGTGAATGGCACTAGGACAATGATTGTGTGAATGGCACTGGGACGATAATTGTCTGACTGGCACTGTGACGATGATTGTATGACGCATTGGGACAATGATTGTATGACTGGCACTGGGACAATGATTGTATGACTGGCACTGGGACGATGATTGTATGACTGACACTGGGACGATGATTGTGTGACTGGAATTGATAAAATTATTGTGTAAATGGTACTTTGACGATGATTGTATGAGTAGTAATTGGGCTGTGATTGTAAAAGTGGTACTGGGAAGTGATTGTATGAGTGGTACCGGAGCGATGATTGTATCTGTGACTCTAATAAAATGTCTGTATGAGTGGTACTATAATAATGATAGGCTGAGTCGATAATGAAACGCAGGTGAATTTAAAAGGATTGGAACTAGATCTAATTTACATAAATCGTGCGAGTAACCTTTCTGGCGGAGCCCTGGAGATTTTGTCATAGATAGTTCTTCCCAGTCCTAGAAACGATCAGCGACGTCTATGGCTTAGGCGTTGCGAGTCCGGCTCGTAATTCCAACCTACCGCGATCGAAACCCACCGCTGGCTGCGTGGATTTTTTTCATAGTATGGGGCGTCGCAGGTCGATCCAGCCTTAAATGAGTACCAGGATGGCTGTCTTGGTAAAATAAAGACGGCCGGCGTAATGCTGGCCACATTACCCACCTAGTGCCGATTGGTTTGTAAAAATATGGAACGCTCTTTCCATATGCCCGATGCGTCTTAGGCGTAAAAAGTACTTCCTTACTTTATTAGAAATAATCGCCACTGATAGCTTTCACTAGAAATGATCGCCACCGATAGCTTTCACTAGAAATGATCGCCACTGACAGCTTACACTAGAAATTCTCTTTAGTCAAAAGCTTCTCCCTCCCCTTTCTCTTTCCCCTTTTCTTTCCAAATTCAAAACCTCTGTGTTTCAATTATCTCAATGAAACTTGCATTCTCTCTAAAACCACTGTGTTTCAATTCTCCCGATCAAACTTGTATTCTCTCTAAAACCTCTGTGTTTCAATTCTCTCAATCAAACTTGCATTCTCTCTAAAACCTCTGTGTTTCAATTCTCCCAATCAAACTTGTATTCTCTCTAAAACCTCTGTGTTTCAATTCTCTCAATCAAACTTGCATTCTCTCTAAAACCTATGTGTTTCAATTCTCTCAATCAAACTGGCATTCTCTCTAAAACCTCTGTGTTTCAATTCTCCCAATCAAACTTGCATTCTCTCTAAAACCTCTGTGTTTCAATTCTCCCAATCAAACTTGTATTCTCTCTAAAACCTCTGTGTTTCAATTCTCTCAATCTAACCTGTACTCTCTCTCTCAATTCTCTCCAGTCAGATTCTCTCAATCAAACCTGTACTCTCTCTAAATTCTCTCCAGTCAGATTCTCTCAATCTAACCTGTACTCTCTCTAAATTCTCTCCAGTCAGATTCTCTCAATCAAACCTGTACTCTCTCTAAATTCTCTCCAGTTAGATTCTCTCATTCAAACCTGTACTCTCTCTAAATTCTCTCCAGTCAGATTCTCTCAATCAAACATGTAATCTATCTAAATTCTCTCCAGTCAGATTCTCTCAATTAAAAATGTACTCTCTCTAAATTCTCTCCAGTCAGATTCTCTCAATCAAACCTGTACTCTCTCTAAATTCTCTCCAGTCAGATTCTCTCAATCAAACCTGTACTCTCTCTAAAACCTCTCTGTTTCAATTCTCTCAATCAAACCTGTACTCTCTTTAAAACCTTTCTGTTTCAATTATCTCAATCAAACCTGTACTCTCTTTAAAACCTTTCTGTTTCAATTCTCTCAATCAAACCTGTACTCTCTCTAAATTCTCTCGTCAGATTCTCTCCCACAAGCAAAAACATTTCAAGAGGTAAACTCGACCCGGCTTCCAAAGTTGCACTTCCGGTGTCAGAGAAAAAAAAAACTGTTTTTTTTTTTTTCCGGCAGATGCTGCTCCCGTAGACAGGTGGGAGTCGGGAAGTGGTGGCCTTAAGCTCGGGGGGAACCGTGGCTTTCTCTCGCCATGAAGTGGTGGCGTCTTTCTTGGGGGAACCTTGGCTTTCTCTCGCCATGAAGTGGTGGCGTCTTTCTCGGGGGGACCGTGGCTTTCTCTCGCTATGAAGTGGTGGCCTCATCTTCGGGGGGAACCGTGGCTTTCTCTCGCCATGAAATGGTGGCCTCATCTTCGGGGGTAACCGTGGCTTTCTCTCGCCATGAAGTGGTGTCGTCTTTCTCGGGGGGACCGTGGCTTTCTCTCGCTATGAAGTGGTGGCCTCATCCTCGGGGGGAACTGTGGCTTTCTCTCGCCATGAAGTGGCGGCCTCATCCTAGGGTGGACCTTGCTTTCTCTCGCCATGAAGTGGTGGCGTCTTTCTCGGGAGAACCTTGGCTTTCTCTCGCCATGAAGACGGTGAATGTCAGAACACGCCGAACACACACTTCTGATTGGAAATAGCTCTACAAATCATTTTTGTGATTGTAAGCTTCTCGAATATTCCATTTTCCTCATATCGTGACGATGTTAGGATGGGGTTTAGATTACAATTTTCCTCATATCGTGACGTTGTTAGGATGGGGTTTAGATTACAATTTTCCTCATATCGTGAGAATGTGAGGATGGGGTTTACATTACAATTTTTTTTATATCGTGACGATGTTAGGATGGGGTTTAGATTACAATTTTCCTCATATCGTGACGATGTTAGGCTGGGGTTTAGATTACAATTTTCCTCATATCGTGACGATGTTAGGGTGGGTTTTAGATTACAATTTTCCTCATATCGTGACGATGTTAGGATGGGGTTTAGATTACAATTTTCCTCATATCGTGAGAATGTTATAATGGGGTTTAGATTACAATTTTCCTCATATCGTGACGATGTTAGGATGGGGTTTTGATTACAATTTTCCTCATATCGTGACGATGTTAGGATGGGGTTTAGATTACAATTTTCCTCATAACGTGACGATGTTAGGATGGGGTTTAGATTACAATTTTCCTCATATCGTGACGATGTTAGGATGGGGTTTAGATTACAATTTTCCTCATATCGTGACGATGTTAGGATGGGGTTTAGATTACAATTTTCCTCATATCGTGACAATGTTAGGATGGGGTTTAGATTACAATTTTCCTCATATCGTGACGATGTTAGGATGGGGTTTAGATTATAATTACCCTCAAATCGTGACGATGTTAGGATGGGGTTTAGATTACAATTTTCCTCATATCGTGACGATGTTATGATGGGGTTTAGATTACAATTTTCCTCATATCGTGACGATGTTAGGATCGGGTTTAGATTACAATTTTCCTCATATCGTGACGATGTTAGGATGGGGTTTAGATTACATTTTTCCTCATTTCGTGACGATGTTAGGATGGGGTTTAGATTACAATTTTCCTCATATCGTGACGATGTTAGGATGGGGTTTAGATTACAATTTTCCTCATATCGTGACGATGTTAGGATGGGGTTTAGATTACAATTTTCCTCATATCGTGAGAATGTTAGGATGGGGTTTAGATTACAATTTCCACGAAAATGATTTCATGTTTAGCATACTGGTGAATCATGGCAACAAGTGTGGGCGATCTGAGCTGACCACTGCACACGGTCACCAGTCTCTCGAACATGTCTGAGTCCTTGTTCTGTTGATACCATTCCTCCAACACACAACAGGTGTGGGCGATCTTAGCTGACCACTGCACACGGTCAGCAGTCTCTCGAACATGTCTGAGTCCTGGTTCTGTTGATACCATTCCTCCAACACACAACAGGTGTGGGCGATCTTAGCTGACCACTGCACACGGTCAGCAGTCTCTCGAACATGTCTGAGTCCTTGTTCTGTTGATACCATTCCTCCAACACACAACAGGTGTGGGCGATCTTAGCTGACCACTGCACACGGTCAGCAGTCTCTCGAACATGTCTGAGTCCTGGTTCTGTTGATACCATTCCTCCAACACACAACAGGTGTGGGCGATCTTAGCTGACCACTGCACACGGTCAGCAGTCTCTCGAACATGTCTGAGTCCTGGTTCTGTTGATTCCATTCCTCCAACACACAACAGGTGTGGGCGATCTTAGCTGACCACTGCACACGGTCAGCAGTCTCTCGAACATGTCTGAGTCCTGGTTCTGTTGATACCATTCCTCCAACACACAACAGGTGTGGGCGATCTTAGCTGACCACTGCACACGGTCAGCAGTCTCTCGAACATGTCTGAGTCCTGGTTCTGTTGATTCCATTCCTCCAACACACAACAGTTGTGGGCGATCTTAGCTGACCACTGGTCACGGTCAGCAGTCTCTCGAACATATCTGAGTCCTGGTTCTGTTGATACCATTCCTCCAACACACAACAGGCAACTACTGTGGAGTAGGAACTAGATCCTGCTGACCGAATTATCTCTATTACGATTTCACTCTGCGGTGGATTTGTATAAATGAGAGAGAGAGAGAGAGGGGGGGGAGAGGGAGAGAGAGAGAGAGAGAGAGAGAGAGAGAGAGAGAGAGAGAGAGAGAGAGAGAGAGAGAGAGAGAAAGAAAGAGAGAGAGAAAGAGAACGAACAAACAAACTTAATTTTTAAATGGTCACAAATTGGGCACACAGGCCTATTTTACATTAGGCTCTTCTTTCACACAGCAATTGCATTTTATAAATACATCACGAGAAAGAAAGAGTGACATAGAAAGAGGCAGCCATAGAGAGAGAGGGACAGACAGACCGACAGACCGACAGTTAGACCGACACACCGACAGACATACAGATAAACCGACAAATTGACAGATAGACCAACCGACAGACCGACCAACAGAGAGACCAACAAACAAACAAACAGACAGACAGAGATGCTAATGACAAGAAAATACAAACATGGATGCGTTTGATAAGGTCTAACTTGCTGGACATGGGCACGAAGCAAATACACTGAGACAATCATTGGTCAGCAGACACGCAGAACATCATGGACGAAGGAAAGAACAAAACACTTTCTCGGCTTAGACACAGAACGTCATGGTCAAAGGAAAGAACAAAACACTTTCTCGGCTTAGACACAGAACGTCATGGTCAAAGGAAAGAACAAAACACTTTCTCGGCTTAGACACAGAACGTCATGGTCAAAGGAAAGAACAAAACACTTTCTCGGCTTAGACACAGAACGTCATGGTCAAAGGAAAGAACAAAACACTTTCTCGGCTTAGACACAGAACGTCATGGACAAAGGAAAGAACAAAACACTTTCTCGGCTTAGACACAGAACGTCATGGTCAAAGGAAAGAACAAAACACTTTCTCGGCTTAGACACAGATCATCATGGACAAAGGAAAGAACAAAACACTTTCTCGGCTTAGACACAGAACGTCATGGTCAAAGGAAAGAACAAAACACTTTCTCGGCTTAGACACAGAACGTCATGGTCAAAGGAAAGAACAAAACACTTTCTCGGCTTAGACACAGAACGTCATGGTCAAAGGAAAGAACAAAACACTTTCTCGGCAATAGACACAGAACGTCATGGTCAAAGGAAAGAACAAAACACTTTCTCGGCTTAGACACAGATCATCATGGACAAAGGAAAGAACAAAACACTTTCTCGGCTTAGACACAGAACGTCATGGACAAAGGAAAGAACAAAACACTTTCTCGCTCACACCCCGCTCACCTCCCTCACCCCCCGCTCATCCCCCCCCCACCCCCCGCTCACCCATCTGTAGACTGAAACATCGTCTGCAAAAGTCAACATTCTCCCAATTCCCAGTGCCTCTATAGTTGTTAGCCTGCTTGTGTACACATTGACAAGCCAGGAGCCAATAGTGGACCCCTGCAGGAGACCCATGCAGTGTCAGTGTTGGACCCCTGCAGGAGACCCATGCAGTGTCAGTGTTGGACCCCTGCAGGAGACCCATGCAGTGTCAGTGTTGGACCCCTGCAGGAGACCCATGCAGTGTCAGTGTTGGACCCCTGCAGGAGACCCATGCAGTGTCAGTGTTGGACCCCTGCAGGAGACCCATGCTTTTTTACCCCACCCCCGCAAAACGTCACAGGTTTGCAGCAGGTGAGAGAATATAAACATGCCTAGGCTGACATTCAGACAACTGCAGTGTGCCGCACTCTAGACGGGTGTTACACTCTAGACGGGTGCCGCACTCTAGACTGGTGCCACATTCTGGACTGGTGCAACACTCTAGACTGGTGCCACACTCTAGACGGGTGCCACACTCTAGACTGGTGCCACATTCTGGACTGGTGCCAAACTCTAGACTGGTGCCACACTCTAGACTGGTGCCACACTCTAGATTGGTGCCACACTCTAGACTGGTGCCACACTCTAGACGGGTGCCACACTCTAGACGGGTGCCGCACTCTAGACTGGTGCCACATTCTGGACTGGTGCAACACTCTAGACTGGTGCCACACTCTAGACTGGTGCCACCCTCTAGACTGGTGCCACATTCTGGACTGGTGCAACACTCTAGACTGGTGCCGCACTCTAGACTGGTGCCGCAATCTAGACTAGTGCCGCGCGATCTTGGAAAACACATGTTGATGTGCAGCCATGTAATCACGTCACTCACACACAAGCACACAAGTACTGGCTGTGTTGCTTTGTTACACATGGTCTTATGGTTACTTGTAATTGACGCCCACTGAATTTTACTTCTCTTAGTTGTCCAGTGTGACGTAATTAGTCGCGTGGTTAAAGAAAGAAGAAAGAAAGAAAGAAAGAAAGAAAGAAAGAAAGAAAGAAAGAAAGAAAGAAAGAAAGAAAGAAAGAAAGACAGACAGACAGACAGACAGACAGACAGACAGACAGACAGACAGACAGACAGACAGACAGACAGACAGACAGACAGACAGACAGACAGACAGACAGACAGACAGACAGACAGACAGACAGACAGACAGACAGACAGACAGACAGACAGACAGACAGAAAGAGAGAGAGACATAAAGAAAGAAAGAAAGAAAGAAAGAAAGAAAGAAAGAAAGAAAGAAAGAAAGAAAGAAAGAAAGAAAGAAAGAAAGAAAGAAAGAAAGAAAGAAAGAAAGAAAGAAAGAAAGAAAGAAAGAAAGAAAGAAAGAAAGAAAGAAAGAAAGAAAGAAAGAAAGAAAGAAAGAAAGAAAGAAAGAAAGAAAGGTAGTGGTCACTGTGCGGTGCATCAGTTGGTGGCTGGGAGAGTGTGCTGAAAAAAAAAAAACTTTCCGCAGACTAGTTTCATTCATGATCAATATCGTCTTTCGTGTCCCTTTAGACGTCACATCATTTCCACAGCTCCTTTTTCTCAGACCGCTTGTTTCCCATTCTACTACCTGTTTTGCATTCTTTGCCCATTTTTTCTCAGTGTGCCCAGTATATCTCTACCTTCTTTGTTTTATTGCAGTCGATACGGATATATTTAAATGTATAAAAGTTTACTCACTATTGTTCACTGACACACATGATTACAGTTAAAATAACTTCATAACACTGGATGAAACATTAAAACTATAACATTTATTTGGACAATTCTAGCTAATAATTAGCTTGGCTATGGTTTGGGATGTTAACAGATGTTTCCCCTTAGCTGTAGCTCAGGTTTCTTTGGTCAGCTTCTAGCTAAGCCTTGGAGACACATCAGGCAGGCCGACTCTTCCAGTCCAGTCCGGACAATCGGGCATCTGCAGCTACGCTGGGATTTACTTCTGGAACTCCCACCGGGAACTACCACCTTGACAACCACCTGTAACTAGAACAATAGAACAGTCCCTATACAAACAGTTTGGAAAGTTCTTACTGGAGACAACAGTGCCTCCAGTCCTCAAACTGTTACACTACACACATTCTACTGGTATAGAATGGGAATGTTTACAGAACATCAGTTTTATGAATACTTTCAAGCACAAGAGTCACACAATAAGAAAGGACATTCATCAGTGCGAATTATTCTAATGTCTTTACACTAGTTCTTTAAGAGGTTAACAGGCTTACACACACATACACACACACCTTTCGTTACAGTCTTCGTGTACAGGCATCTCGTACATACGTTGTCTAGCATGATCGTTTTAGAATGATTGACGTGCCAACAGATCGGTTACCTTATGTGTCAACAGCTTGGTTACCTTATGTGTCAACAGCTGGGTTACCTTATGTGCCAACAGCCCTGTTACCTTATGTGCCAACAGCTCGGTTACCTTATGTGCCAACAGCTCGGTTACCTTATGTGCCAACAGTTGGGTTAGCTTATGTGCCAACAGCCCGGATACCTTATGTGTCAACAGCTGGGTTACCTTATGTGCCAACAGCCCGGCTACCTTATGAGTCAACAGCTAGGTTACCTTATGTGCCAACAGCTGGGTTACCTTATGTTTCAACAGCTCGGTTACTTTATGTGCCAACAGCTCGATTACTTTATGTGCCAACAGCTCGGTTACCTTATGTGTCAGCAGATCGGTTACCTTATGTGTCAACAGATCGGTTACCTTATGTGCCAACAGCTCGGTTACCTTATGTGCCAACAGCTGGGGTACCTTATGTGCCAACAGCTGGGTTACTTTATGTGTCAACAGCTCGGTTACTTTATGTGTCAACAGCTCGGTTACTTTATGTGTCAACAGCTCGGTTACTTTATGTGTCAACAGCTCGGTTACTTTATGTGACAACAGCTCAATTACTTTATGTGCCAACAGCTCGGTTACTTTATGTGTCAACATTTGGTTACTTTATGTGCCAACAACTCGGTTACGTTATGTGTCAACAGCTCAGTTACTTTATGTGCCAACAGCTCTTTTACTTTATGTGTCAACAGCTCAGGTACCTTATGTGTCAACAGATCGGTTACCTTATGTGTCAACAGATTGGTTACCTTATGTGCCAACAGCTCGGTTACCTTATGTGCCAACAGCTCGGTTACCTTATGTGTCAACAGCTGGGTTACCTTATGTGTCAACAGCTGGGTTACCTTATGTGTCAACAGCTGGGTTACCTTATGTGTCAACATCTGGGTTACCTTATGTGCCAATAGCTGGGTTACCTGATGTGCCAGCAGCTCGGTTACCTTATGTGTCAACAGCTCAGGTACCTTATGTGCCAACAGCTCAGTTACCTTATGTGCCAACAGCTCGGTTACCTTATGTTTCAACAGCTCGGTTACTTTATGTGCCAACAGCTCGATTACTTTATGTGCCAACAGCTCGGTTACATTATATGCCAACAGCTCGGTTACCTTATGTGTCAACAGCTGGGTTACCTTGTGTGTCAACAGCTGGGTTACCTTATGTGTCAACAGCTGGGTTACCTTATGTGTCAACAGCTGGGTTACCTTATGTGCCAACAGCTGGGTTACCTGATGTGCCAGCAGCTCGGTTACCTTATGTGTCAATAGCTCAGGTACCTTATGTGCCAACAACTCGGTTACCTTATGTGCCAACAGCTCGGTTACCTTATGTGCCAACAGCTCGGTTACCTTATGTGCCAACAGCTCGGTTACCTTATGTGTCAACAGCTGGGTTACCTTATGTGTCAACAGCTGGGTTACCTTATGTGCCAACAGCTGGGTTACCTTATGTGCCAACAGCTGGGTTACCTTATGTGCCAACAGCTCATTTACCGAAAACAACAAAGCTTTTCTGTCAAATTAAAGTCCATTTTTTTAGATGTAAGAGTAAGTTGGGTCACAACATCCGTTCAATGCAAACGAATCTGAAGTCTCCCCTCACCCCCCCCCCCCTTCCTCGAGTGCCTTTCTATGTGTGTGTGTGTGTGTGTGTGTGTGTGTGTGTGTGTTTCTTTTGTTGTTGTTGTCGATCATTGTATGTAAAGTAGTATGAAACAAGCCAGTGTAGGAGGCAAGAAAGTAAGTAATACGAGCAATGTAAACAGACAAGTTGAACTACGACAGAAGTGAAACAAGAAATCACATTTGAACCAAGAGATGCCCCGCCAGTCTCAGATCTTACCATACATGGTGGAACAAACGACATCAAAAGAAAAATTTAAATGCTTAAATGCTATCTTGACATTAAAATTCGGCCTGATAAGAGTAAGAAAATGCTGTTCCACTAATCCACTTGGACTGGGTATTAAAATAAACTGGAACAGCTAAAGCATACCAGAGTCATTTTGGATCTGAAGCTTCAACTTTATCATCCAAGCTAAGTTTATCCTGTGGATCTTGTAATGCAGACTTCAGTAAAGATGAGGACATAATTCTATAGGTAAGTCGTATCAATTACTATGTAGTTTGTGACTCTTTCCATTTGGATGTTTTTTCTAGATGTTTTCCACGTAAATGTAGATGTTTTTAGATATTTTTTGACTCCGTTTTGGATGTTTTTTGTCCCCAAAAAAGTAGCAACGCTGCTAGCGTTCTCAGTCGGGTATACCGGCGGCTCCATGGATACCGGCCCTATCAGGTTAAGTTGTTGACTCCTTCATTGTCGAAAATAGTTATACAGGGTTCTCCTGTTTCTCCAGACAGAATGTAGGGATGTTTATCTACATGACTGTATTTATTTATTTTACTGCCGCAGCCGTCTGGGCCAGAAAGAGTTCAATCATTCTACTGCCGCAGCCGTCTGGGCCAGAAAGAGTTCAATCATTCTACTGCCGCAGCTGTCTGGGCCAGAAAGAGTTCAATCATTCTACTGCCGCAGCCGTCTGGGCCAGAAAGAGTTCAATCCATGGCAGTAACAACACCAACGGATAGCACAATAAGGAACACATGACGTCACCAGATTCAAACCTGCACAATGAGACATCCATGACCTGGTTGACCAGATAGACACAGAAGACATACAATAAAGCACCAACAGTACGAAATAAAATAGAAACACAATTCGCTGCCATAATTATAACCGATATTGACAAGGATGAGGCTAGCTCTCTAGACAGAGGTAGAACGTGGCTAATTCAAACTGAACGAACGAACTTTTCCCTAAGGGTGAAACGGTCGGTAATGCACAAGTGTCTAATTATATAAGAAGATACTTGATATCTCGCAATCCTTAGATATATCTTTATATCATTTGTGTAAATGTCACTATAGCACCCCCCCCCCCCCCCCTCCCCATTAACTTCATAGCGTTTGGAGCAGACGTCTGTGGGTTTCCTTTCTGACTTTTGATTTATCGAATAAGGATTGGGGGGGGGGGGGGGGGGGGGGGGGGGTGTTCCTCTCATTTCATGTCTATTTTTGAAAAAGTGATGTATGGAATTCAAAAAACAAAATTCAAGTAATTAGAAAGAAAAGCTATTCTGGTGTTTCTCTGTATGTGTGAGTGCGTGTATATGTGGAGGCAATATTATATGCATCTGTATGTTCGGGTGTGAATAATTGTTTATGTATAAACGTGGGTGTGGATGAGTGTAAATATGTATGTCTGTGTATGATGTCTGCGTGTGTCTGTCTGTCTGTCTGTCTGTCTGTCTGTCTGTCTGTCAGTGGGGGTGTGTGTGTGAGTGTGTGTGTGAGTGTGTGTGTGTGTATGTATGTTTGTATGTATGTGAAGGGCCGAATCTAAAACGGGCTTGCGTGTCTAATTTGCAACGCTTTGAAAATAAAGTTTGTTCTTTCTGTTTCAGTCTGTCCGTCTCTCTCCCTGTGTGTTTATGTATGTATATATCTAAACACACACTCACACACACACTCACACATACAGACACACACACACATATATAAATACAGATATATATACTGACTTAGTCGCTCCTCTTCTACTTTGGGGTGTAGAGGTTTGCCAGAGAGATCGCCAGACGTCTCTATCAGCAGTTTTCTTTCTGTCTTTGTTCCATTCCAGTCCTCTGTCAGTTAGGGACTGTCGGATGTTGTCTTCCCAGCGCACCCTGGGACGTCCTGGAGGTCTGGTTCCCTGGTTCTTAGCCTCCCATGCCTACCTGCCATGGTGGTCGATTTTCTCCCATTCTGCATACATGTCCAAGCCATCTTAACTGTGACTGATCCACTCGGGTTTGTAAATACTGGGTATTAAGATCTTGACGTATTGTCTAATTGCGGATTTGTCCCTTTTTGTCACTTGGATCACCTTTCTCAGATATAACATTTATGAGGCCTGAAGCTGGCTTCTGTGAGCTGTTGTCATTGCCCATGACTCACACCCATAGGTCAGGACTGGTACATAGGTAGAGCGGTAAACAGCCATTTTCGTCCTCCTGCAAATTTCTCTTTTACTAAGAAACCCTCGGTTTATGGCCTGGAAGAGTCTTCCAGCAGCTGCTTTTCGTGTAGCCAGCTCAGTCTTAATGCCTCCGTTTTGATCTAATACTACTCCAAGGTATTTGAACTGGTTGAACTGCTCCAATGCATACTGTCCCAACATGATCTGATCATGATCTCTTGAGATCACCGTGGTTTTAGTTTTGGAGATACTGATGGTCATCCCTCTCTTCTCAAGCTCTTCCTTCCAGACAAGTAAGTTAAACTAAAGGTGTGCCTCTGATTTAGCTATCAGGGTCACAAAGCCAGCTCTGATATACAGATTGGTTTCATCTTCCAGAACCCTACAGAGTACTTCTTTGTCTCCGCCTTACAGGTCTTGATGACATCATCCATCATAAGAATGAAGAGGTAAGCTGAGAGAATTTCACCTTGTCTTACACAACTAGTGGTCTTCAATTCTTCTCTCTCTCCACACACACACACACACACACACACACACACACACACACATATATATATATATATATATATATATATATAAAACACATACATACGCCTCACACTGACTCTCTCCTCTTTCTCATACTCTGCCAGTATTTCACTAATGCCTGATGCATGTTTTGGCAATCAATCAACCAGTTACACATTTGGACGCCTATAAAACAGGCAAACGAAACCGCCGTCTCTCAGATGTGAAAGGTACAAAGACGGCTCATCAGGACCAGACACGGATGAAAGACAAAACTGAATCACACATTTTGTGGGCTCTCCGGGTTGTGAATTCCTTGGCTAATGCTTGCAACAAGTCAACCTCATTGATACCTCAGATGCAGGGCAACGCACCTGACTTGGACTTATTGAATCATTCTCTTAGAGTCGTCACCTGGGAATGAATGATTGAAGTGGCATTCCGGCACTGATTGGATGAGTGACACCGACCAGGCTGGTTAATTAGTCGCTGTCGGCGCTTGCGAACCAGAGCTGTTGCTCCGTACATCTAAGGTTGTTGCTCCGTACATCTAAGGTTGTTGCTCCGTACATCTAAGGTTGTTGCTCTGTACATCTAAGGTTGTTGCTCCGTACATCTAAGGTTGTTGCTCTGTACATCTAAGGTTGTTGCTCCGTACATCTAAGGTTGTTGCTCCGTACATCTAAGGTTGTTGCTCTGTACATCTAAGGTTGTTGCTCTGTACATCTAAGGTTGTTGCTCCGTACATCTAAGGCTGTTGCTCCGTACATCTAAGGTTGTTGCTCCGTACATCTAAGGTTGTTGCTCTGTACATCTAAGGTTGTTGCTCCGAACATCTAAGGTTGTTGCTCCGTACACCTAAGGTTGTTGCTCCGTACATCTAAGGCTGTTTCTCCGTACATCTAAAGCTTTTTCTCCGTACATCTAAGGTTGTTGCTCCGTACATCTAAGGCTGTTGCTCCGTACATCTAAGGTTGTTTTTTTTTTGGGTACATCTGAGGTTGTCGCTCCGTACATCTAAGGCTGTTGCTCCGTACATCTAAGGCTGTTGCTCCGTACATCTAAGGTTCTTTTTTGGTACATCTGAGGTTATTGCTCGGTACATCTAAGGCTCTTTCTCCGTACATCTAAGCTTGTTGCTGCGAACATGTAATGTTGTTACTCCGTAAATGTAATCTCGTTGCTGCGAACATGTACGGTTGTTGCTCCATACAGCTAAGGTTGCTGCTCCGTACATCTGAGGTTGTTTTTCCGTACATCTAAGGTTTTTGCTCCGTACATCTAAGGATGTTGCTCCGTACATCTAAGGCTGTTGCTCTGTACATCTAAGGTTGTTGCTCCGTACATCTAAGGTTTTTGCTCCGTACATCAAAGGCTGTTTCTCCGTACATTTAAGGCTGTTTCTCGGTACATCTAAGGTTGTTGCTCCGTACATCTAAGGTTGTTTCTCTGTACATCTCTGGCGGTTGCTCTATACATCCCAGGCTACTACTCCGCACCTCTAAGGTTGTTGCTCCTTGCATCTAAGGCTTATGGTTCGTACATCGAAGGTTGTTGCCCCGTACATATTAGGCTGTTGCTTCGTATATCTAGGGCTGTTGCTCCGTACATATTAGGCTGTTGCTTCGTTTATCTAGGGCTGTTGCTCCGTACATATTAGGCTGTTGCTTCGTATATCTTGGACTGTTGTTCCGTACATATTAGGCTGTTGCTTCGGAAATCTAGGGCTATTGCTCCGTACACCTAAGGACGTTGACTAAGTTGATTAACTAGGTATAAATTGGAGATTGAGTCAGCGAGTGTGAGTGAAAAAGCGGGTAAAGATGACAGTGTGTGAGTGAGTCAGTCTCTCGGTCGTGTCACGGGGGCTAAAGTCGGTCCTGTGGCGAGGACAAGGGTCTGTATTGTCACCAGGACACAGGTTATTTATAGGGCATCGTTGCTACCTCGCTGTAAACATTTGTTTGGAGGAATTCATTGATCCATGACCTTCTTACACATCTGAACATTAAAAAAAAAAAAAAAAGATTGGCTAGTAAACAGGATCTTGTCTGGGAAGATGAAATATATTAATAGTGGTCGACTAGGAAAAAATGGCAGATGGTGTGGTACCAGGAAGGAGGGGCAGGGGCCGACCAACATGAAGACGGGCACATAATATAAGTCCCTTTTTTAAATAAAAAGTGCACGAGGCGGGAGAGCTGGCGAGAGACCGAGATTTTTTAAGGCAGACTGTGATGGAGCGCCGTTCTGCAAAGGATCTGGTACATGATGATGATGATGAGATATATACCATGTTTGAGCGGATTCCCTAACTTCATGCACATCCAATTGTGCTGCACCCCTGGGCACCGCCAGAAATCAGCACTTCTGTGTTGCGCACTATCGTCAAGGGGTATTACTATTTGAACTCCAGACCACCAGAAAACAAGGAAGATAAGCTGGGTTGTTTGGACACCGCTGTCATGTCGCAGTCTCAGGATGATTTAGGTAGTCATGCTTTTTTTAAACCTTTCTTTTTCTGCAAATGTTCTCTGGTATCACCAGGTGCTGTGAGGAGTTACCAAGGGATCTGGCAGACGCTCAACACTCAAGCACAAGGCGAGACGGATGTACTATCAGACAGAAACTACCGCTACTATTGAAACTGAAGCTGTTCACTTGCTGCTGAAGATCAGGACTGAGCGCTTTTGAGAGTATCGCAGGTGCTATGATGTCGATTCTTAATTTAACATTCAGTCAAAATTGAGAATCGGTGAATCAGCCATGTGCACAAGTTGATTGGCACCTGAGACAACAGATCATGTCCTCCAAGACTGTCCCCAATACAACATATCAAGACAACAGATCATGTCCTCCAAGACTGTCCCCAATACAACATATCAAGACAACAGATCATGTCCTCCAAGACTGTCCCCAATACAACATATCAAGACAAGAGATCATGTATTCAAGACTGTCCCCAATACAACATATCAAAACAAAACTTTTGGCCAAGAGACTCATCGGGGAAAATAGAACTTTACAGGTCGCTGAGTGAATTACAAAAAAAAGTGAAGTTTATACTAGAGACAACTTTGCAGATATAGATAATCTATTTCAAGCAAACGAAAGTAGAAGAAGAACACAAATTCAACATTCTTGTATCATTACCCGCTAAGGACATGCTGTAAACTGATGACAAATTGTTTCTTGTTGTCCGTATGGACATCCAAGCACAAGAGTCTGATTCAGTCCTGCTCCGTCCTCCCACGCAGAGGTCACCTCATTGTTTCCATGCTCAGCTTACCCAGCAGGGGTGGACCTGCATCTTTCCTCTCCCCCCAGCACCAGGTCCCTGCACGCTTGTCCTCGTTTGACACCAGTTTGCAATTAAATACAGACAAAGAGAAGGGGAAGGCTTTCCTGAAGAGGTTCATTTCACAGACAGACTACAATGATGGAGATAACAGAGATAGAGTTAGAGAAGATCTGACAGCAATTTTAAAGAACAAACCTTATCAACACATAATACGGGTGGAGGGGCAAAAGACACTGCGCCTGGGTCCGACGAAGTTAGATATTCCCACATGAAAGACATGAATGATGCAGACCTGGTGGAGATGACTGCTTGTTTCAACCAGAGCATTAGGACAGCTTCAGTCCCAGAAGAGTGGATGCACAGCTACCTGATTCCACTTCCTAAGCCTGGCAAGGATCATTCAACACTCAGTGGCTTTAGGATCATAACCCTACAAAACACCTTTGGTAAAGTGCTGGAGAAGTTGGTGGCAAGTAAGCTACAAGAATTTTTGGAACAGAGAAATCTCCTTCCACGAGGTTTGGGAAGTTACCGGCCGGGGAAAAACACATGGTCAAATGCAGCCACTTTTGCCTCTGATACCTTCGAAGGTTTTCAGAACAGACAGGAAACGATGGCAGCGGAAATTGATTTAGAAGATGCTTACAACAGAGTCAGATACAGTATCTTGGTGAAGAAGGGAGTCTGTCTGTGGTTGGTGAATAGTATAGCAGCTGTTTTGTATACTCGCCGGTAGCTCTTCGCCTGGGTTCATTGACCTCTGAACCATGTATTATAGCTCCAGGACTGCCAGAGGGATCTGCAATTTCACCTGTACTATTCAATGTTTTTACTAGCAAGATTGTTGCCCGGAAACACATGGAGTTGGCAGTAAATTGATATTTGCAGATGATGTTTTTGTATATAGGAGAGGGAGAGATTGGAATCAGATAGCTGAAGCGTTACAGGCAACAGTAGATAAGGTGATAGACTGGTGTGCAGAGTTGAGTGTTGTAATCAACTCAGAAAAGGCAACCGTCCTGTGGTGTTCTTTATACAACCGGATTGTTAGAGCTGATGTTCCCAGACTCAAAATAAATGGCAGGAACATCAAAAGAGACAGCAGACAGCGGTACCTGGAAATCACCTTTGACAGAAGTTTGTCTTTCATGGATCCATAGAGGGAGTTGTGACAAGGGCTCAAAAAGGTCTAAATGCACCAAAGATTATGACAGCGATGGACATGAAGCAGAAAATGCTGTTCACACTTTACCAGCACTTAATCATCTCAGTGATTGATTATGGATTGGGGCTACTCACTGTCTCGAAAAGTCAAGCAGAAAAATTTGAGCGCATACAGAATGAAGCTATGCGGCTGATCCGGGGTAGTACAAGAGACACCCCGATTGATTGAATGCGATACATCCTTGCATTGCCGACCATTGAAGATGGGCTTAAGGTGCTGCAGGCTAAGTTATACCTCAGAGTAGCTGCAGACAGGAAACACCATCTGTATGAAGTTTTGGTTGTAGGTAAGGGTCAGAGGCTGAAAAGGGGAAAATCATAGATGGCTCAAAGGAGAAGACAAAAAAAAGTATGCATGCCGGAGAACATCAGGAGAGTAGAGAAGTGGGTCAGAATATCAGTGGGAAAGTCTGACTGTGTAGGGTTATGATAACTTTGGGCCGGGTGTGCAGAGAGTGGCCAGCGGGTGCTACGGAGGTTGAAGTCCAACACTCGAGTCACGACAATTTACGCCCAGGTGATCTGATTATCTATACAGATGATTCAGTGTTGAGAGAAAAGAGAAGTGCCTGGGGGTTCGTAGTGAAAACAAATGAAAATCTTTAGTGCAAGATAGCCTAGCATATGATACCACAACATCTAGCATGAGAATGGAGGTGGGGGCGGTAACTGCAGCTCTCCGGTGGCTAGAGAACAAGATGCATACACGTGTCGTGATTGTAACAGACTCTGGAAGTATTCTGAAAATGGTGAAGACAGGGACGCTTCGAGCAGAGTGGCAAGCTTCACTGGAAAGTTCACGGGTGGTGAGCATACTTTGGATCTTTTCTCCAGGCCATGCCGGCGTAGTGGATAATGAAGAGGCAGACCGATTGACTGGATCCGCATCACTAAGTGGTGAATTGATACATGACAAGGCAGATGTGGTCAAGTTCCTTTAGGAACAAGCAACGGAATTAGTTGAGAAAGTAGATTATTATGGACTGCAGAGAATGAGGCACCTTGGTGTAAACAGAGGGTCTGGCCGGCTCACCACACGTAGAGGTAAGGCAAGACGGACTTTTAACCACATTGTGACCGGTACCACCAGTATTGGAACTCTGCGTTGGCTTCTGAAGATGAGGACGGAGTATGCATGGGAATGCCCGGGTGCTGTGATGTCAATTCTTGACTCAACTCAACTCAACACTAGTTTCCAGCAGACAGTTAATTGACACTGACTTCTTCGCTCCACAGTCTATAGACTGCAGCGTGTTTACATGTCCCCAGTCCACACATGACTGCCCACCTGAGTCTGTCTGGTTCATTATTGAATGCTAGCAGATGTGTGACTGATGTCTGTTCCAACATATCAATGATTATGTGAATTAGTGTACAAGCTTGTTGTTTACTGGCATTCACAGGAGGACCAGAAAAAACTACAGGAGTCACCAAAAAGGATGACACAGGACAAGAGGAAAGTCAACCAGAAGGCGAAGAAGAGGATGGCGTAGATCAACAAGAAGCGAGGCAACCAGCAGCCACTACAGAGCATAGCAAGGAAGGGTTAAATGACAGTGAAACAGAAGGTGAAGCAAAGGACCAAGAGAAGACCACGACTGTGCACGAAGAAGACCAGACTAGGATGAGGGCCAGTTCGAGGGCCAGTCCTACCGGTATCCCCGTGCGCTTCCTCAAGGCTGGGCAGATTTATAAAGGTAAATTCAACAAGGTCGCATACGCTCCTACGATGCTTGACTGTGCGAGGGAGTGGTTACTGTCGGTTGACCTACCTTGTCAAGTAAAGTAGCCACAGTTAATCTGGAAGACTGGCCTGCGACCCCACGAAGTCCTACACTCTGCGGAAAAACTTAAGCTCATTATAATTGAGCTGACCGTGCTGTATGAGTCACGGATGGACGAAAGTCATATGTATAATCTCGAAAAATACAGTAACCTCGCGGCTGATCTGAGGAGAGACGAAGCGGACACAGTAAGAATCTTCGCTGTCGAGGTAGGCGCAAGAGGTCTGGTCTCAACTTCCATGTACAATGTGATAAAGTAACTGGGCTTGAGAGGAATGAGCGCAAGCGAGCACTAAAACAGATGGGCGAGGCTGCTGAGAGAGCCCCGAGCTGGCTTTGGACACAACGGACATCGTGGGTGACGGCCCTCTGTAGGCTGGTCTAGGTATCTGGTAGAAAAGAAGTCTTATCCCTTAAAAGTCCATCTTGTCCGAATTGTCTGCCAGTGTCCTTCTGCCATTAGTCAACAAAGTCTAACATGTGTCAGATAAACCAACCGTAAGCTTGCCACTTGGTCGTTTATGCCGGGTGTTCTAATAGGCTACCGCCGCGATTATGTTAAACAAGCTTCGAATCTCACAGTACCTGTTGCATAGTCACCAATTTTGTCATGTCCCTGTCCGAGAACATCCGGTAATACGTGCAGCAGGAGCAGATCAAGCCTGAGCTTCATGAACTCAGGTGGGCCCACTCTCTGAAATTGTCTAGGAGCTTGTGGGCCGAAACAATTATGGATGAGGGATCACTTCTACTGATGTTTGGTAGACTCCTGCTGTACATGCTTCCATGTGGAGTTTCTTCTTATTGTACGTGGCTAGCCCAAAAGACAACCAGAAAAGACTAGTGGACACCTATGGAAAGACTGGCGCCCCGGCAGCGCCGGAATGTAAACTGGCATTCTGAAGACAGAGGGTTAACTGTGGACCGCGCTGATCACCCCTAACACAGTATAATACCTCTGATTTCGATAAACCAAATAGAAATATGTCCTCAGGGTCCATCGAAAGAGAGGAAGAATAATGGACCTAACCCGATGGATACTAAGGGTAAAGGCCCTGCTAGCTCCCGGCTTGAGATTATTGTCCAAAGATCGGGTTGGCAATGTACATGTGGAAAGAGCTTCACGTTGTTGCATGTTCTAAGAAATCATGCCGGAAGGATGCAAAGTGAGCGTGCGCCATGCAGTAAGCGTCTTAGTATAACTACTACTCCTGTGGTACTTACTAAGTCGTCAGGGATCGATGGGCAGGGTATACCCCACTCGCCCAGAGAGGCCCATGACGTCGACTACGGAGGCACACATTTGAGATTACTGAAGAAGTCCGTTCGAGTATCAAGTTTCCACCTGCAAGCGATAAGGTGTCGTGGTGCAAACTTGAGAGTACACTGTGTAAGAAAAAAAATCATGATGTTAAGCAAAAGTCGTTAGGTGACAAGCTAACACGGTTTGTTAATATAATATACGAGCAATGTTCCCGCGAGTTCGGGTCAGTTGAGAAGACGCAGATCGAATGAAATATTGAATGACTGCAGATGTATGACTAATGTCTGTTCCAACACATGAATGATTTTGTGAATTAGTGTACAAGCTTTTTTGTTTACTGGCATTCACAGGGGGACAAGAGAAAACAACAGGAGTGACCGAAAAGGATAACACAGAACAAGAGGAGAGTCAACCAAAAGCCGAAGAAGAGGATGACATGGAACAACAAAAAGAGGATGGCGTAGAACAACAAGAAGTGGATGGCGCAGAACATCAAGAATGGGGGCAACCCGCAGCCACTACAGAGCATAGTAAGGAACAGCTAAATGCAAATGAAATAGAAAATGAAGCGAAGGACCAAAAGGAGACCACGGCTGTCCACGAAGAAGACACTAAACCAGAGCAAGCCAGCAAAAACGCTTCCCAAGCTCCAGTGAATGAGCTGACTGTTGCTACTCTGATTGATGAGGCTAGGGGCGGTCGTGCCGACTCATTCCTCAGTGTTGAAACAGAAGAAACCGACGAGGATGAGAAGAGGACTCCCCAGGAAGTGGTTTACGATTGGGAGGAAGAGCTGAATGAATACGATGAGCCGGATATTTACCCATCTGAGAAAGATTATAAGTGGATCACAGAGCTGGTGGAGGTCACAGAAGAAGAGGAAGCCACACCTGTGGAAATCTCTCTACCAGAACAGGCTGCGGTAACCGAGGAGAAGGAAGCAGGACAAGAAGGAGAATCAGCCGTTCGGGAAGAGAAGAAAGAGAAGGAGAGCGATGCTGGGTCTGAGATTAATGAAGTAGCAGAAACTGCACCTGTCGCAACAGAGCAAGAGCAGGAAGAAGAACCGCCAAAGAAAATGTTCAAAACGGTGTTAGTGAGAAAACTCATTGAAAGACCTCCTAAAATACACTACACACCTTCAGAGGAAAGGATGACTCACCACACTGACGACCCGAGCTTTTTCTCTAAAGAGCCCATTAGTCTCCTGTATGCGTTTGGCTACGACAGCCAGAGAATGGCAAACCTCCACGTTCTGGACGAGACCACACTGCTGTACATGTCAGGCTTCGTGCTGACCTTCCTCAACCACAGAACGCTGGGGAAATCTTATCTTCGATGTCTCGGTGGCTCTTGTTTTGGAGCACTAGCAATTCACCCCAGTAAAAAACTGTTTGCAGCCGCCGAGAAAGGACGCTATCCATTAATTGGAATCTGGTCGTGGCCAAAGCTGCAGCTGTTCCGGAAACTGAAAGAGGGAACGGATAAAGTGTATGCCTCTGTGAACTTTAGCCCAGATGGTAGACACCTGGCATCACAAGGCGGAGACCCAGATTACCTGATTACCGTCTGGAACTGGCTGGCCGAGTCACCCCTGCTCCGTGTCAAGTCTCACGCCCAGGATGTCTTTAGGGTCACGTTCTCCAGGGAGCTGGCTGGACGGCTGACCACTTCCGGCTTATGTCATATCAAATTCTGGAAGATGGCGAACACATTTACCGGACTGAAACTGAAAGGTGACATTGGGCGGTTTGGTCGCACTGAGCTGTCCGATATTGAAGGCTATGTGGAAATGCCTGATGGAAAAGTTGTCAGCGGAACTGAGTGGGGGAACCTCTTAGTGTGGGAGAACGGTTTAATCGTGGCCGAACTGTGTGTGAAGAACGACGTGCCTTGTCATGATGGTATTGTCCGACAAGTGCTGCTCAACGAGGGCGAGTTCTACACAACAGGCCAGGACGGCATGGTGAAGACTTGGAGCTTCGATGCCGTGGACACGGCTGAGATCAACACCAGTGAGGAGAGCATCAAGGTACCGCTCAAAGTGTTGGCAAAAGTAAGCGTCAACGAAGGCGCGGATATTTGGTCCATTGTTCCGGACATGCAGGAATCAGATTCAACATCGGTGTTCTGGTTCGCGCAGGACGGCAAGGGTACTATCTGGAAAGTCGATCTGTCGTTTCTTAACACTGCAAAGGAACCAACAGTTATCTCCACGGCTCACGGTGGACCCATCGTCGGCTGTAAGTGCTCCCGCCTGGACACCATTTTTACCACACTGGGAGCCGACGGACAAGTTCGAGTCTACAATTACATCACCAAGGAATTATTGGCTAGAGCCGCATTCAGCGCCCGAGGCTCCTGTCTGATCTGGCCATCAGTGTTAGACCCCTTCAACACAACCATGATCGCTGGCTTTACAGATGGCACGTTTCGGGTTCTGGCTCTGTCTGGAGAATCTAGCGACAACCTCCCAATGACTCTCAACTTGGAGCAGGTCAGGAAACCTCACTCGCAAGCACTGACCACGATGGAAGTGGACACTGACGGAGAGCTTTTTGTCACTGGAGGTGAAGACGGTACCATATTTTTCTTTGATGTGCGACAGGACTACCTGCCAATGGCCTTTGTCCAAATGCCGGACTGGAAGCCAGTGAGAATTGTGGCCTGGTCAAGAAGTATATCAGACAGAAAAACAGTGTTTGCAGCTCTCGATGGTGGCACTATACAAGAAGTTCTGGCGCCAACGTGGGAGGAAATAGATAACGAGACGTCGTATTTTCATGTTGATGCAAAGCTGCTCAGGCGATATGACTTCATGAGCATAAAGTCACAGCTGAGACACAACGAAGAACTACAGAGAGAAAGAATCGCAGAGGAGGCCAGACAAGCTGCAATGGAAGAAGAGAACAGACAAAGAATAGCAGATGGTATAGAGACACAATCTCAGCAGGATCTTCGTCTCATGCTAGAGGCGGAAGAGATGGAGAGAATGAAGGTAGACGAGAAACCCAAGAAAAAGTGGGAGCCGTACATTCCAGCGGAACCTAGCCCCATCTTGTTGATGATTCCCTGTCCATTTCAAAATGGCGAACTGGTGCTTTCAATGGGAAAATATGACGCCGGCTACTTGTACATGGTCAAACTCCTTGACAACGAAGAGAATCCTTCCTATGAAGCGAAACCACAGGAGCCAATTGCAGCCATTCCCGTGAACGAGTCGGATGATGTTCCTATGACAGCCTACACCATTAATTCTGACGGCGAAACCGTATTCTGGGGCTTTGAGGATGGCAGAGTTAGAATCCAACACTTGGCATTTCCATTTGACATGGAGAGCGTCGGTGCACACTGGACTATGGGGGTCCATGATTGCATCAGGGGCTCTTTGACATCCCTAGCTCTGGACAAGGATGGCATGTTCTTGATCACTTGTGGAAACGATGGCAACTGCTTCCTGCACAGTCTCGTGCCAGTGACGGATGTAGAGACGTACACGTCACAGGTGAAGACTCCTCAGATCCCTGTCAGACAGGCTCGAATGGACATCCAAGACATTCTGAGTCCAACTGCTTACACGCTTGAGGTGTCTAAAACTATCGAGAAAGAGATGGCCCTGCTGGCTACAGCCAAGCGTAACAAAGCAGCCAAGCGAGAAGAGATTGTTCGCTTACGTCTCATGTTCTATGATATAGTCAGACGGAACAACGAGCTCCCAGAGCACTGCCGTCTGACAGAGACTGAGTTTATAATTACCAAAGATGGCGCCGTTAGAAGAGAAGCAGAAATAGACCAAGCTCTAAAGCAACTTGATTTGGAGATGGCGTGGGAGAGAGAGCGATGCAGCATCGCCTTGAACAAGCTGAAGTCGTTTTACAAGGATCATGTCGAATGTCATCACTTTATCGTGAAGGCCTTCAACTCCAACCTGGCTGTAAGCTCCTTCAGACTGACCTCGTTTCCCCCATTCTTTGAGGTAGCCAAAGACAAGATCCTGCACCAGAGCACGCCTCACGGAGTTGAGTCCAGCATCGGCGACGACGACGTTTCTGGGGCGTCCAGTACCATTTATGAGCACGAGCCAAAGCCAAAACGGAAACGAGGCATGGACAAGTTCGTCTACCAACGGCTGGTGAGACTCTGGGAACGAAAGCAAAAGAAGATCCTTCGACGGCACGTGTGGAAAGAATTTCTGGCCACGGAACCAAAAGGCAAGGAACTCAGGGAAGAAGACAGAGCCATAGAGGAAGCTACCAACACAATAGGAGACATGAAGCTCAAGATGGCTGCTGACTACAAGATTCCCGACAGCAAGAAGCTGACGGAACATCGAGGTCGCAAGCGTCTTGTATATTTGGAGGAAATTATCTATAAGCTAAAAAGCAACTTCAACACATCATTAATTCAACAGTTGCAACGTAAGACTCAGCTTATAGAACAAATGAACAGCTACCGGAATATTGTACTCGAACACCAGAGTCTGCTTCCCAAGGAGGAGCGCCTAGAGGTCCCGGAGATTGAAAAACTCAGCCCAGATGAAAACCCAAGACGGCACCTGGAATGCACGCCTGATGAAGTCAAAGCTTATAAACAGCAACTGGAGGAGAGGTCCAAGATGGCAGCCACGCAGGTTACCACACATAAAACTAAAAAAGTAGAAACACCAGTTAAACGGAAGCAACACGCCGGACAACTTTACAAGAAAGTATCGAGTACAAACAAGTTGCCGCTACACGAAGTAACCGACGAGGAGAAGGTCAAAGAAGAAGGACACGACCTGGGCAATTTTGTGGAAACGATTCCTTGCGAGCCGTCGACTCTAGAGAAGCGTATCATGCACGTGAAGCTGCAAGTGGCCAGGCACTATCAACAATACTACATTAACAAGATCGCAGAGGAGTGCTTCATTTTCAACGCCCAGATTAAAGTTCTGAGGCATCGAAAAGCAAAACTGGATTATCTGTTAAAAACTGCTGACCAAAGAATGGTGGTTCTGACCCAGGAGTTTCTGCTGGCTCAGAGAAGCGAGGCCATGGAAGCAGCGATGGAAGCACAGATTATGGATGCCAACAAAGAAAAGAAAGAATATGCGGCACATGTGAAAGCCTTGTCAAAGAAACAAGAAGCAGTTAAGAAAGACATGGATGGCTTCCTTAAACAAAAGAACGTTTTGCTTCAAGATGTTATGCAGATTGCTTCGAAAGTTCCCGTCTTTGAAAAGTACTTGATCCGTGTCTTCAACAAAAAGATTAGCAAACCTAAAGTTAAAGAGCTGGGGGTCAAGATAACAGAATCCCAGGTCTCGTCCGGAAGTGACGACGACAGTGACTCCAGCAGCGATATGGACATGGATTTGGATGAAGATGATGACGACGGGCTGGACATTGATTTCCCGCCCCCAGAGCTCAACAAAGACGTCTACGACCAGGTGGTTGAAGTCCGCAAAGGGCGTGTTGCTATCGACGAGCACGAACAGGCCGCCAAGGAGGTCTTCGACGAGCTGGCAGCCAGCATCAACACACTGAAGGGCAAAATTGCCGCTGCTGACAAGGAGTTCGAAAAAGGCCGAAAGGAATTGGAGGCGTTCACCAAAGAAAAGCAGCAGTTCCTCAACGCAATCGACATTGCCGTCTCGCTGAACCTACACCAGATTCTTCACACGGACAAGGACCTCAGTGTGGCTCTGGTCACCGAGAACAGCACTATCAGTAGGCTCCGACAGCGCATCCCAGAGCTGTTGAAAGAGAAGAGGCTGCAGAGGAAGAAGGTCCTGGAGGTGAAGAAGCAACACTTTCAGCTGCAGAGGGAGAAACAGAGGTTTCTAGACAGGTGAGAGTGGTTGTCATGTCTTGTCCTCGACTTTCTCGGTACGGAAGTGGGTCGCACTAGTTGAGTGCCTGGCAATGACAGCCGCTACTGACAGAGATGGCATACTGCAGGCCCAGGTAATAGAGTGGAGTAGTCAGGGATACAAAATACTTGCTTCATAGGGAACTGGAATCATGACCACTTAATGCCACTAAAAGATCTGTTGGTGCCATTATATACTATGTTGGTTCCATTATATGATCTGTTGGTGCCATTATATGATCTGTTGGTGCCACTATAGAATCTGTTGGTGCCACTATATAATCTGTTGGTGCCATTATATGATCTGTTGGTGCCATTATATAATCTGTTGGTTCCATTATATGATCTGTTGGTGCCATTATATGATCTGTTAGTGCCACTATAGGATCTGTTTGTGCCATTATATAATCTGTTGGTTCCATTATATGATCTGTTAGTGCCATTATATGATCTGTTGGTGCCATTATATAATCTGTTAGTGTATTTATGTGATCTGTTGGTGCCTTTATATGATCTGCTGTTGACATTTTATGATCTGTTGTTGACATTATATGATCTGTTACTGCCATTATATGATCTGTTGTTGACATTATATGATCTGTTGTTGACATTATATGATCTGTTACTGCCATTATATGATCTGTTGTTGACATTATATGATCTGTTACTGCCATTATACGATCTGTTGTTAACATTATATGATCTGTTGTTGACATTATATGATCTGTTGTTGACATTATATGATCTGTTGTTGACATTATATGATCTGTTGTTGACATTATATGATCTGTTACTGCCATTATATGATCTATTGTTGACATTATATAATTTGTTACTGCCATTATAGGATCTGTTGGTGCCATTATATAATCTGTTGGTGCCATTATATAATCTGTTAGTGTATTTATGTGATCTGTTGGTGCCTTTATATGATCTGCTGTTGACATTTTATGATCTGTTGTTGACATTATATGATCTGTTACTGCCATTATATGATCTGCTGTTGACATTATATGATCTGTTGTTGACATTATATGATCTGTTACTGCCATTATATGATCTGTTGTTGACATTATATGATCTGTTACTGCCATTATACGATCTGTCGTTAACATTATATGATCTGTTGTTGACATTATATGATCTGTTGTTGACATTATATGATCTGTTGTTGACATTATATGATCTGTTGTTGACATTATATGATCTGTTACTGCCATTATACGATCTGTTGTTGACATTATATAATCTGTTACTGCCATTATACGATCTGTTGTTGACATTATATGATCTGTTGTTGACATTATAGGATCTGTTGTTGACATTATATGATCTGTTGTTGACATTATATGATCTGTTGTTGACATTATATGATCTGTTGTTGACATTATATGATGTTACTGCCATTATATGATCTGTTGTTGACATTATATAATTTGTTACTGCCATTATATGATCTGTTGTTGACAGTATATGATCTGTTGGTGTCATTATATGATCTGTTAGTGCCATTATATGATCTGTTGGTGCCATTTTTTGATCTGGCCTGTTGACACTATTCTGTGACGAGTTAACACTTTTCAGTGGCATGAAGACACTTGGCTATTACCTGCTGGCATTAGTCTATGACATGCTGATACTGCTCTATGACATGCTAATACTGCTCTATGACGTGCTGATACTGCTCTATGACATGCTGATACTGCTCTATGACGTGCTGATACTGCTCTATGACGTGCTGATACTGCTCTATGACGTGCTGATACTGCTCTATGACATGCTGATACTGCTCTATGACGTGCTGATACTGCTCTATGACGTGCTGATACTGCTCTATGACGTGCTGATACTGCTCTATGACGTGCTTACACTACGCTCTAAGCTGCTGACAATATTCTATGAACTCCTGACACTTTCTGTAACGTTATGACACTGTTCAGTGACGTACTGACACTATTCTATAACCTCCTGACACTATTCTGTGACATACTGACACTATTCTATGACCTACTATTTCTACTCCTGGCCAGGCTGGAGGAGATGAGCAAGAAGTGTGACGAGGCGATGCTGCGAAAGTTCGGCATCGTCACGGATGTGGAGATGTTGGAGAACTTCTGCGTGGATCCAGAGATCGTGGCTCTCCAGAAGCAGCTGCACGAGCTGGAGGTAAGTGTCGACGTACAGACGGAAGACACACAGACAGACACACGGACAGACACACGGACGGACAGACATACGGACAGACATACGGACAGACATACGGACAGACATACGGACACACACACGGACAGATACACGGACAGACACACGGACGGACAGACATACGGACAGACATACGGACAGACATACGGACAGACATACGGACAGACACACGGACAGATACACGGATATACATAAAGACAGGCAGACGGACAGACACACGGGCAGACAGACGGACAGACATACGGGCAGACATACGGACAGACACACGGATAGACACACGGATAGACATAAGACAGGCAGACGGACAGACACACGGGCAGACAGACGGGCAGACATAAGGACATACAGACGGACAGACAGACACACGGGCAGACCGGCAGACAGACACACAGACACACGGGCAGACGCACGGATGTATGGACAGACAGACGAGTAGAGACACGGGCAGAACGAACGAACAAATGAACGAACAAACTTTATTTTCAAAGGGTTGAGAATTGGGCACACAGGCCTGTCTTATATTCTGCCCTTCTGGCCTCACGCCATGCATACATTATTCATGCACACATTGTTTTAGCAGATAATAATAATAATAATAATAATAATAATAATAATAATAATAATAATAATAATAATAATAGTATTCATAAGCATCATTAACAACATCTTTGTAACAATGTACTCTAAGTATGCCCACATTTTAAAACAAGTATAATACTAATTATAATAAATCTTGGTGGAAATCAACAATATTCTCATGAAACAATTATCTTCTAAGGGGGCATGTAGTCTGAAGTGAGATAATATTCAAAAAGCTTCCAATTGTATTTATAGGGGTTGTTGATATTTTTGATTGGTTGTGGAAGATTGTTCCACAGATGAGCTGCAGAGTACGCCAAGCTTGTTTTGTACAAGTCTATTCTAGGTTTAGGGATGTGTAACATGTTTGGGCGTTTGCTATGTCGCCCATTATACTTAAAGAATGGACAGACGCACAGACTCAAGAGCAAACGCACGAATGTATTGACAGACAGACGGATCGACACTCGTTAGATGGGCAGACACACGGACCCATCGGCGGGCGGTATCTCGCGGTAAATTTCTGTCTTCATACATCCTTGGCATGCACCAACGCTGAGGCAAATGACAATTTGCCACAGTAAGTCTCAAACGCCGAAGTTTCACATGTCCGCTAACATTGGTAGAAAGTTTCACATGTCTGCTAACATTGGTAGAAAGTTTAACATGTCCGCTAACATAGGTAGAAAGTTTCACATGTCCGCTAACATAGGTAGAAAGTTTCACATGTCCGCTAACATAGGTAGAAAGTTTCACATGTCCGCTAACATAGGTAGAAAGTTTCACATGTCCGCTAACATAGGTAGAAAGTTTCACATGTCCGCTAACATAGGTAGAAAGTTTCACATGCCCGCTAACATAGGTAGAAAGTTTCACAAGTATGCTAACATTGGTGCCGCTCGTCAAAGTGTCGGGACCCCCCTGGAGAAGACCTGCCTGACGCATGCGCTCTTAATACTGTCTTGATGAGGGTCCAGATAAAACAACGTGTTGCAGACAACTGTACGGTTCTTTTCTTTTAAGCGACCACATCATGCCAGATTTAGTGAAATCCCATAATATAGGATGGTTAGGTGTTAGAGTTAGTCACTGTTCATTTAACACTAACCCTAACACCTCAGCCCCCCCCCCCCCCCACGCTTTTTTTTTCTTCAAGTCACTTGCTATGGAATTTCCGTAAATATCGCGTGATGTGGTGGCTTAGAAGAAAAGAACCGACTATACCCATCTGTGTTGTCATCAAAGTCCTGGACCTGCGGGCTGCACGCTCCTGACCTCCTGAGGGCGCAGCCTGTGACGAGCGGGAAGCTCACCGTACGGTTGTGAGGGTAGGCAGTCATGTGCAGGACGTGACGAGAGGGAAGCTCAACGTACGGATGTGAGGGTAGACAGTCATGCGAGGGACGTGACGAGTGGGAAGCTCAACGTACGGATGTTAGGGTATGCAGTCATGGGCAGGACGTGACGAGAGGGAAGCTCAACGTGTACGGTTGTGAGGGAAGGCAGTATTGTGCAGGACGTGACGAGAGGGAAGCTCAACGTACGGATGTGAGGGTATGCAGTCATGTGCAGGACGTGACGAGAGGGAAGCTCAACGTACGGATGTGAGGGTAGACAGTCATGCGAGGGACGTGACGAGTGGGAAGCTCAACGTACGGATGTTAGGGTATGCAGTCATGTGCAGGACGTGACGAGAGGGAAGCTCAACGTGTACGGTTGTGAGGGTAGGCAGTCACGTGAGGGACCTGACGAGTGGGAAGCTCAGCGTGTACGGTTGTGAGGGTAGGCAAACATGTGCAGGACGTGACGATTCATTGGATGAGCCGGAGTGTTATTTGTAGGCTCTGCATTTATGGAGGCCTCGTTGGATGGCGGGGAATTTCCACGATCTATTCCTGCCTTCCGGTGAGGACTGACCTGTACACATGCGGTTGCCCTGAGTGGGTTGTCCAGGGGTAACACCTGTAGATGAGGCAGTGTGGGGGGGGGGGGGGAACAACATACACATAACATGCCTAAATAGTATGTTTTGGGACTGCTAACATGATCTCACACCCAGATAGTATGGTTTGGGACTGCTAACATAATCTTACACCCAGACAGAGAAGTTGAAACTCGTACAAAATAGAACCATGTGAGTTATTTTAGGATGTATATGAGATACGCGGCGCATACTTGCATTACCGTCCGTATATGAGAGAGGAAAATGTACCTGAAGTCACAACAGACAGGGACAACTTTCTGCATGAGGTCTTAGGTAAACACAATAAACAGTGGATGGAAAGAGGTTGCAAAAGTCCTTGTAATAACAAGGAAGCTGGTGTGGCAGAATGGGTTACAGGGCCGCCCAACAAAACAGACTTGCACAGAGTGATCGTTACCTTGGACCCAGGAAGCCGGGAATGGATAGTTGGCGAAACACTGTCAGTGGTGCAAGAGTCGATCAATGACCATTCAATCGTAGGTGACATCTTTATACTTGAGGTGTCTGCAGTGAGAGGTGAGAACACTGGTGGAGATTTTATCGCAAATGTGAACGAACACTGTTTGAAAACAGAGAGCCTGGCTTACAAGCTCATTACACCCAGTATGAGACATGAGGTGGAGGCAGTAACGACAGCTGTTATATGGATTAAGAGAAGCACAACCTGTCATGTTGTGATTGTAACAGAATTAATTGAAACAGATCGTGGACTTTCTGTCGAGGATATTCAGGTGTGCCAGGTAACGAGCAGTCAGATAGATTAGCTGTTGCAGCTCCTCTGAGCAGTGTGATATAAGATTAATTGGATGTGGTGAAGGCTGTATGAAACTAAAGTGACATTACAAAAGAACAGAGAGGGAATCCATTCACTGAAAGACTAATTCAACAGGGGTGGGGGTGTTAAAGGGGAAGGGGGGGGGGGAAGGGGTCGGGAGGATAGGGGTGAAAGTTCTAGAAGATATTGAACACTGAAGGGGAAACAGGCGAGCATTAAATGAGATGGGAACTGGTAACATTAGCCTGTCAGCTCTTCCTTAGTTACTGAAGAAGGGGACGCAACACTTGTTCGGGGGTCCTGAGTGCAGTAATCTCAATTCCTGATTCATTCATTCATTGATTCCACATTGTTCCACATAACTGTCCCCTTCCCCTGACTTGACGTGTTCTTTGTGCCAGTCCCGTAACGCCGGCGAGCTGTCCAGGCTTCACTTCCAGCAGCAGACTGTGATGGAGAAGAGGAGGCGAGAGACTTGCCAACAGACGACCAAGTACTTCACCATGACGGAGCTCATGAAACAGATCTCCAAGATGACGCACGTCATGGACGAGGACATGAAGAGGCTGCCCTCGGAATACGAGGATGTCTCCGCCCGCACAGAGGCCAAGTACTTGAGACAGGTGAGTGCATGAGGTCATGTCTCCGCCCGCACACAGGCCAAGTCCCTGAGACAGGTGAGTGCATGAGGTCATGTCTCCGCCCGCACAGAGGCCAAGTACCTGAGACGGGTGAGTGCACGAGGTCATGTCTCCGCAAGCACGGAGGCCAAGTACTTGAGACAGGTGAGTATTGACGTCACGTCTTTGCCCGCGCAGAGGCTTAGTACATGAGACAGGTGAGCGCGTGACGTCATGTCTTTGCCCGCACGTAGGCTAAGTACTAGAGACAGGTGAGTATGTGACGCCGCCCGCAAGAAAGCCAAATACGTGATACATGTCAGTACGTGACACCGTATCTCCTGACCCAGATAAGAGCGCTAATGTACAATGTGCGGTTTTTTTTGGGTCCATGTGATAAATACAGATCAGTGAATAAAACAGCAAGTTCTTATCGTCCCATAATACAGAGCTTCTGTTTGACTTCTGAGAAAATGGCCGCCTTAATCTAACATCCCTCTAAAATGATTGCAGCAATACTATCCTATGCTTCTGTCAGTTTCCTGTTCGGTCAAATCTAGTACTCACTGTAAAGAAGCCTTCAGATATTGTTTATTACTGACACAATTTTAAACTGTCCCACGTGACACATGCAATTATTCAACTAGTGAGCGTGAAATTCGTCAACGCTTCACCTCTCTTGTCACATCATTTTCGTGAAAGACTAAGAACAAGATAGAAAGACTTCATACAACACTTTGCAACAGAACATTGCCTCGAGGTGACCGTGAAAGCAACGAGCAAAACAGAAGATCTCCGCCGATATCTGTTGCGTTGCTTATGCTCATTTAAGAAGCTTGGTCTACATGTGATGAAGTGAAATGTTTGTAAGTCACCGCCTACTTGCCGAGTGTCTTGTGGTGAATGATTAAAACTTCACCCATAAATGCAAAACTTCTCCAGTCGGCCTTCTGGCGACTGACTTGGTTCCCTAGTGGAGAGTCTGGCGACTGATTGGGTTCCCTACTGGAGAGTCTGGCGACTGACTGGGTTCCCTAGTGGAGAGTCTGGCGACTGATTGGGTTTCCTACTGCAGAGTCTGGGGACTGACTGGGTTCCCTACTAGAGAGTCTGGCGACTGACTGGGTTCCCTAGTGGAGAGTCTGGCGACTGATTGGGTTTCCTACTGGAGAGTCTGGGGACTGACTGGGTTTCCTACTGGAGAGTCTGGGGACTGACTGGGTTCCCTACTGGAGAGTCTGGGGACTGACTGGGTTCCCTACTGGAGAGTCTGGGGACTGACTGGGTTCCCTACTGGAGAGTCTGGGGACTGACTGGGTTCCCTACTGGAGAGTCTGGGGACTGACTGGGTTCCCTACTCGAGAGTCTGGGGACTGACTGGGTTCCCTACTGGAGAGTCTGGGGACTGACTGGGTTCCCTACTGGAGAGTCTGGGGACTGACTGGGTTCCCTACTGGAGAGTCTGGGGACTGACTGGGTTCCCTACTGGAGAGTCTGGGGACTGACTGGGTTCCCTACTGGAGAGTCTGGGGACTGACTGGGTTCCCTAGTGGAGAGTCTGGGGACTGACTGGGTTCCCTACTGGAGAGTCTGGGGACTGACTGGGTTCCCTACTGAAGAGTCTGGGGACTGACTGGGTTCCCTACTGGAGAGTCTGGGGACTGACTGGGTTCCCTACTGGAGAGTCTGGGGACTGACTGGGTTTCTACTGGAGAGTGCCTAACTAACACAATTCACAATGCACAACAAAATCGCCAATAACTTTGAATAAACTCCTCGGTTAATGTTCCCACACGCCTCCCGACCCACAGTCGCAATCAGCCCCCAGTGATATCAGAAACACATCCTCACTTGTGAATCATAAAGAGATTTTGGCTCCCGACCCACAGTCGCAATCAGCCCCCAGTGATATTAGAAACACATCCTCACTTGTGAATCATAAAGAGATTTTGGGCTTTCAACGCCTCGTCTCCATTGAATACACTCAACTGTAGCACTATGAAATATACACACAATTCTAACTAACAATCTAAGCTTTCTCCCCCCCCCCTCCCCCCCCCCAACACACACACACACACACACACACAAAAAACAACACAAAAACAACATAATTACATCTATAAATGAGACACTTCTGAACTCTATCGCAGACCGAAGGGCACAGACTGAAGAGCGCAGACTGATTCAACTACCCCGGGTCTCTTTCCACCCGTAGTTTCACTTCGATGTCACATTCTCACCAACTCTCCGTGTTCTGCAACAATCCCCGTGAAGATCGCTGTTAGCGGTTAATCTCAAGAAAGTCCTGTCTTACAATTTAAGAGTGTGGACCTTTTGCACTTTTCTGTACCATCATCGTCATCGTCATCGTTATCGTCATCATCATCTTCATCCAGCACCTCCACGACAGGCGCAGGTAATCACGCCTCTAACGCCTGGTTCAACTGAACGAAACCCTAAGCGGTAAAATAAAGAGGCGGAGAAGAAGAAGAAGAAGAAGAGGAAGAAGAAGTAGAACAAGAAGAAGAAAAAGAAGAAAAAGAGGGAAAAAAGAAGAAAAAGAAGGAAAAAAAACACAGCAGCTGCTGTAGCAGCCTCAGAAGCATCAGCAGAATAATGATAATAAGACGACGAACAAAAAGAAAAAATGAGAAGGAAAAGAAGAAGAAGAAGAAAAGACAAAACAGAAGAAATAATCCAAACCTACTATTGTGAGATTGTTTGTCTCTGTTGCTGCCATCTCAGTTAGTCTCGGAACAATGGCAGACTCTCAACTCGTTAAACTTGGAAATTATCAACCTGACTCGTCGAAACAGAACTCCACTGCCGCCCATACCAGCAATCAGGGACAGGATCTAGGTCACATGTAAGCAGTGGAGCGTGCAGGTGAGTTAGTCAGACTGTCCAACGTTCATGTGCAGCGCTGTCAGTCTCACTTGATCAGACTGTCCAGACTGTCCAACGTTCATGTGCTGCTCTGTCAGTCTCACTTGGTCAGACAGTCTAACGTTCATATGCTGTTCTGTCAGTCTCACTTGGTCAGACTGTCCAACGTTCATGTGCAGCTCTGTCAGTCTCACTTGGTCAGACTGTCCAACGTTCATGTGCAGCTCTGTCAGTCTCACTTGATCAGACAGTCCAACGTTCATGTGCTGTTATGTCAGTCTCACATGATCAGACTGTCCAACGTTCATGTGCTGTTTTGTCACACTTGATCAGACTGTCCAACGTTCATGTGCAGCTCTGTTAGTCTCACTTGGTCAGACTGTCCAACGTTCATGTGCTGCTCTGTCAGTCTCACTTGGTCAGACTGTCCAACGTTCATGTGCTGTTCTGTCAGTATCACTTGGTCAGACTGTCCAGACTGTCCAACGTTCATATGCTGCTCTGTCAGTCTCACTTGGTCAGACTGTACAACGTTCATGTGCTGTTCTGTCAGTCTCACTTGGTCAGACTGTCCAACGTTCATTTGCTGCTCTGTCAGTCTCACTTGGTCAGACAGCCTAACGTTCATGTGCTGTTCTGTCAGTCTCACTTGGTCAGACTGTCCAACGTTCATTTGCTGCTCTGTCAGTCTCACTTGGTCAGACAGCCTAACGTTCATGTGCTGTTCTGTCAGTCTCACTTGGTCAGACAGCCTAACGTTCATGTGCTGTTCTGTCAGTCTCACTTGGTCAGACTGTCCAACGTTCATGTGCTGCTCTGTCAGTCTCACTTGGTCAGACTGTCCAACGTTCATGTGCTGTTATGTCAGTCTCACTTGGTCAGACTGTCCACCGTTCATGTGCTGTTCTGTCAGTCTCACTTGGTCAGACTGTTCAACGTTCATGTGCAGCTCTGTCAGTCTCACTTGATCAGACAGTCCAACGTTCATGTGCTGTTATGTCAGTCTCACTTGGTCAGACTGTCCAACGTTCATGTGCTGTTTTGTCACACTTGATCAGACTGTCCAACGTTCATGTGCTGTTCTGTCAGTCTCACTTGGTCAGACTGTCCAACGTTCATATGCTGCTCTGTCAGTCTCACTTGGTCAGACTGTCCAACGTTCATGTGCAGCTCTGTCAGTCTCACTTGGTCAGACTGTCCAACGTTCATGTGCTGTTCTGTCAGTCTCACTTGGTCAGACTGTCGAACGTTCATGTGCTGCTCTGTCAGTCTCACTTGGTCAGACTTTCCAACGTTCATGTTCTGTTCTGTCAGTCTCACTTGGTCAGGCAGTCCAACGTTTATGTGCTGTTCTGTCAGTCTCACTTGGTCAGACTGTCCAACGTTCATTTGCTGCTCTGTCAGTCTCACTTGGTCAGACAGTCTAACGTTCATTTGCAGCTCTGTCAGTCTCACTTGGTCAGACAGTCTAACGTTCATGTGCAGCTCTGTCAGTCTCACTTGGTCAGACAGTCTAACGTTCATGTGCTGTTCTGTCAGTGTGCTGGGCTGTAAGTAAGTGTCGTGTGTATGTATGTGTGTGTAATTGTGCGAGTGTGTGCATGTGTATATATATATATATACATATTCACACATACACACTATTATCACCCGGCTTGGCCTAGGATAGTCTGTCTCAAACAATGAACTGTAGCGACCCTGTACTTTATGTGAATACTTGGTTACATAGAATATTCTTCGTCTGTTGCTAATCATCGGCCATGACGAACAATGATGAGGAATGCATCACTCTTGACATTCCCCATACACATTTGTCCATTGCAGAATCAATTGTATCATTTAATGGTTTTTGCGGTTTTTCTAGGAACATTTGACAATCAGTACTTTGTTAAACTCTCGCTACCTTTGATATACTGAGGCAAGACCGTCCGCTGCTAAATCACTGGCAGCTGGAATCGAACCCGGCACGAGGTAGCGCGTTCGCAACGCCTAAGCCTGAGACGCCAACCAACATGTATATGGTTGAAGTTATGCACGGTTATACGGTGGTGTGCACTCACATAAGGGGAGTTTTTGCCTGGGGCAACATTATAATAATCATTATTGCGTGGTAACTGCGGTTGCCTGGAATGTTTTTCTAGATGCATGTGATTAGTGAGTACTATCACCAAAACATTCCATAGCAGATCCAGTCGTTCCCTGATGTGGTCTCCTCCTAAACAGCCACTCCAGTCTCAACCGTCTGACCATGCCAGTTCTGTGTTGATTAATTAAACGTGTCTTGCCCTCAGCGACAAACTGGCGTCCTGCAGCTCCTAGCAGATCCACCATGTCCGACAAACTGGCGTCCTGCAGCTCCTAGCAGATCCACCATGTCCGACAAGCTGGCGTCCTGCAGCTCCTAGCAGATCCACCATGTCCGACAAGCTGGCGTCCTGCAGCTCCTAGCAGATCCACCAAGTCCGACAAACTGTCGCCCGGCAGCTGCTAGCAGAACCACCAGGTCCGCCACGGTGGCGTCCGGCAGCTGCTAGCAGAACCACAGGTCCGCCACGGTGGCGTCTGGCAGCTGCTAGCAAAACCACCAGGTCCGCCACGGTGGCGTCCGGCAGCGGCTAGCAGAACCACCATGTCCGCCACGGTGGCGTCTGGCAGCTGCTAGCAGAACCACTAGGTCCGCCACGCTAGCGTCTGGCAGCGGCTAGCAGAACCACCAGGTCCGCCACGGTGGCGTCCGGCAGCGGCTAGCAGAACCACCAGGTCCGACAAGCTGGCGTCTGGCAGCTGCTAGCAGAACCACTAGGTCCGCCACGCTAGCGTCTGGCAGCGGCTAGCAGAACCACCAGGTCCGCCACGGTGGCGTCCGGCAGCGGCTAGCAGAACCACCAGGTCCGACAAGCTGGCGTCTGGCAGCTGCTAGCAGAACCACCAGGTCCGCCACGCTGGCAAATATACGCAGACAAGCCGCTGGCCATGATCCTACTCGTGGTGTCTCTCACGTCACATTGATGACATGGATCCTGACCATTGCTCTGCCTGTCATAGTCACGGTTGTACTCTACAGACAGTAGGCACTGTTTAATATCTGTGTCTGATCTACAACATCATGCATCACTGTTTGCGTTGTTACATGACTGTTTATTGACCAAGGGATCACTGTTTGCGTTGTTGCAGGACTTTATTGACCAAGGGATCAGTTTGCGTTGTTACATGACTGTTTATTGACCAAGGGCTGTCAGAAATCCTTTCTCCTTGTCTTCCTCGACCTCCCAAGCTGCCCAAAGTCAGCTGCCATTAGGCCCAGGTTGGCCATGTGTCCTCCGCTGGTAGTTAGATACTAATGTTGTCAACAGATTGACCTCAATGCTAAGGAAGCCGTCTGTTGTGTAGAACTGACACCCAGGCTGTCGGAGACCCATGCAGGTGTACACGAAGTAAGACTCAGGTTGCCAGGGAAACTGATCAACACAACAACCAGAAGTTAATGTTTACCAAGTGCCACAAATGCATGTTTTTAAACATCTGCATCTTAATTTTTAGTTTTAATGAAATGTTGGATGTCTGCTCACTGGCGTTGTGTTGTCTGCTTGTCGTGTTTTGTTCGCATTAAAAATCAGATGATCAACTTGCTCACGTCTTTGCTGTAGCAATGGTTTACTAGTTATTGATTTGTCACAGGTTTTGATTAGAAAAATTTATCATTCTTGCTTTTCGATCTATTCGATATTCTTAACTTAACACATTCCGGAATTGTTCATAATTCATGTGATTTATAACCAACATTATTTCTGCTCCAATCACCTTTAAATTGTTTCCGAGCTTACATTTTTACAGACGTTATTTTGACATATACTCGCACTCTCACAACTTTCATCATGAAGCTTTACAACTTCTCTCTTCCCATAATATGACCCGACATATCACCACTGTCTCTTTCTGATGTTTGTGATGTGTCGTCTTCGAACCCTCGTCCCTTCAAGAACTTTGTTGCTTTTTTGGGCTGTCCAGTAAATTCTAACTAAAGAACATAGACTGCAAGACCACATTAACAAGTTAAACTCAGCATTTAGCAAATACAACGTGAATCAATGTAAACAAAACCGAAACAATGCAAGTTAGTAGAATCCCTGCCCCACTACACACACAGCTGAATGGTTCTGCCCTGAATCAAGTTAGGGAGTTTAAATATCTAGGAAGTATGATCACAGAAGATGGTAGAATTGACAGAAAAATAGAAACCAGATGTCAGAAAGCAAGTGCACTTATATACCAATTGTCACCATTATTAAGACATCCAAGCATAACTATGAGTGCAAAGAGACAGATTTATAAAAGCATATTTTTTCCAACATTAAGCTACCAGTGCCAAACATGGACACTATCTAAAGCCCATATACGCAAAATTACCACCTGCGAGATGAGGTGCCTGAGAAAAGCAGCCAACCTAACCATATGAGCTCGAGTGAATAAAGAAACTATCAGGCACATTGTGGGAACGACACCTTGTACTAGATTCATCGAGAAACAGCAGATCAAGTGATTTGGCCATCTCGTTAGAATGCAGCAAGATCAAATACCATCACAAGCACTAAATCTCAACATTAAAGACACTCTACGCCTTCCCGGGATGACAATAGCCAGTGGCAGCCAACGTGCACTGAATCGCAAATTATTTCTCCCCACGCCGCTTAACGGCAGAAGTGGTTTATGATGATGATGATGATGATGATGATGATGATGATGATGATGAATAAATTCTAAGCATTCTTCTGTACAACACATCTGTGAGTAAACAAATACTCAAATATAAACCCGTAAAACAGGTTAGTGGGAATCGCTTGGGCTGCGTCCTAGGGGGCAAGGGCTATTGCTAGCATTAACATTTCCTTGGTGGGGGAGGGAGGGGGGAAGGGATGGCATCTGAGGCCCTATAATTTGGAGGATGAGGGGGTGGGGGTGTGACCGAACCCTAGAGTTGAGACGCCCCAGTCACTGACTGCAGCAACCAGCACAAGACGAGGTATATGTCAGTGAGGATTGCTCTCTCGACTAAATGTTAAGTGAACACCAGGGAATGTGTCAGCAGACAGATGTTATCTGAGTGGCTCTGCAGCGGCAGCCCAAACTCAACAGTTGCCAGTCCTTCTGGGATCTGCTGCAGGACTGTCCGTGAGAATCTGCGTCATGATCGTTCTCTTCTTGTATATTTGTGTGTCAATGACTTGTTGTGGCTTGAGCGTGTTGCGCAACATACAGTGCTGTAATGTCTGCTTGTATGAAGTTGAGAGCAGACACGCTGGTACTGTGAATGTCTGCTTGTATGAAGTTGAGAGCAGACAGGCTGGTACTGTGAATGTCTGCTTGTATGAAGTTGAGAGCATACAGGCTGGTACTGTGAATGTCTGCTTGTATGAAGTTGAGAGCATACATGCTGGTACTGTGAATGTCTGCTTGTATGAAGTTGAGAGCATACAGGCTGGTACTTGAATGTCTGCTTGTATGAAGTTGAGAGCAGACAGGCTGGTACTGTGAATGTCTGCTTGTATGAAGTTGAGAGCATACAGGCTGGTACTGTGAATGTCTGCTTGTATGAAGTTGAGAGCATACAGGCTGGTACTGTGAATGTCTGCTTGTATGAAGTTGAGAGCATACAGGCTGGTACTGTGAATGTCTGCTTGTATGAAGTTGAGAGCAGACAGGCTGGTACTGTGAATAAAGAAAGTGGCACGATGAGGAGATGAAGTGGGAGCCGCGCTGAGACGGTGATGAGATGAAGTGGGAGCTGTGATGAGACGGTGATGAGATGAAGTGGGAGCTGTGCTGAGACGGTGATGATAGAAAGTGGGAACCTTGCTGAGACAGTGATGAGATGAAGTGGGAGCTGTGCTGAGCCTGTGATGAGATGAAGTGGGAGCCGTGCTGAGACGTCGATGAGAAGAAGAGGAAGCTGTGCTGAGAAAGTGATGAGATGAAATGGGAGCCAAGCTGGGACGTGATGAGATAAAGTGGGTGTCGTGCTGAGACAGTGATGAGATGAGCTGGGAGCCGTGCTGAGACGGTGATGAGATGAAGTGGAAGCTGTGCTGAGACGGTGATGAGATGAAGCGGGAGCCGTGCTGAGACGGTGATGAGAAGAAGTGGGGAGCCGTGGTGGGACGGTGATTAGATAAATGTCTATGATGACATTCAGTGGAAACGATAGATACAACTAGCCTTATCTGAAAAACACTGAGGTTGTGATGAAATAACGTGTGATTGTTGTGAAATGAGGTGAGACTAATAAACAAAAGTGGAACAAATAAGATAAAGCGGAACCATGATGCGCAAAAGGCAAACTAAAGCTCAGTCCCTGCTGTAGATGACGTCATGGTAACACAAGTCCGGTGTAGCTGCTGCTACCTCCTGAAGGACACAATGCGCCCTGGCATCTGAGTGACCTGGTGAAGGAGAATGTGTAGCAAACACAGACCGGACCGGACAGTGCGTGCCTGTAGTGGACTGTTGTGTCGAGTCCACTGGTGAAGAAGAATGTGTAGCAAACACTCACCGGACCAGACATTGCGTGCCTACCGTGGACTGTTGTGTCGAGTCCACTGGTGAAGGAGAATCTGTACCCAACACCAACATACTCATGTATCTATCAACCTTCGCATGTCTCTCTACCAACGTTCGCGTGTCTCTCTGCCAACGTTCGCGTGTCTCTCTACCAACGTTTGCGTGTCTCTCTACCAACGTACTCATGTCTCTCTATCAACGTTCGCGTGTCTCTCTGCCAACGTTCGCGTGTCTCTCTACCAACGTTCGCGTGTCTCTCTGCCAACGTACTCATGTCTCTCTATCAACGTACGCGTGTCTTTCTGACAACGTACGCGTGTCTCTCTACCAACGTTCGCGTGTCTCTCTGCCAACGTACTCATGTCTCTCTATCAACGTTCGCGTGTCTCTCTGCCAACGTACGCGTGTCTCTCTACCAACGTTCGCGTGTCTCTCTGCCAACGTACTCATGTCTCTCTATCAACGTACGCGTGTCCCTCTGCCAACGTACGCGTGTCTCTCTACCAACGTACTCATGTCTCTCTACCCCTGTGCTTCGACGTTTACAAAATATTTCCCATCAAAGATATACTGCAGTTTGATAATCTGCTGAGCTCACGGCTCGTTCCTGGCTTCAGCTGTTGTTTGAAGGCGTCACATGTAACCACATATGGGTGGGCTAAGTGTTGCTCCGCTCCTGTGTCAACGAAAAACGCACGTAGCTCACAGTGTCATGCCATGCACTCAACTGAGAAGCTGGGCGACGAAACTATATCCTTCCAGTCTACAAATGGAGCATAAATGCAACGGCCACAGCCTGCCAAAAGCAAACACACAAAAAACAAAACAAAAATTTGCTAAGGCTAAAAAAAAAGTGGCCGTGCCTAGCGTCCATTTTGACCAGAAGCATTATATGAGGGTTAATAAACGGTCACCCCAGCAGTGCCCTCATTATTAACTGAGGAAGGGACTTAGGACATTACATCCACCAGCAAGCCTCGCCCCTACAACGACCTGACTGCCTTCGTTAACGACTGTTCACCCAACAGCCATGCAGTTCTTTGGCACGAAGGAGACACCTTGAACTTGGGTTTGGGACTGCCGACTCCCTACAAGATGTTATTTTATGTTTTGTTATCACACTTGATGTCACTGCACATTGGAAATACCCATGCGTGCTCAGTTCTCCGAAGCAGCAGCCACTCCAAAGTACTTCTACTAATTGTCCCCATAAGAAGCTGGTTATATTGTCTCCTTTCTCGGCCTCGAAGACGGCAAAAACGTGCATCACCATGCTTAACTCCCATGTCACGCAATCGTGTTAGTGTCAGGGATTCGTTATTATCCACTAGCCCAGTCCGTACATCAGCGATAATGATCAGCGAGCCACCTGCTAGGACTCCGCTGGCCGTAAGTTGAATAGCCTGGTCTGTGAGAAGTCATTCATGTTTATGACAGACATTACTTTCCTCCTAGTGGCCTGACTACAACCAGCAGAAAGCCTGGTGCCGTTAGCGTGAGTCAAGGGCGCACCTGTAGCCTAAGGACTCTGTCGTCCACAGAAGGCATACCTGGTGGCTGGTGTCGTTGTTGGGCTAGGCTTGGCTGAGTCACTTTATCGTTGGAAGCGGCCCATTTGAACTTTTAACAGTGTGGCCATCAATGAGAGGTGAAATTTGCACATGCGAGTGTAGATGATTGTAATGCGAGTAGAACTGTAGATTCTGTGGTGAGACAGTGATTACCTTCGCTCTTCTGAAATGTCAGGTGGTTGTCACAGACTTGAGAACACAAACGCCAGTTCCATTTTGCCAGTTAATAAGATCTGCACAAAGAGCGCGAAAGCAGGCAATACTACCTGACCACGCCATAAACTGAAATCCGACATAACCGGCATAATAACTTTAATGCCGAAGTGCTGCTGAGTTTTTTCGTCAGAATCATGTACTGCTGAACAACATTACACAGGCACATATCAATGTGATACTCTACAATGACGCAGAACTCTACAACATTGTGATACTCTACAGTGACCCGGAACTCTACATCATTCTGATACTCTACAATGACCAGGAACTCTACATCATTGTGATACTCTACAGTGACCCGAAACTCTACATCATTGTGATACTCTACAATGACGCAGAACTCTACAACATTGTGATACTCTACAGTGACCCAGAACTCTCCATCATTCTGATACTCTACAATGACCAGGAACTCTACATCATTGTGATACTCTACAGTGACCCGGAGCTCTACATCATTCTGATACTCTACAATGACCAGGAACTCTACATCATTGTGATACTCTACAATGACCCGGAACTCTACATCATTGTGATACTCCACAGTGACCCGGAACTCTACAACACTGTGATACTCTACAGTGACCCGGAACTCTACATCATTGTGATTCTCTACAATGACCCGGAACTCTACATCACTGTGATACTCTACAATGACCCGGAACTCTACATCATTGTGATACTCTACAGTGACCTGGAACTCTACATCATTGTTAGACTCTACAATGACCAGGAACTCTACATCATTGTGATACTCTACAATGACCAGGAACTCTACATCATTGTGATACTCTACAGTGACCCGGAACTCTACAACACTGTGATACTCTACAATGACCCGGAACTCTACATCATTGTGATACTCTACAGTGACCTGGAAGTCTACATCATTGTTATACTCTACAGTGACCCGGAACTCTACATCATTGTTATACTCTACAGTGACCCGGAACTCTACAACACTGTGATACTCTACAATGACCCGGAACTCTACATCATTGTGATACTCCACAGTGACCTGGAACTCTACATCATTGTTAGACTCTACAGTGACTAGGAACTCTACATCATTGTTATACTCTACAGTGACCCGGAACTCTACAACACTGTGATACTCTACAATGACCCGGAACTCTACATCATTGTGATACTCTACAGTGACCTGGAACTCTACATCATTGTTAGACTCTACAGTGACCAGGAACTCTACATCATTGTTAGACTCTACAATGACCAGGAACTCTACAACACTGTGATACTACAATAAAACATTTTGAAAGCCAGGTAAGAGGCAAAACAGTTTACCTTGAAATGTAACTAAGAGAAATCCGAGAGGCGATGACTCGGGGGGTGTCAAACATTCCTTTCATTGCTTCCACCCGGAGTGGAAATCACGCGTACCGCACATTTTGCGGCCCCGTCCTGCCACCACCTGGTAGAAGTTACCCAAGAGAACAAACAGCACTGGCACTACAACACAGCAAGGAAAACACACCAACACAGCAACGAGAAAACAACAACACAGCAACGAGAAAACAACAACATAGCAACGAGAACACAACAACTTAGCAACGAGAACAAAACAACCTAGCAACGATCACACAACAACCCAGCAACGCCCACACAACCCAGCAACGATCACGCAACAACCCAGCAACGATCACACAACAACCCAGCAACCATCGCACAACAATCCAGCAACGATCACCCAACAACCCAGCAACGACCATACAACAACCCAGCAAAGATCACACAACAACCTAGCAACAACCACACAACCCAGCGACGATCAGACAACAACCCAGCAACGACCACACAACAACTAAGGTGTACAAATACTTGAAATTACGCTCATTCGCCTCGGCGTGGAAGTATATGATGAGTGTGTCGCACATACTCGACTACCTACTTATAAGGCGAGAGTGACTACTTCTTTTGTCAACATTTGCGTCTTTCCGGCCCCCCCCCCCCCCCCCCCCCTCTCACTTTTTTTTTCTTGAGTTATAGCATCGACCTATGTCATCGAGCAGGCCGAAACATGGATTCCCAAACTTTGAATGAGTGCACGATTGTCGATTTTTAACAATGTTTCAAAATTTGGAGCAACTCGTCTGTGTGTTACCACAATGTCAGGGAAACACAGTACCATTTACGCTCTGCGTGTAGGGATATGAACGGGTTTCGATCCCCCACCCTTTAAAACAGTGCGATTACAAAAAACTCACTTTGAAGATAAAAGAGAAGAAACAAAAAATAGCTAGTCAATCAAGAGGGGGGATTCGAATGTCGCGACACAATAATTCAGTCTGCTAGCAAGAAAGCGGTAACGCTAACCCATTAGAAGAGATACATCGATTGTAAAAAAGAAATCTGTCACCACACTGTCTTTGTCTCAGTTAATCCCTCAGCCTATCTCATAAACGATCTCTCAAACTATCACAAATCCTATCTCATTAAACAATCTCACAAACTATCACACAACCTATCTCATAAACGATGTAACAAACTATCACACGCTCTGTCTGACAAACTATCTCACAACAAATCTCTCGATCTATCTCACATCATGTCTCCCAAGCTATCTCCCAACCTATCGCAAGCCTGTCTCACAAGCTATCTCCCAACCTATCTCAATTCTGTCTCACAAACTATCTCCCAACCTATCGCAAGCCTGTCTCACAAGCTATCTAACAACCTATCTCAATTCTGTCTCACAAGCTATCTCCCAACCTATCGCAAGCCTGTCTCACAAGCTATCTAACAACCTATCTCAATTCTGTCTCACAAACTATCTCCCAACCTATCGCAAGCCTGTCTCACAAGCTATCTCCCAACCTATCTCAATTCTGTCTCACAAACTATCTCCCAACCTATCTCAATTCTGTCTCACAAACTATCCTCCAACCTATCTCAAGCCTGTCTCACAACCTATCCCCCAACCTATCTCAAGCCTGTCTCACAACCTATTCCCCCAACCTATCTCAAGCCTGTCTCACAACCTATCCCCCAACCTATCTCAAGCCTGTCTCACAACCTATCCCCCAACCTATCTCAAGCCTGTCTCACAACCTATCTCTTAACGTATCTCAAGTCTGTCTCCCAACCTATCTCACAACCTATCTCACAACCTATCTCACAACCTATCTCACAACCTATCTAAAAAAGATAGAATGCCTGTATTTTCAAGACTAATGTATGATCTGCAATAAGGTTCACACTGCAGCCGATACACTCATGTGTGGTGAGATCCATATTGGAAAGCTCTGTCGTTGAAGAATGATTAACTAGCACCAGGAGAACTAGTAGGATCCCGGACTGACCATTGTCACTAGGTAACATCTGCACAACTAGCACCAGGAGAACTAGTAGGATCCCGGACTGACCATTGTCACCTGGTAACACAGCTAGCACCTGGCATACAAGATCCGTAAACGAGGGCGGGCACTCGCGAAGAGGAAAAAGAAGAGGAGAGTCACGCTAAATCTAGTCTGATATATTTTGAGTGAGATTATTTCTGAGTCAGTTACAGAGGGAGGAATATTATCTCTGTTGGTTGGGACAACGGAAGCCGCTCCTTCTGGCAAGTGACGGTGTCAGACTGTTGCTAGAATCGATCTTGATCGGTTGACAACTGAATGGAGTGAATGTTGACTAGGCAGATAACGAACGGTATACTGTCAACCGGTCATATCATAATGCGCCGCATACAGTGCCCCATTTAGGAATCAGCTGCAGCTTAGGACTTCATTACCTGCAGGGGCCTCAAGAAATGCCCTCCCCCACACAGACGACGCACGCACGCAAGCACGCACGACACACACACACACAAACACACACACACACACACACACACACACACACAAACATACATACATAAACTCGCGCACACAAATGTAATTTTCAGTTAAAATATTTTCAATGCAATTTTTGGTTTGTAATATTTTTAATTGTTTATACACGATTATCGCTATCGTCTGACAACAGCAACATCATGTGCCATTGGTTCACCAGTTGCTGCTGACCGTCTGATCAGCTCCCTACGCCTTTGGGGTTCGACATTGACGGACTTGCCGGCTGAATGTCTAAAGCCTGTCTAGTCACTTATGTTCTGTAATCAGGTCTTCCTGGGTCTGTGCGCGCGCACACACACACACAAACACACACACACACATACACACACATACACACACATACACGCACACGCACGCATGCACGCACGCACGCACACACATCCACACACACATCCACACACACATCCACACACACACACACACAAACACACACACACTCACACACACACATACACACACATACACGCACACGCACGCACGCACGCACACACATCCACACACACATCCACACGTCAAGTCTAAATCAGGCCCTGCATGCATGTGACACCCGCTCAGACGATATGGGAATATTGAGCTACAGTAGGCATGTTGTACATACGAACCATTGTACATGTTGCACATATGAGCCAATGTAAATGTTGTACATCTGTGAAGAAATGTGCATGTTGCACTTACGGCAACCAATGTGCATGTTGCACTTACGGGAACCAATGTGCATGTTGAACTTACGGGAACCAATGTGCATGTTGCACTTACGGGAACCAATGTGCATGTTGCACTTACGGGAACCAATGTGCATGTTGCACTTACGGGAACCAATGAGCATGTTGCACAGACGGGAACCAATGTGCATGTTGCACACATGTAAACCTATGTTTGTGTTGCACACATGTAAACCTATGTTTGTGTTGCACACATTTGAACCTATGTTTATGTTGCACACATGTAAACCTTTGTTTATGTTGCACACATGTAAACCTATGTTTATGTTGCACACATGCAAACCTATGTTTATGTTGCACACGTGTGAACCTATGTGCATGTTGCACACATGTGAACCTATGTGCATGTTGCACACATGTGAACCTATGTGCATGTTGCACAGACGGGAACCCATGTTTATGATGCACAGGTGAAAAGTCCCTGGGTAGACGAGCGTGGACGATATAAGGTCGAAAGGGCTGCAACTCGTGCTAAATTGAGAGAAGAAAATTTCTCCAACAAGTAGTTGTGCTTTTATGAAATGTAAACATGCACAGAATGGTTCTCACTGTATTGGCACAGGAGACATATGGTGCTGAAGACATATTGATACCCAGCAGTCGGTACTCCGTGGGTGTTTGTTGAGATACAGCGCTACTAAAATGATCATGGGAGATAATTTGCTTCAGAAAATTGCCTTGATAGTTATACCGGTTATGGTTCGTGAGGACGACCTGCAAGAGCAGCTAAGACAATAGAAAGTAACAAGGCCGTGGGTACAGTACACAATACACACATAGTCACGTAGCAGTGATCAACACTCATTTAAAGAAGCAAAGAGACAGAAGGACACACTATACACACATAGTCACATAGCAGAGATCGACACTCATCTAAAGAAGCAAAGAGACAGAAGGACACACTATCCACACATAGTCACGAGGCAGGGATCGACACTCATCTAAAGAAGCAAAGAGACAGAAGTACACACTATACACACATAGTCACGTAGCAGAGATCGACACTCATCTAAAGAAGCAAAGAGACAGAAGTACACACTATACACACATAGTCACGTAGCAGAGATCGACACTCATCTAAAGAAGCAAAGAGACAGAAGTAAACACTATACACACATAGTCACGTAGCAGTGATTGACACTCATCTAAAGAAGCAAAGAGACAGAAGGAAACACTATACACACATAGTCACGTAGCAGAGATCGACACTCATCTAAAGAAGCAAAGAGACAGAAGGAAACACTATACACACATAGTCACGTAGCAGTGATTGACACTCATCTAAAGAAGCAAAGAGACAGAAGGAAACACTATACACACATAGTCACGTAGCAGAGATCGACACTCATCTAAAGAAGCAAAGAGACAGAAGGAAACACTATACACACATAGTCACGTAGCAGTGATTGACACTCATCTAAAGAAGCAAAGAGACAGAAGGAAACACTATACACACATAGTCACGTAGCAGAGATCGACACTCATCTAAAGAAGCAAAGAGACAGAAGGAAACACTATACACACATAGTCACGTAGCAGTGATTGACACTCATCTAAAGAAGCAAAGAGACAGAAGGAAACACTATACACACATAGTCACGTAGCAGAGATCGACACTCATCTAAAGAAGCAAAGAGACAGAAGGAAACACTATACACACATAGTCACGTAGCAGAGATCGACACTCATCTAAAGAAGCAAAGAGACAGAAGGAAACACTATACACACATAGTCACGTAGCAGTGATTGACACTCATCTAAAGAAGCAAAGAGACAGAAGGAAACACTATACACACATAGTCACGTAGCAGAGATCGACACTCATCTAAAGAAGCAAAGAGACAGAAGGAAACACTATACACACATAGTCACGTAGCAGTGATTGACACTCATCTAAAGAAGCAAAGAGACAGAAGGAAACACTATACACACATAGTCACGTAGCAGAGATCGACACTCATCTAAAGAAGCAAAGAGACAGAAGGAAACACTATACACACATAGTCACGTAGCAGTGATTGACACTCATCTAAAGAAGCAAAGAGACAGAAGAAAACACTATACACACATAGTCACGTAGCAGAGATCGACACTCATCTAAAGAAGCAAAGAGACAGAAGGAAACACTATACACACATAGTCACGTAGCAGTGATTGACACTCATCTAAAGAAGCAAAGAGACAGAAGGAAACACTATACACACATAGTCACGTAGCAGAGATCGACACTCATCTAAAGAAGCAAAGAGACAGAAGGAAACACTATACACACATAGTCACGTAGCAGTAATTGACACTCATCTAAAGAAGCAAAGAGACAGAAGGAAACACTATACACACATAGTCACGTAGCAGAGATCGACTCTCATCTAAAGAAGCAAAGAGACAGAAGGAAACACTATACACACATAGTCACGTAGCAGTGATTGACACTCATCTAAAGAAGCAAAGAGACAGAAGGAAACACTATACACACATAGTCACGTAGCAGAGATCGACACTCATCTAAAGAAGCAAAGAGACAGAAGGAAACACTATACACACATAGTCACGTAGCAGTGATTGACACTCATCTAAAGAAGCAAAGAGACAGAAGGAAACACTATACACACATAGTCACGTAGCAGAGATCGACACTCATCTAAAGAAGCAAAGAGACAGAAGGAAACACTATACACACATAGTCACGTAGCAGAGATCGACACTCATCTAAAGAAGCAAAGAGACAGAAGGAAACACTATACACACATAGTCACGTAGCAGTGATTGACACTCATCTAAAGAAGCAAAGAGACAGAAGGAAACACTATACACACATAGTCACGTAGCAGAGATCGACACTCATCTAAAAAAGCAAAGAGACAGAAGGAAACACTATACACACATAGTCACGTAGCAGTGATTGACACTCATCTAAAGAAGCAAAGAGACAGAAGGAAACACTATACACACATAGTCACGTAGCAGAGATCGACACTCATCTAAAGAAGCAAAGAGACAGAAGGAAACACTATACACACATAGTCACGTAGCAGTGATTGACACTCATCTAAAGAAGCAAAGAGACAGAAGGAAACACTATACACACATAGTCACGTAGCAGAGATCGACACTCATCTAAAGAAGCAAAGAGACAGAAGGAAACACTATACACACATAGTCACGTAGCAGTGATTGACACTCATCTAAAGAAGCAAAGAGACAGAAGGAAACACTATACACACATAGTCACGTAGCAGAGATCGACACTCATCTAAAGAAGCAAAGAGACAGAAGGAAACACTATACACACATAGTCACGTAGCAGTGATTGACACTCATCTAAAGAAGCAAAGAGACAGAAGGAAACACTATACACACATAGTCACGTAGCAGAGATCGACACTCATCTAAAGAAGCAACGAGACAGAAGGAAACACTATACACACATAGTCACGTAGCAGTGATTGACACTCATCTAAAGAAGCAAAGAGACAGAAGGAAACACTATACACACATAGTCACGTAGCAGAGATCGACACTCATCTAAAGAAGCAAAGAGACAGAAGGAAACACTATACACACATAGTCACGTAGCAGTGATTGACACTCATCTAAAGAAGCAAAGAGACAGAAGGAAACACTATACACACATAGTCACGTAGCAGAGATCGACACTCATCTAAAGAAGCAAAGAGACAGAAGGAAACACTATACACACATAGTCACGTAGCAGTGATTGACACTCATCTAAAGAAGCAAAGAGACAGAAGGAAACACTATACACACATAGTCACGTAGCAGTGATTGACATTCATCTAAAGAAGCAAAGAGACAGAAGGAAACACTATACACACATAGTCACGTAGCAGAGATCGACACTCATCTAAAGAAGCAAAGAGACAGAAGGAAACACTATACACACATAGTCACGTAGCAGAGATCGACACTCATCTAAAGAAGCAAAGAGACAGAAGGAAACACTATACACACATAGTCACGTAGCAGAGATCGACACTCATCTAAAGAAGCAAAGAGACAGAAGGAAACACTATACACACATAGTCACGTAGCAGTGATTGACACTCATCTAAAGAAGCAAAGAGACAGAAGGAAACACTGTACACACATAGTCACGTAGCAGAGATCGACACTCATCTAAAGAAGCAAAGAGACAGAAGGAAACACTATACACACATAGTCACGTAGCAGAGATCGACACTCATCTAAAGAAGCAAAGAGACAGAAGGAAACACTATACACACATAGTCACGTAGCAGAGATCGACACTCATCTAAAGAAGCAAAGAGACAGAAGGAAACACTATACACACATAGTCACGTAGCAGAGATCGACACTCATCTAAAGAAGCAAAGAGACAGAAGGAAACACTATACACACATAGTCACGTAGCAGTGATTGACACTCATCTAAAGAAGCAAAGAGACAGAAGGAAACACTATACACACATAGTCACGTAGCAGTGATTGACACTTATTTAAAGAAGCAAAGATACAGAAGGACACTTTACCTTTCTCAACATGCTCCGTGAGACAGTTACAACCACAGCATGTGTGTACAGCTGATTGTCAAGTCAACGGATGGCAGCAAAGGCTGCCTCCACCTCCATTCTCAATCTAGACGTTGTGATTCATATGCCAGGGTTTGTTAGTCCAGGCGACGTCTATTCATTTTTGCTATAAACCCCATGCACTTCGTTTGCCCCTCAACACAGAGCCATCTGTATATACAATCACATCAGTTGGGCGGGTATTGTCAAGAATCATTTGTTGAACTACTGATTCTGCAGCACCAGCTGGCCAGTCCCTGCACTCACGTCACAAAATTGATTAGAGCCCTATAAAAGTCTGAAACTTGTTAGGACACCTTGACCCAATCCTCTCCTCGCTCAAATGTATCAAGCCTGCACACATATCTAATAGTGCCTTCAGCTTGGACCTTCCAAGACTTTACTCTTTTCAGTCTGTGACCCTTAACGCTACTCTGAGCTTCATGCAGGAGGTGCGTCTTGTCCGCGGCTACTCTGAGATATGACTTTGCCTGCAGAACTTTGAGCTTTTCTGCAATAGAAGGCAGTTCAAGTATACATCACATACATACTACTGGGGTATCTCTTGTACATTCCAGAATTACCTGCATGGCTTCATTCTGTATGCGTTCGAGTTTTATCAGCTGACTCTTTGATATGCTAAGCATTCCAAACTCAAATCTATCACCGACAGGATCACACGCTGGAACATTGTGAACAACCTTCTTTGTTCCCAGTCCCATTGCTGCCATAATATTGAGAGCATGGAGTCCTTTTTGGCAATTCACCGCAACTGCCTCCACATGATTCCTTTAGAAAAGGTTTCTATCTAAAGTGATACCCAGGTAACCCAGTTTGCTTTCTCTTTTGATGTTACTGTCATTAAGTGTGAGGCTTGAAACATTACCTCTTGCAATTCGATTGTCCAGAGAGCACCACAAAACAGCTGCCTTTTCTGAGTCTATGACAGCACCCATTTGTACACACCAGTCAGTCACTTTGTTTACAGTTGTCTGTAGCTCTTTGGCTATACGTTGTGTGGAACTGTCACTCCTAACCAGATAATTAAAACACACACAGTGGTGGAACTCATTGATCTTCAAATCTTTCTTCTGTGGGTGAGCCTCCAGAATTTGACTGACGTCTACTGTGTGAACAGATATTTTGGTTAGCGATATATCTTTTCATGATCAATCAATAGTTTATTGTAATAACCAGATCAATAAACGGTTATTGATTTCTGGACGCTTCAAATATTCAGTAATGATGAGTAAGGAAATGCTTTTATCTCCAGATGCGCCACCAGGACTTAGACAGCTCACGCCAGACTTGTCTATTGGCACTTCTATTTTTTAAGCTTCTTTGAACCCCACTTCATTTAAAAACAAAAAAAATATTCATCAGCCTTTCTTGTCTTGTTTTTGGGTTGTTTGTGGACTGTTTGTGGACTGTTTGTGGACTGTTTGTGGACTGTTTGTGGACTGTTTCAGACTGTTGACCGTTCAAGTTCTGAAGTTGTCCTACCCCGCCACTTGCAGCAGAGTTTTCATCTTGTTATCTGGCCCTCAAAGTTTACTTAAGTAATGGCTTAAAAGCTTATTACAGCTGTTAATGTGGTTGAAATATCCCCCCCCCCTCCTTTTCCCCTTTCCCCTTCCAAATGACTTTCATCGACTTTCTTGTCATTAAAATCTCTCCGGATTCAATGTGTTTGATTGTTTCTGTTTCCATGAAAAACGGGCATATTCTTCTGTATATCCACACATCTGTGACTGTAATGTTGTGAATTCCCAGGGAAATCCCAGAGAGTTTCCGATGGGGAGGAAAAGGTCGGAGGACCCGTGATAGAAGAGAAAAACGGGGTAAGTGGGTCTCGTGTGTCTCATGTGGAGCAAAGTGAGGGACATAAGAAACGCATGAGATGTGAACGGAAGACGTGAACCGAGAGACAGGAGAAAGACAGTTGAAGCTCGTCCCTGACTGAGAGAGGTCGCATGAGTGGACGCTTGAGAAGAATAAATGATTGGTAAAACGAGTGTTATATTTCGATAGGAGGACTGAATGTTTTTCCACACATCTTAATGGCAGGTACCAGGGTTCGTGAAGGATAGATGGATGGTTTGGTGAGACGCTGATGAATTCCTGTAGTGTGTGAGAAGTCCGACCAGGTCGCTAGATTCAGCCAAGCAAGACGAGCACGAGGAAGCGAGAATGTATGTGTGCAATAATTGGCGATTCAACGAATAAAAGCAAACAACTCAATATTCGTTCATGCTGTGTCGTTTCAACTCACTGTTCGTCTGAAAGCAATGCAAATGAATACATGCCCCTAGCAGAGCATATTACAGAGACTCGGGTTTCTAATTGCTTGTTTATTGTCCAGGTTTCTGTACCATACAGTGTGGCCAATAATACACAACATTTGACGATTCTCATGTTTAATGTTTTCTTTATCCTCCTTGATTCAGTGATTTTCTAACCTTGCAGAAAATATTTTAGACCATTCCTGTTCTAATTTTCATTTCTATTGTACTTTTGTTAGCCTTTGTTGTTACATATTCAAGATGGGAGCAATCTGTTACTTGTTATGTTATCCCACTGTTTACTGTGATGTTCACTGTTTCATTTGTGAATGAGATGTCAAAATATTAAAGTAATATCTAAACTTCTTCTTATATCAAAGAAGAAGATAACACACACTGTGATATCTAAGTTGAAGGAAACAGACAGTCAATAAATTTAATTATCTGAGATAAATCATAGTACCAGATGAAAAATGTGTGACAGAGATTAAAAGCAGAATAGGTCAAGCGAAGGCAGCATTTCAGAAAATTAAAAATATGCAATAAGTTGGTCTCATTTGATGCCAGAAAGAGGGTGCTAAAATGTTACATAAAACCTGTTCCACTGTCTTGCAAGGTCAGTGAATAAATTAAAAAGAAATTGAAAGCAACAAAGATATGGTTTCTGAGACAAAAGTTACGAATACCTTGGACGGTCAGGAAATCTAACAACGATTCTTTGAAAGAAGCTAATGAAAGTAGATCTCTCTATACAACAATAAGAAGGAGACGTAATGAGAAGAGAGAAATCAGAGAACATCGTGTCAACTGCAAAGATCAGTGGAAAAAAGGAGTAGAGGCAGCCCAAGAAAGACGATGCTGGATGTACTGAAACGACGGCATCGAGGGAAATCATCAAGAGACCTATTCCAGTCAACAGGGGACTGTGCGAATCGTATACCAAACAGTGCGTATCGTATACCAAACAGTTCATATCGTATATCAAACAGTGCATTTCGTATATCAAACAGTGCATATCGTATACCAAACAGTGCATATCGTATACCAAACAGTGCATATCGTATACCAAACAGTTCATATCGTATACCAAACAGTGCGTATCGTATACCAAACAGTGCATATCGTATACCAAACAGTTCATATCGTATACCAACCAGTTCACATCGTATACCAAACAGTGCGCATCGTATACTAAACAGTGCATATATCAAAGTTAATTTGGTGTTGGATTTCAAAGCAAAATGGTGAATCCGTCCCACGAGGAACAAGTCCTAGTGTTGCTGCAATATTATGCAAGGATGGAAATGTATTCAATCATTGGTATACTGCCCAGTATTCGATTCATCAATACAATAGAAATCAGATGAAATGAATGACGCTGTATCGTCACCTTACATTCCTGAGATGAGTCGAGTCCCTTTATGATGGTCCTGAGAAGAAAGCAGAAGATATTAGTGTTTGCAAGGAGAGTTTCCTTCGAAACAACTTCAGGAATTTGAAAATGTAATCAGGTTTGACTTTTACTAAAAATGTGACATTGTCTGGTCATGTGACATTGTCTGGTCATGTGACATTGTCTGGTCATGTGACATTGTCTGGTCATGTGGCATTGTCTGGTCATGTGGCATTGTCTGGTCATGTGACATTGTCTAGTCATGTGGCATT